>JABFEB020000020.1:21168627-21182415 GCA_019775895.2 Stomatorhinus ivindoensis | reverse complement strand
ACACACACGGGTTTGTAATTATATCTTTGTGGGGACTCTTCGTTTATTTCTATGGGGAAATCTCTAATCCCAACATGACGACCTTAATCCCTACCCTGTCCTAATCTTAACCATTTTGCAGTGACAGATCTTTGTGGGGACCTGAAAAATAGTGCTCATAATGGCAAAATAATTTACCATTTGGTTCCCACAATGTAATATAAACCTAATCCACACACTCACACACCTCCAGTGCTATTAAACATGCTCCCCTGCAGGATTTAATCCAGCTTTTGGCTTTTACTTAATATATAAATATATTTAAATAAATTATAAAGGCACGTAGTACGTGCAAGGGACTGAACCAACATGACAGATGTCAGAACTGAGACATCAGCGTGCTATTTTGTGAGGCTAGATAACTCTGCCAGTCCAAAGCAAGCTGGGAGAGCGAGAGAGAGAGGAGAGAGAAATGGAGGGAGAGAGAGAAGGATGTCATTTTAAAGATACGCACTTCAATTTGTTGTGTTTGCGCAATGAGACAGTGTTGTGAAACTGACGCTCAGCACAAACAGCAGTCCCGGGAGATGGGGGCCCGACTTATTTGAGAAATCCATCAGAGGGAATTTCTCTCCCCCCGCCCAGCCCAATTTGGCACTATGGAGGTGGAACTGCTTTCAGTATCACGTGGCAAGGAGGAAAAAACCTTCCCCGCTCTCCATTTTCAGTACGGCAGCAATCAGCCCCTGAAGTACGCCTTAGCGCCATGTTCCACTGGGAGCTCCGGTGAAGAGTACGAGGAGAAGCACAGGGGTCTGGAGCAGGATGAAGATTCATTAATTTCACCCCAGGAGAGGCTGAGGCAGGGCGGGGCCCAAAAGAAACATGGAGCCTCAGACGTGCTCACGCACAGACGCACCGTGCGTAAGTCCTCCCTGCAGACAAACATTCCCTTTGTTGTCCTTTGTCTGCTTCTTTTCTGAGAATCAATTTGTTTGTTTTGCTTTTCAACTGCGATTCACTGGTGTTGCATCCCACACAGCCAGGGAAATGTTCATAAATGAACCCCCGAGCCCCCACCACTGCGCGGCAGTGCCATCCAGCAGGAAATCTAGGGGTCCGCTCTTATGTCTGCATGACCCACATAGAATAAACCCAAGTTTGCTTTTTCAGTCAGAAATTTCAGTTGGCGAAACCCAAACTGAGTCTGTATGAGACGACTGGGAGGCTGTCCGTAGTTTCTATTGCGGGGAGGTGGCTTCCCTGACTGTAAATGACCTGAAAATAAGCCCCCCCCCCCAATCCTCCCTCAGCCCCGCTAACCTTGGCAACCCCCGTCTGTGAATGACGATTATTAGGCTGCTCCCGCTGACTGCAATTACAGCGGCGTGAAAACATCGTGAAGGCACGGGTGTATAGACGCCTCTCCTCTGAACTCGCTTCATTAATGCATAAGCACCCAATTAAGCCCATTAAGAAATGCAGAAAGAGCCTTTTCGGGATATAAATCTTGTAAGTGGGTTTCCACCCACAGTTAATGCTGTTCTTAACTGTAATTGGAAACCAATTGCCCTTTCAAGACACTGTTTCCCATCCCGATGTCTTCATAGTTCTTTGGTGTTGCTGCAACACTCAACAGGAAAAAAACATTCTTGCTGCAAGTGCAGGGGGTGGGGGGGGGTGGGCTGTTTTGTGATCTGATTTCTACTGCAGTTCCTATTTAGTCGTGTGGTGTAGCATCTGTCCATTTCATACACAAGACCTCAGATGTGGCCAAGGATTTGCGGTGCATTGTGGGAGAACTGCGCAACCTACAAGTGTCTATAGGAGCAACAGAGTGGAGCACAGTGAAAGCTGGTGATGTGGGGAATGAGGCTTTCAAATCCCCTGGAGGGGGGGGGGGGGAGATTGCCAAGGGCTGTCAATCACTGCCTGGTTCAACCCGACAGCACTCAAGAAATTCACTCACTGGATGCGAGTTAAACCAGTTTGTGACTAATGGCACCACAGCTAATCACCGGATAATCCCAGAATTCACCAATTAGTTGGTGCCAGTGTTCAAAGGTCTAAAAAACACAATGATGTATTTCGTCCCAGCAGTTTTGGGTCAACTCCTTCTGCGCAAAAAAAAGCGCAAAGCTGTGCACAATGAAGCGCATGATAAACACTCTGCCAGGTGTGACATTAAGGTCCAGCTCGTTAGCATGTCAACCAACATATTTTTCCATAAGGTTACATCAATAAGTGCCTAACAACCAAATGCAGGATTCCGATCTGTTGTTAACGATGTAATCAGGCTATCGATTATACTGAAATGTGCTTTGTACCACAGTACTAATAATAAAACTGCTTCGAGAGGCACATAAAAAAATGTAACATTAATTTTTAGTGTAAAATAATAAAATGAAAACTTACAAATATTACTCAAAAGAAAAATCTTCAACAGAAAAGTCTGAACCTCCAATGATACAGAAAATATGTTATTCAAAACAGGTATATGGGCAAGTTGATTCTTACTGAGTCCAGGCACTTATTAAACGGTTTCCTGGGACAAAGGGCTTATCTGCTCTTTTCTGATTTTGTCCACAGCACGGGAGAGACAATCTGGAGGGGTGACACCGGAACTCACCCATGACACGCAGCGACCCCCTCGGAAAATCCTGGGAATTATGATAAAGCAGAAGATGATAAACATGGGACTGCGACTTGCCGGTGAACATCCACTGGAGAATGGGGTGAAGCACCACAAATATATATGTGTGTGTGTGTGTGTGGGCAGGAACACTGCATCCATTACATCAGACAGCCAGCCACACGTCATATAGGTACGATTTGAGTACTGAATGAGTACTGTATTAATACTGCATGAGTATGTGAACCTTTAAGTATTATTATTATTATTTCCATTACATTTCATTGATATGTTTCATTTGATGCTCATTTGATTTTTAAACATTGTATAGGTTAATAAAAGAATTATTTTATTAATGAATTGTTAATTACATTTTAAGCATAGTATTGTAATATAGACATATTTTACATATATAACTCATCCGATTAAATTAATTGGTGCAACTGACCCGCTTCCCTGTACATATAACGTGGTTATAGGATGGAGAGACGGATGGACGGATGGATGGATGACACAACTAAGCTAAAATGATCCCAAGGTAAACCGCCACAACTGTGTGTTAAATGAATTTAAGAAATAACAAAATAACTATAACAAATCTGCTATAAACAGACACAATCCAAGTGATTACACGGCCTATTTTATTTGAACCTTGGCAGACCCAGACCAAGGGTCCCAGCCCCCAGTGTTATCTCGTATGAGAGAAGTGCCCCCCCCCAGCACAAACACACCTGACAAAACCAGTGGTATTCCTGGGTGAATTAAAGTTACTGCTAACTGCCACATGCAGGAGTTGAGAGACTCGACAGCTTCAGTTTCACATGTTCGAAAAATGGGCGGCCTGGTCAAACAGAGGGGACCGTGATCCCAGGATTCATTCAATCCCTTGAGAGTGACAGCCTACACCAAAAGACGGACTTTGGGGGGAAACAAGGCCGATGGTTAAAACATAGTTAAAAAGCAGTTTGCGGTTCGTTATGTGCACTTAAGGCTCTGTCAGTCACAGTACTGGATTGGATTTAACTTTACAATTCTGCAAAATATCCTCTAAGAAGATTTTTCGACACTACCATCTCATTCTTGGGGGGGGGGGGGGGAGTTAATAAAAACTGGAGTTCCTCCCCCTAAACTCCTTCAGCAGGGGACAGCGCCCTCCCACACGCCAGTCTACCCTGGTAGTTTGGGTTCGGTTTGGGTGGGGCGGTGCAGGGTGGGGGCGGATGAAGAAGGGTTGCAGGTGACACGGTGATTAAGCAAAGGTATCAGTAACATTAGGCTCCCAGTGCGAAGAACAGCCCTATCTTTACACACTGCAATTTAGATAACAGCGCCAGCTAATCAAAATAATAATAAAATAGTGCACACACAGGCATGCACCTGTCACCCAACAGAAAGCATTGTCTCAGAAGTCGAAAAAGGAGGAGCACTGCAAATTTTCACACACCAGTGGTGGCCACACAGCCAGTTGCAGTGCTGGGTGTGAACCTTGCAGTGGTTTCAGGTGGCGCATTGGTGCTTCTGTGGTGAAGAGCAAACTGCTCCTCTCTGCCGGTTTGCCTGCTTAAGTCTGCGTTGGTTCTGTCTCGCCGTCCTTGTTTCTAATTAATAAAGTCTGAGAAATTAATAATTGAGTGTAATCCCATACCTTTGGGGGAAAATACAACATGCTACGGTGTAATTGGCGAAATATATACTCTAATTAATACAGGGTAGCTTTTAAGTCTACACTGCCGTTTATGTGTCGTGCTTGATCAAAGATGTGTGCTAATTTTGCGCATGAAGGAACTCCGTCATTATAATCGCTGTATGGGAAAACTCAGCGGCGTTTAAGAGGATGTAGGTTATGTATGGCGTCACTCCCACACTTTCGGCGAGTTGGGAGACACGCCACGCCGGTTACCGTGCGGTGACCGCGGCGGTCCGGCCGGCGTTTCCACGGCGAGCCGTGTCTCTTTAATTTGCCGTGTATGCATATTAATTAATTACTGCCTAGTTGCCGTATCTCATCAGCAGCCACCATTTTCTCCGAGGGGGGGGGGGGACGTGGTATTTTTAATGATTGATAGTAAGAACTTCGCAACGGATCTACACATATTTTTGGATTTCATCAGTGTATTCATATAGGCAACTTACCATTTTAAACCAACGGCGAATGACGATGTATTGTAGAATAATATTTTGCACCGGGGCTTCAACACATATGTAAGACAAAACAATTAACAGGGCAAGTGGTGGTAAATTTCACGATTAAAAGAGTGCAACTGAGAGACTGACCTGGATCGTTTGACGATTGTACACTTTCACTACGTGGAAATTGAAACTGTAAATCCCTTTGCGGGGAGCAATGAAATTACTTCTCTCTGTGTCGAAATTTTTCCCCACGTTCACTAGCACCTAGAAAAAAAAATTTTAAGAGAGAACCAACATATAAGTAAAAATTACACAATATTTTTAATATAGGGTTATTGCGATGAACTGCAAACACGCGGAATTTTTGCAGAAAACTTAACAATTAGACACAAATATACAAACACAGACAAATATGTTTGTCTTGAAATACTTGAGCTTACAGATCAAAATAAAGAGGGGATTTTGATTCCGCATTATAAATGTTTTGTCATGCAAACGAATTTATATTTCACAGAACCAGATTTCATATTTCTACTAGCAGACATTATACTTTTTCTGCAACTAAGCAAAACCGTCAAAATTTCCGGCGGTGTTAAAAATAACCAACACAGCAAGGGAATTATGTTAACTGTAATCACCGAGGCACCACAAATAGTTATAAATTATGCAACGGCGCCGAGGAAAATTAATCTTAGGCGAGCCCCTTGACGAGAATACAAAATTAACGTATGCATTCCATATTAAATCGCGACCCACGCTGCTGTAACCGACAGGGGAACAGACAGGTTCATCTCCAATAGGCTCTTACACCCGCCTTGTCATCCCCATCGCTCTCATTCATTCACCTGGTACCCACTTGCCTTCCATAGCACAGCTTCGTTTCGCTAACCCTCATTCCTTTCCTTCCCACTCTGAGAGTTTCAATGACCCACCGACTTTCAGTCACTTCAGCCGTCCTATACACTTACCTGATCAAAGTAGATGACCATCGTTCGATTGCTCATCTCCGACGGCTCGTGGTTTGTGCTTCTTACGGCGGAAAAAGCCACTTTGGCGTTACCAGATCGCACCGATATCCCGAGCGCCGTTCCCGTCGGGTCCGAAGTTGGGTTGGAGTCGCAAACGACCAGGCATTTCCCCTCCAGCACAATGGGCTCCGTCTCATTCTGAGCACCGGCGAGTCCTGCCAGCCACAGCGCACTTACAAGCAAAGCAAACATAACTGGAAATGTAGTTGCACCTGAATGCAGCATCCTGAGCAAATACATACAGATTTCTTTATTTGTTGTTTCAATAAAGAGGAGAGATCGGCCACTCCTTATCGTTAACACACAATTCCAGTTTCTTCGAAATCACTTTCAATTCTCTTTTCCAAAACAGAATTCTCCGTAAGTATCTTCCCAGTGTTACGCGGAGACGCGGAGCGTTTCTTTCCTGACGTTTCCTCGTTTATTTTTTAAAAAAATTTGGAGAGGTTCCTAAAGTCTCTCATTCCCAGTTTTTGCGCGTCTCACCCACTAATGGAATAACCCGTGCAGCGCGGAACGCGGCCCTTGTGTAGCCGAAACGCGGCTGAATGCATAGCGCGGGGGTCCTCCGCTCGCACGCTGAATTATTGATATGTGTGATATTAGGAGAGAAACACAAAGTCTCGGACACGCGATGCTGCTTCGCTCCCTCCCACCCGGGGTTCGGCAGACCCCTCCCTCCGCGGTCCCAATCAAAGATTAGCGCATCTGTTGGTTTCCAATCGCCGCGCAGCCCGCCCTCCGCCATGTGACACGGCGATCCGCTTTATACTGGGCTCCGCGCAGGTGGAAACCGGCCGGCCGCGAAGCCAGATTGATGCTGGTTCGGAGATGCAGTGCGACGGACGGCGCCCGCTTTCCTCCATTCTTCTGGCATAACGCCGCAGGTACGGAGGTTTCAGTACCCCGAGAAGAAAGGATAAGGATAAATGATAAGTACCGGGAAAAGTTCGGGGTATAACTGAATCAACTGTTTTGGATGAGACCTCTGATGATCAAAGGCGATTAAAACACGACAGAAAGTTAAAACCTCTAAAGAAAGGATGGAGGAGATGAATTTAATAGACAGTAATGCAGAAAATACTTGACTATGTTGAAGGTTCATTAAGAACATTAATTTCCATTGGGTATGATTGAGATTAAGAGTCTATATTCACAGCGATGTCGATAAAATAAACATTACTAACCGTGCACTCCCGCTGCATAATGACAGATCACAGACCTATGAAAACATTTTCCCCCTATTTTCAGAAATTGACACCTTTCATATTTATCTTTTCCGCAGGAATATACAAGGCAGACAAAGAGTGACAGAACAGACACAGGAGACAATTCAAAAGGGTGTAACTATTTCTGTCAAATTATGCACAATACAAACACCACAAACGATATTATATAATAGGGCTTATTAGGCTATACATACACCTATATACACATCACCACGCAGCCAACAGAGAAATGGAATATTAACTCTTCTTACGTTGAAAAGTGATTCTCCTATAGTGTGGATTGTGCGTAAATCGAAATCTGCTGGGTTCAGGAATTGTACCTGTGCTTTTTTTACCCGCAGATTCAACCAGTTGGCTTTACTCCTGACTTAAATGCTAAGTTGCCTGATGAAGGCCTGTGCACCTCACAAAAACTATCCCCACTAAGAGTCAGCTTCAATTCAACACCACATTTAGGAAAATATACGCAACCGTTTTAGGGCGTCGGTGAGGAATACCGGGCTGAAGGAAAACAACGGGTTTAAGGTTGCAATTAAACATTGCATAAACACGAGCTGACCAATGTTTAGAATGATGATTGTATTTGAGTGGTTTCCCTGAGAAACAGCCTTATTCGGTAAACCAGCCTCCATACCACACGTAACCGGCGGTTCCCCACAGAGAGCCGGGAAGACAGCATCGATTACAGCGGCTCATGCTGCGGACAGCGCACGACGGGAAAGGCAACATGTTATTTAGGCGTTTGTCTGGCAGCTTTGTCTTTTAAAAGTGACGGAAGAAAATGCGGCAGACGATTTATTTCGAAAATATCACAACCATCATGTGATGTAAATCCGCCCTTTCAAACTAGGCTGGCCCCGATCATCTTTTTAAAGATTCCCTTGATTGAGGCTGAATGACGAATTGCACAGATCAGTAGCCGGATGTTATACTAATGATAGTAATAAATATATAAACAACAATAACAATAATTATAGCAACAAGCAATAATTGTGAGCTTCATGTATACGTATGATTTTTCATGTAAGACGTAGCCAACACTGGATTTCAGTTTTATCACTTGACTTTCATAGTCCTGGTATCTGTAACTCCCCAAATCGTGAGAACGTGTAATTAACGTTGTTTTTTTTTTACCATCATGATTCATACTTTATGTGCATAAGGGCGCTCGAACTTCACAGGCCTTCAGGAAAAGCAAAGCCCCGTTTTACCAGGTAGCATCAGGTGTAGATGGCGTGTGTACAGCCTCCCTGGAGAGCCGGCCTGTTACACTCCAGCTTCTAACAGCTCGCATTGCATCATACATCTGCGTGTGGTCTGCTATGCTAGCACAGCCCGGTGTATCCGATGAAGAGCTTATAAAAACGGCAGGTCTGTAGCTATGTGACACAGTGATCACGGCGGCTTCCGGAGGAGAGGCACTGAGCCGTGAGCGTCGGGTCGGGATACGCGGCGGAGGGGGACGAGCGGCGCAGATATGCACCGGGCTGCCGGTTCAGTACCTCTGCATACGCGACTGGGAAACAAGCCGGATGTGTCTTCTGTTTTTTCAACCTGCGTGAAAACTGCTTGTAGTAATTATAAGGTAAAAATTATAGAGAAAATTGAATTTCTGAAGAGGGCCATAACACAACTTGTGTGTCTGTATTTATGTATGTATACACGCACACATTATATATATATATGCGCGTGTGTGTGTGTTTATATACGCTGGGGGAATGGAATGTCCATTATGAAGTGTAACAAAGCCTTGAAAGTCTGTAATTTCAAATCTTTTTTAACGGCACGCCGACTATTTCCCATTCAGTAACAGAAAACCTTCTGTCCTCCTTTCTCTCACACAAACAATAAACGTGGAACTGGCGCTTAACTCATTTATCAGCCACGAAAAGTCGCTTACCAGCTTGTTCTCCAGATAATTCGTATTCCTTGTGACTTTTGCAAATGTAGCATTGAGTGCAAAGACTCTGAGAATAATTTGTGTGACCATATATTCATGGCGATGCAAGGGGAAACAAAGTTATTAAATACAAATCACTTTCCAAGGGCGATGTTGCTAAATCGCACTTTAATTAAAGCCTTTTCATTATTGATCTCCGGATTTTTTGTCAATTAACGTAATCAGCGGGTCCCCAGTTCAACTATTCACTGTACTAATCAAATCAGTTATGTAAAGTGCTTTAAAAATAATTTTGTAAATTATATTATCACATTTAAAAATCGTAAAAAAAAACTCTTGGTTGCTTGTCGGGAGTATTGGCTATATCCAGCAGGCAGCTTCATAATATGATATAATGGGAGATGACATATTGCTGTTTGATTTGGTTAATAGTGTTCATCCATTTAAAGTGATTCGATTAGGATAGGATGTCTATGTGTGGGCCTGTGTTGGGGGGGGGGCGGCGTTCGAGGCTTAGATAGTGCCAGGGCCCCTCCCATTTATCAGTCTTCTCTGAATCAAGAGTAATGTTATTCTGGGATGTCTTCAGCAACGTTATGTCTCAAATGGCCAGTGAGCCCCAGTGGCAGAACAGCTGTACACTGGGCATTGGGGCAAAACTGGACCGTGCCCCCCTCCAAATTCAGCAGAGGCCTGCCTACATCAGCTGTAGCGTTTGCAGATGGTGGAATTTACCCACCATTCCCTGCAGCAGTTAGCAAATTCTAAGAAGCCTTTTTCGTGAAATACACCCCACGACAACATCGTTTGGCCACCAAATGATAAAAAAGTTGAAATGTAATAGTTTGTAAGTGCTGTACCAACCTTTTGTGTTATGACTCCATTCTTAATGGGACTGTAAACATAAAAATGAGAGGCATAAAAGTAGCACGTCACAAGTTTGTACAATATGGCCGCCCTACATTATTCCTCATGAATGTTTCGCATATATGTGAGATCTGCAGTTAGGGACAGAGGGCCCTTGCCCTCACTGTAGCGGTGGGCCGTGGAACCGCTACCTAGCCCCCCCGATCAGCCCGTTAGGCCCCGTAAGTGGTCACGTACTGAGGGGCACCAACTTCGTAAGAGTGTCAGTGTGTATCAGATAGGAGACGCCGGTGGGGACGTTTGCCACATGGGCTTCAACTGCTATTGTGGCCAGAGGACCATTCGGTTCATATGGTCACCTTACTCTTGGAGGCAGTGTGGGCAGTGCTGTGTTCATGGCTGAATCGCTGGGCTCTTTCCTAGGAACTGGACTTCCAAAGTGCTTCGTTTTACATTTGCACTGTGAATAATTCAGGGGGAAGCAGCAGGACCAGCCCGCCTCAGGTTGAAGCTCCTACTACCCCAAAAACGAAAGGCTCGTGTCCCATCCAGTTTCATCCCGGAATAATCGAGCACTCACCAGAACAGATATTTCTGCCATCTCCATCGCCGAGTCTGAGTGCTCGTCTCAGCAGTCCGTCAGAAGGAGGACGCGCCTCCTCACGACATTATCATCCCAGTATGGTCGCTCTCCACAGGCTTTCGTGGAGTCTGTTGATGCACCAGGAGACGTCGGGCCCTTGGCACCGCACAGGGGCCTCAGGATTCCGGCTCCCGGCCACAAGCCCAACGACAACCACTAACAGGTGTGGCGCACAGACGGGGCCAGTTCTGGTACAGACAACTCAACGGGGCAGTTCGGGAAGAGAAGGAGCCGGAAGCTTTTTATATATGCAGAGCAACGGGGGGAGCTCCTTCTTAAAATAGAGCTCTCCTTCGTCCGCTTCCATTAAGGTGGGGGTTGTGCAGGTGACGCCGATCATTTAAAAATAACAGCTGATGTTTATCTGCTACCCCCCCCCCCCCCCCAAGTCTGACCTGAGAAAAAGAGCAGAGCTAAGACCACTGGAAACAGGAGATGGCGGTGGGAGGGGTCTGATGCACCGTATCTCATGGGGAAACCGTAAACTATTTCCAATTTGCGGAGTTAAATGCAGATTATTTCGTAGCCCGTGTGTGAAGAGCAGAGGTGTCGAACTCTCGCCAAACATATGTGGATTTCTCATCGATAAACATGCTTGGAGGCTCACAGCTGTCACTCGAGTGTTACCCGCGCCAAATGATTAAAAATTAATATCTCCTGCAAGTATGATCAGAAATTGAGTGCGTGGAATCTATATTACTGGGAATAGTTGATATTATGACTTCAGGCTGTATTAGAAGCGGAATGTACCAGGAAACATCTGCTTTAACGTCATGCTAGATGAGCAGGAAACCACAGTTAATCACTGTGTAAACAAGATGGATGCACAAATAGGTAGAGACCACCAACTCCCCCCCCACCCAGTGCACTACTCTGATGGTCTGCTGGTTGACCCCGCCTCCCTGACTTCACGTAGCTCACACAATAATGGTTTTTCATTTGGTTACAGGAGCAGAGAGCTGCCTGGACAACCGCAGATTAAATCTCTGCGGAGTAGCAGAGGAAGAAGAGAGGAAAATCTCGTTGGCCTGTCAGGAGAGAGGAGGTGAAAAATAACCTGTCGCCACGTCGTTGCCCGTGTTTGCCCGGCCTCCGCGCCGATCATCGGCCGCAGTGTGCATGTGTGTGAGGGTAGTGTGTTCTAAGAAAGGGCTCTGAAGACAAGATGAGGGACAGACGCCAGACACGGGTGGAGAAGACAGAGGGAGCGGAGTGCGAGGGATGGTGGGAGTGTGTGAGAGACAGAGAGAGAGATGGAGAGAGGAAGGTGAGAAAGGGAATGATGAAGTGAGAACTGCGAAGGGGAAACATTCGGAGCTCTTAAACGCTACCTGGTAACTTGCAGAGAGGCAGAAATAGTGGAGAACGTGGCAGACAAGTTCTCCTTGATATAAAAACGCATGCAGGAGGAGCTGAAGGGCAGTTGGCAGGCAGATGGTCTCCCGCCGCTTCCAGAACGGCCCCCAGCGCTCAGGCAGAGGTCGACTCCAGACTCACCATCGCAAGGTGATAGCCCACACCCCACTGAAGCTCCTGTGTTTTAATGATCTTCTTCTGTGTAATCCTTCTACACCGTCTACCAGCAGTTTACAGCCACGTCAGCGCCCCCCTTTGGCCGTGATGTTAGGGGGAGGAATAGTCGCTGGGAAAGTCAACTCTGGGATGCTACATTCAGTAGAACCAACCTTTCCATTCATCCGTTCGTCCTCAGCGGTGTGAGAGGAGATGGCGGGGACACGGCTGTGGCAAAAAAGTCGTGGGGGCGTACAAATATGAGAAGAAAATATATAATCCAGAGGAAAATTAACTCTGGGGGGGGGGAACAAGAATGAATTCATGATGGATTCATGACATAACTCAGGACACAAAAGGGTTAAATACTGACTGCAGGAAATTGCCACTCAAATCATGAAGTTGAAAATGCCCTTTTTGGCTCGGATATCCCTATTAATTGATATAAATGCAGCTGAGGCCTGGACTGATTTAAATTAACCTCAACAAGAGACAGACAAGCTGAACACACACTATATTACCTCGCCTCTGGGGAGGGAGCCGTTTAAAACATTAAAATGCTGCCTTTCAGGAGAGAGCCCAGGCGTTCGGCTGTCCGACGGCCAGCTAGGATCATTTAATCCTATCTTGAGGAGAATGTGGACAAGGCACAGCGCTAAGGGGGAGATCAGAGGGAGGGAGAGCAATGCGTGGAAGAGCAGGACTGGGTCACTTTGGACGTCGTCCCCACCAGGGATGTCATGCCGTCACACAGGTCACTGACCAAAAAAACACACCGATGGCCACACTATAAGGTCCAAATCAAAATGCCAAGTTAGAGGAAATCCTCAACAATGAGGAAAATGCAGTTAGGGGTGGATGTGCTGCATGATTCTCCCCCCAGAAAAGCCCCCAATCTGACGGCCATTCTTAGCTCAGTGTTATAAAACAGGCAGCCGTCCACGTCCTTTAACTCCTGAACTCATACAGGAAGTGTGTCCAAGGCACAGATGCAGCCAAAGGTATTGGCATCCTTCCAGATTTTAAGAAAGAATTACAGTTTTCTGTGAAGTTCTCTGATTCTTTTCAAAAAAGTTGAAGGGTACCAATGCTTTTGGCCGATCTGTATATCCACAAATAGTCCGGTTTACAGATAGTGTTTGTTTATGTCATCTCTGGATCTTGAAGTTTATCTTGCATATAAAACAAGGTCTCAAGCGTAAATCCCTAAGCGTCCATGTTGAATTGCTTCAGCAAAAAAAAAATAATAATAACCTTAGGTATAGGTTTAGCAAAGCAGGTGCCTGCAGTAAATGCTGAGTAATGTTTGCGCTGTCATGGCTGTCAAGATTTTCCTAAACAACACGGATTTCTGTGCAACATATTTCAGAATTTGGAAGCATCGCAGATCTTGTCATTTTGTGTCAAAACAGTAAATGTTTTGGCACTTGAGCACAGCACAGAAACATTACAGGGGCTGGCAGAGCAAAGGGGCCCCCGACACGGGGGCCATGTTTTTGCGGATGCTGCCTCTGGCCTCTAAGCCGTGAGGCTCTCCTCCCCCACGCTGTGCCACACAGCCCAGCGCAGACTCTCTCTGCTACAGCATCAACTTGCAAAGCGTCTCACACTCTCTCTCAGCATGTTTACTGACACAGATACAGGAAGCCATTTTTCACGGTCTGACCTGCATCTTACGCTATAAGCGGCTGGAGTGGGGGGGCTGCTCGTCGTGCTAGTACACCACACCGGGACAGTTTGATGGTCACAAGCTAAAAAATCTCTTATGGGCCACGAAACTGTACATTCCAGAAAGTTCCAGATCTCACTCATTTACCTCCTCATATGCAGGCTGCAGCACGTCCTCGCTCAGGCTGCAGAGTTCAGCT
>JABFEB020000020.1:21126555-21136668 GCA_019775895.2 Stomatorhinus ivindoensis | reverse complement strand
GTTAGGCTACCTTTGGTGACATTTTCTGTTATAGCTTTTAATCATTCTACAGATAAAACCAAATTCCAGTGAAGTCTCGTGTGATTAGGCTGTTTTTTTTGTTTTTTTTTCCACCTTACAGCAGCTGTGGGATGGGGGCAAAAAAAAACCCAAAGAGATCAATGAATCAGTTTTAGAAAGCCTAAAGGTTAGATGTGTGTGACTCAGTGGGTTAGGATTCTGCGTCTGTCATCGGAAGGTAGCCGGTTTGAATCCCCCAGGAAGACCCGTAATCTCCAATGACCCCACGGACTGTCCAGCCCTGCCGTCTCAAAAATCTACGTTGCTCTGAATAAAAGCATCTGCTAAAGATGAGGTAAAAGTGGACAATGAGGCCGGTCGGAAGGGGTGGACTCACTGCTGGGATTCATCCAATACTGGGAGACCCCCACCGAGGTGTCTGTCCTGTTGGGAAGCACAAAACAGAAGGTCTCACCCCCCTTTCCTCTGTAAGGCTCCCAGACGGTTTTCCAGCATCTGTCTCTGCTGGTTTCATCATCAGTCACAGCTACTTAATTACTGCCTAAGGGTTCAGAGTATCGCACAGCGTCGAGAGCGACGCAGAACTTGTTCAGACTGGTCCCTCACAAACCTCTGACTTGAATGTACCCGAAACACCTCTGAAGGCCGTAGAAAGGCCCCAGGCTGGTGATTTCTAAGAAGCAATGGCATGAAGCACACCCACAATCCGCACCCGTTGTCCTTCCAGAAAGACCCGCGGTGCTGATGTTCCCGTCTGACTTCAGGGATACAATTAGTAACGCAATCAGCATAGTTCAGTTTTTTTTTCTCCTGAGTTAAATATCCTATTTGTGCTTTAAGGCTTCTAATCCTGCATGTCCCCCATCTGGAAGCTCACACCGAAGGTCTTAACATACCACCTGCAGTTCAGCCTAAGTAATCCATCTGAAACTAAGCAGGTTTGGGCCGGGCCAGAACTTAGATTGGAGACTAACTAAGAAAGCTGGGCATCTGCTGAAAGAGGTGTTGGTGTGGCCAGAAGGTTAGTCCACCTGTGGTCTACGGGGATGTTGTGCTGTAAAAATGATGTCATCCTTCAGATGAGATGCAACACTGGGGTCCTGACTCGTTGAGGCCCTATCAAATCTGGTCTCCTAATTATCCCCTGTATCTAATTGGTGAGTTTTCGCCTGCCCCCTCACCACCTTAGCTACTGTGTGGCGAGTGTGCTGGGCCAGAATGACTGCTGATGCATCATCCAGGCAGGTGCTATACAGTGGGGGTGGTTGAAGTGGCTCCCCATAGCTTCTGAAAAGTGCTATATAAATGCTACACTCATTCATTTTCCATGTGCAGCAGGTCCAGGTTTCTCCGCTATGAAAGACACAGCTGACTGGAAGCTGAAGTGCTGTCAAGACCCAGAAGACCATCTCCGACAAGATAACACAGCCAGCGCTGGTGAACACACACTATATGAATGCGTGTCATTCCTCAGCATCAGTCCTTACAAGCTGTAGGATTGTTTCAACACTTTCGTGCCTGGAATCCTCTGAGAACATTGGCAGAGTGTCACTGGCAAGGCCTGGAGCCCCAGCTCGTTTCGCAGGTACTTAGACACCACGGTCTGTGCAACAGAACATCTCTGGCTGCCCTATCCGACCAGAAGATCACAATTCCCCTCCCCTTCAGGACCCAGCACCAAGGTGGGGGTGGGGGGGGAGGTTGAGGGAAGGAGAGGATGGAAACAGAGGCTGTACGGAAGTATGTGTTCACTTAAAAACCGACCATCTGTGCTGGATCAAGAGTCTAAATCTCGAGTCTCAACCTTCTGATGACCGACAAAAAATTGACATACAGGAGGATTACATTCCATTAATAGGAAAATACCATTAACATCATAGCCTATGTGCTAACCGAGGCGTCGACGCAGCGGTATTTAAGCTTCCACAATAGAAACGGTAACGTAATGCCTACTTACAGTCATTGTGAGTTTATTTTTGTCAGTTAACCAACCCCTCCCCCAATCATCCAGCGTCCTGCAGTCCAGTGGACCGGCACTTGGGAGTCCCTGCTCTTGGGAAACGGATTTCCTAAACAAATAAAAGTGGCCTGCTTTCCTCAGAAGAGGCAATGATGAAGCTGCAGCTGTGTAGCTCGCTGCTCTGCATCTCCCTCCCTTGCTTGGCTACCGGAGCTGGGAGAATAGCCAGTTTATTTACATCTCCCTCTCTCCCCCAACACACTATGGGGGGGGGGGGGGGCATTCGTGTAGGAGCTGGGGAGCCAGCAGGACACAGCGATTCATGCCTCAAAGGGTGCAGGACCGAGGAGAATCAAAATCCCATGGTCAACTCCAGGAATCCCTCACATCACACCTGCCCTAGATCCACCACTGCAGAAGCACCAACCCGACAGCCCCATCTCAGGCCAGTCAAGCTGCACTCAGAAAAACCCCACGCACGTCCCACGCACGTCGGCTGATGGGGGGAGCAGGAGGCGTATCCCCTGGCAACCGACTGCCCCACACTCCTCTTCACTCCCAGCCAGAGATGGCTCCCATACTGCTTCACATGTAGGGACCACAGCTGAACCAGGTCACACGGTCGCAGTCAGTCTGAGTTCACCCTGGTACAGAAAACCTGTTTGCTCTGGTCTTTGAGAGCAGTTGCTTGGGTCTGGTGTACTATGACAGCATTTAGTAAGAAGTCTGTATCCTCCCCCCCAAAGTTATTTGATATTTTTCTTTATTCATAATATACAAACTTTTAAATTAGAGATATCAGGAACCAATGGACTCAACACCCAAAAAGGTGTAGCTGGACTCATTATGGAGGATGAAGGAGCTGTAGATGTAGTCCAGGAGACCACGGAGCATACCAACATAGGCCATGGAACCCCAGGACCACATGTACAATGGTCAAGGACAATGGCATCTGTGATCTGGTGAGAGTGACACTATGCATGACAGGATGAGACTTTGCAGAAGGCCAGCCAATGGGAAGGCCTGAGAGATGATGATGTCACTGCTAGTCTCCATGGCATCCATATGTGATGTTTGTTGATCTGAAGTAGATACCATCTCAATATTATCTTCAATTTTTTTTAAGCTGTAGCATACAGCTAAATAAAAAAGTATAAGAATGCACATTATTTAAATAAGCATTTATTTTACACATAAACATTCAAAATTATAAAAGGAAAAAAAATTAACAGGGTTTTACTGTAGTCTTATTTACATATACACTACCAGCAGAGAACATGCAAAATGTGCAAATTCAGGATCTTCTGATCCATGACTCCTGAACACGTCCACAGAGATGACAGTACGTATCCATGTGGTCAAAATGCAGAGAAGCTTTGGCATTCTGCAGAGGTCTGGGAGCCGATGGGGGAAGCAGGGATAGTAGTTAAATGTTATCAGAGAGAGCAACAGACTCTGTCGACAGGCCCAAAGCAAAACACAGTGGCGTTAGTATCGCGACGATGTTTCCCTGAGATTAGAAACTCAGTATGTTTAATACACAATACCCAGGCTACTGCTCTCAGAAATATGGGTTAGTATGAGGTTAAGGGCTAGCAGCTGTAGCGCAATTAGCCTGGACCGTGTGACAGTGAGCACAACACCATCCTGCCGTGCCCATCCAACCAGGAGACTGCAGGAGACAGCAGGAGACGTCAAGCAAAATGACAGGACGGAAGGTCAAAGGGACGAAACGCAGAAGTTGTCGCCGTTCAGTTAGGGTTAGCTGTTAGACCCATTTAAATACAGGAGAGCGAGAGCAAATGAAACACCCCCATGGATGAATTCCAAATAGGAAATCTCACAATCATAAGGAACAATGCGTTTACAGAGACACACAGAGGTGGTTTCAGGCCATGGAAGAACTTGGGACTCGGAAAACACCTGACCTATGAACAGATCCTGTTTTTTTTTTTTTTTTTTTGAAATCGGAATAAAATGTTTCAGTCCAGTCAGTACGTTGACTCAGAGCTATGAAGGAACATGTATATCGTAAACATACTCTTACGAGTTCCGGTGAAGGCCCATGTTGTGGATGTTACATTAGAAACCGCTTGGTATCAGTGTTTGGCAACAAAATCAAAGCGATGCGCACAAGAACTGGGACACGGGTACGGCCCTGGGCAGGCGGTCCTGCCTGATGTTCTCCACCTCATCACAGAATATCCTCAAATGCCACATGCAGTGCAGGCATCCCCATAAGGTTTCAGGTAGTGCCTAAGGGTTATGATTAGCTGTGATGGGCACCCATAGGAGCTGATGATGTCATCGGCTGTTACCGAGGCCCCTATGCCGCGTGATTACAGGCTGCCCTGTAATGTGCCTGTGTATGTGTTGTTGAGCACTGTATGAGAGATGAAGGGTGGGGACCCAAGTGCAGCACTGAAACCCCATCCTGTTTAAGGGGTGCCTCTCACAGCCTCTAGGTGGCGCTGTGCTGCAGTGGCAGGGATTCAGCATAAACCTGTGTGAGGACGACCGCTAGCATGGCTAGCAGAGGGACGCCCACGCTGAGCAGCTCGTACAGGAAGGCGTAGTCCTCTCTGCGTGCCCTCAGATGGCGATTGGCAGCACACGCCACGCCCCTCACGTGTCTTAGCACCCCCTGGGGGCCACGGAGGAGGGGACGCAAGGTACCTGGAAGAGGGCTGTGCTGGCCGTCTGTGCTGAACCCTCCTGGGAACACCTGGCCAAGGGCATGAGGGAGGGGGAGCCCCATCAGATTACAGAGAGAGACACACACACACACACACACACACACACACACACACACACACACACACACACAGCGTCAACGTATTCATATCTTTAGGGGGACTCTTCATTCATCTCTAAGGGCATAATCTTAATCCCAGCAATGACAACCTTAACACCTACCCAGCCCTAACCTTAACCATAAGGAACCAAAACAAAATGCAAGACTTATGGGATTTGTAGTTTTGATTGCAGTGACAGATTATGAAAACAAAATTGGGTTTAGAAAATATGGTCCCCTCAACAAACTAACAGGTTTTTAATCACACTGAGGAATCACCGGGTTCCTACAATGTAATATAAACATAATCACCCCCTTCCCCAAACATACAAACACACACACCACCTAACAAACTGTCCTATTTCTGACAGCTATAACACCATCCTGTTTCAGCTATCAACACACTTCACTTTAAAAGAATCTGAGACAGTATTACTGCATCCTGCGCGTGTGTCTGAACATCCTGAGTGTGATTACCTTCTGTGAGGCAGACGTCCTCTCTCTTTGGCCACTGTTTGCCTTTTGTTGTGCAAAGTGAGTCTTACAGTAGAACTTGCCTGTTGAGACAAAATGGACAACAGACCACAAGTGATCTCAGTTTTTATTCAAAAGTGACTGAATGCTCATGAGGTTTGCTATAAAAGCAAGGGAGCACCTACACCGCAGGCAAGTGACCACCACTCAAACCACACATTCGCCCCCTGTTGGACCCAAACAGCTACTACACTGTTGAGGGGGCAAAGTAACTGTGTGGGACCCCAAAAAAAAGCAAACCCACCCCTGGAGACCACTAGACACCCCATCCCCTCTTTAACATCCAGCAGTGGCACGTGGTGGACAGCAGGTCGCGTACCTTGCTCCGTGCTGAACACATGGCTCCCCAGACAAAGGGCGGAGTTACAGACGGAGCAGCGGAAGCAGTCGCGGTGGAGGAGGAGCGATTCGGCGCCAAGCCGCTCCATGGCGTAGACACGGCGACTACAGACGTAGCACGTGTCACTCCCCCTCAATGGGGTGGGCGGGGCTATACGCAAGGAGGCCTGTAAAAGGAGGGTCATGCATGGTTACACACCCCAGGCGCGTTTACCGCCATGCAAACCCTCACTGACGCCGCCTATGAAAATTCTGAGATGTGCTTCTTTAAAAAACAGGAATATACAAAGCTAAACATGGTGCACGCAAACAGGCATGACTCAGACTGACACCAAGACCAAGACAGGACATTGCTGCCTTAGAAAAGGTGCAACGCAGGGCTACAAGAATGATTCATGGTCTTAGAGGAATGTCTTATGAGGAGAGGTTAGCTGAGCTGAATCTGTTTAGCATCGAGCAAAGGAGACTAAGGGGGGACATGATCCAGGTGTATAAGATACTAACAGGTCTGGATGCTGTTCAGCCAAATAGTTACTTCAATATTAGTTCAAAAACAAGAAATTGTGGTCATAGGTGGAAATTAACGGGAGAACATTTTAAACTAGATTTGAGAACAATTTCTTTACACAGCAGGTAGAGTATGGAATACTCTTCCTCTTAGTGTAGTGCAAGCTAAAAACCTTGGGTTCCTTTAAAGCAGAGCTAGATAAGATGTTAACAACTCTGAGCTTTTAGTAGAATTCTCCCTAAAGCTTGATGGGCTGAATGACCTCCTCTCCTTTGTACATTTATGTTATGCTCTTACGTACAAGCCAACCCCCCCCCCAAACACAGCCTAATTAACATTATATTAATATACAGTTGCATTGTACAGAATGGAGTTTAGTGAGTTTTTAATAATTCTTTTTAAATAAGTGACTTAACACATCGGGCTGCAGATCCTGGACTCCCCACTAGGTGGAGCCTGACTTGATCCTCAGAGTACCTTCCTGGTATTAATATATACGCAGGCCTGATGACATTGGCTGCTACAGTAAAACACATATATAGCACCAGAGATCCAGTGGAAAAAAATTCTATGGCCCTAATTGACAATTTGGCAGTATGTCACTGGTCATACTGGTCAGACTAGCCCAGGAGGTTGTATGCCTCATACATGCTGGTTGCTAGCCAGCTCTGTTTCCGTGTATGTGGACGTGGCCATCACGACGAAGATCATGCATTTATGAAGAAGTGGAGTACTGAGCTTCTGGCCTGATGTTTGTAATTTAAACATCAAGGCACATCAAGCTTCAAGCCCAACCATAACGTGCACGCCGACAGCTGCAGAAGACGTCGTCTAAGCTCCGGCTCAGGCTAGCCGCAGACCAGCAGGGACAAAGAAGCTCCCCAGCAAACCCGAGGCGGCAGTGGCGGCCGCTCTGACCTGCCTCCGGACCAAAGAGCTGGGGGCGTTCTCCTCGAGCCTGGCCTCCAGTTGCGTAGCCATGAACCTAACCTTGTTCTCCTGAAGATCAGCACCCTTGATCCCAGAGGACGACCTCTGAATGGACAAGTTGGTCACCTGGCCATGAAACACAGCACTCAGCAGCTGCGCTAGACAGTACAGCACCATAGCCGTTCCCAGGAAGCTACTACTCTCTCATGTTTGGACCAACATCACTGTACAACGCGGTTCTGTTCGGGAGAAACCGACCTCCTCCAAACGAGCCCTCCGTCTCCTTTTGTACATGGACTCATTGTCCTCAGACTTCTGCTGCTCCTGAAAGGACAGAGCACTAATTTAAACATGAATTATTCATCCCCCGCCTGTTTTCTGTCCCCCGCCCATAGAACAGTGGCCTCTTCTCCAGCACCGATCCTTTGTTTCATTCCTGCATAGATACATTCACTGTGCCCCCCCCCCGTGATTAACACTAAAATCCACATCACACTGGTGCAAGCTGCCCTTTGCTGCCCTGCTTGATAACAGCCAGAGTCCATTGAAAATGCACCACCTTCTTGCACTGGAGGCAAGGTGCTTTAAAAGTTCTCATTCACTTTGATTCGATCCTTTAAATCTGATGTCATGTCAGAAACGAATGTCACTCGAACCCGTGTCTGGGTCATGGGCCGGTACCTTTGGCATCCGCTTCTTCGGCGCCATCGGGATCATACAGGACTTTGAAAGTTCCATGCTGTTCTCATCCTTTTCTTTCTGAGGAACTTTGAAACATAATAACGCGGTCATTCTTCCCACTCAGAGGCAGGCGGAAATAACATCAGCTGGGTATTTAAGAGACGCCGACGGAAAACGCTGCGGTGAAAGACACCATGAAAATATGAAAAACTCTGGAATGTTTAACTGGAAATACCAGCTCAAGCACCTTTAAAAGAATGTATGAACGACCCAGAGTCCAAGCATCGCTTCGAGATTGGCACATGACCTCTCTCAGCCTATCAGATCTACCTGCCTTTCCCAGCCAGACAGGTGAGCTAACTGGGAGCGTTCTCTACAGATGGAATGCAGAGACAGGCATGCCTCAGATGTCATAACTGATAGCTACACACAGTTGGGACGTCACTCTAAATTGAACACACACGCCCCCCCGATCCAACAATGGGGCTTCTGTTTAGGGTGAGTCTATCGGTCCCCAGTTTACCTGAGACAGAAGAGGGGGCGCTCTGGAGCACATCACAAAGCTGTGACAGGTACGTGACCAAACTGAGCTCGTCCGGCTTCCGGTTGGCCGCCATCTTGGCACCCGTGGTGAGTGGCGGGATCCCGAACTCGCATTCGGCGACGTCGAAGGCTATCTGGTTGTTCTTGGCCGAGTCTCGAGGGTTTAGGGTGCTATAGTCCCTGCGTGAGAGGTGGAGGGGGGGATTATGTATTTGCATGTAGTAAAATGAGACTGCTGTCGCAACGTTGAAAAGATTTAGGTGTGTTGGAGGGGTGAGGGTGCCGGGCAGCGTGTGGCTCAGTGGGGTAGATGCCGTGTCTGATTGGAAGGTTGCTGGTTCAAATCCCAAGGTTAGCAAAGAGGAATCCCCCCATGCAAAGTCCCCAATCCTGAATTGCTCAAGATACTAGCTGCTAATATGTATGTCACACTGGATAAAAGAATCTGCTTACTAAATGTTGATAGCGATATCTTTTAACATGGAATGGGGATTAGTGGGCATGGGGCGTATGAGTTAAAGAACAAAGGGGGGTGGGTCTTTGGGGGATCAGTACTTACAGGAGATCGGGCCGAAACCGGTGAACGAGGGCACAAAGTGCCAGGCCGCTCGTCCAGGACGCGGCCAAGTCCGACACAGCCACATGCGGGTAGCCCCGGGTTTGCGCTTGGCACCAGGTCAGCAGCTGCCTGGTCCGGATCTCAAACTCTACAAGGCAGAACATCCAGCAGGACACCAGAGATCAGAATACACAGCTCTGAGGCCCGCCCAGACCACAGAACCATCATGAACCTATAAGCAAGGAGACCTCAGATGACCTCAGCGAACCATCTAGCTGGGCTCTGGCGGCTCAGATGACTGAAAACACGATAAAGTCTCCTAGTTATTTTAGCTGTGCACTAGCAAAGGAGCAGGTTCACCCTAAAGAGGAGACAAAAAGTCTCAAAAGCAGGGCCCCCATGCATCACTGGGAAGAGAGAGCGTCAGTCACAGCCGCGGAGACTCACCCTGCTGAGACTCCTTAACAGACCGGCGCAGTGACTCAGAACGGCGAATGTGGCAGGGCTGCAATTTCCCATCGATAAGCAGATGGCGCACCTGCGTCGGGCAGGAGAGAGTCATGGGGGGGGGGGGAAAGACTGGGACCATCCCAAAGCTCACAGGCACGATGAAGAGACGAATGCGAATATGAAATAATTTCACTTTCTCCGCGCATGGAAAAGCGGAGACTGGTGCCGAAGTCCACGTCCTTCAGCCTCACCTGATGCGGCCGGACGCAGGCGGTGCTAAGGTTGGGGTACCGGCTGGCTGGGTCGATGGTGTACTGCTCAAAGTTCTTGGTAATGTTCTCAGGGGTTGTCTGGGGCAGTAACCTGTAAAGACTCTCCCTACAAACAAAACATGAGTAACCAGGACATCAGGATTTCAACCACTCACGCTGACTCACAGAACAGAGGCAGAGAGCCTCAGAGCATTGTAATATATGGATTACATGATCTTTTTGTTTTTAAATAGCAGTATTGTGGGACCTTATGTTGCGGTAACTGAACACAGCGTAGCCACACGCTTCTTCACAATTGTTCCGTCACGTCTCGCCACTGACCTCTCAGCCAGGAGCTCCAGGGGCGCCCGCTGCTCCGCCCAACCTCTCACCATCCAGGCCGTGTCGAAGGCGGCCAGAAAGCCACGGGCACAACCCGTGCCCATTGGCCAGAAGGGCTGGGGAGAAGGAGACAGCCAATCAGGAGAGGATACGCAAAACAGGGTACAGCTGATAGGGAGAGAGAGAGCAAACAGAGTGCAT
>JABFEB020000020.1:21113416-21123799 GCA_019775895.2 Stomatorhinus ivindoensis | reverse complement strand
ACACAGAAAACCTGTCTAATGTACTGTCAGAAGCTATGGGGGTCATTAAGGCTGACAAAGGCCCTGTTGAGTATTTCCAAATTTGGGAGTGAATCTGCACAATAATTTCACACCGCTAGCATATGCAATCTCATCCTCAGTCATGGTGTCTCATCTAATCTCCCGTCACATGGATCCAACAGGGTGCCCAGCTGCTGCACTCTCTAGGCCTTACCGGAGACCCGTGAGGGACCGTCATCTACAGTACATGAAATAGGACTCAGAGAAACTTTCATATCCTCGCTTTTGCTAGTTTGCAGCCCAGGCGAGCTTCTCAGTCTGTCCTCGATGGAGGATAAACTCCAGAACAGCCTTCCAAATCCCCAAAGGCACTGTAGTGGGTCCCGCTATTGGGGCCGTAGCTTGCTGGACACCATCCCGGCTCTCCATGCAAGGCTTCCAGCACGTCTCAGGGGCACGACCTTATCTTCAGAGAAATTCCGCCTCATTTTCGGGACTACAGGCCGAGCCGACCGTTCCGCTATGTTTACACCGATATAAAAGAGCCCCCGTTCCACCCAGCTCAGCGCCTCACAGGGGAGACCGCGTCCTTCTTCACTGTGGGCTTATTAGCTATATGAATGCCAAGCTGCCAAATGTGGATTTGGGTGAAACGCTGCGTTTCGAAAATCAGAAAAACACAGACGCCGGCGCCAATATCCGCCTTTGGACTAAATATGAAAATACATGTGGAAGCAGTCTGTAGCTGAAGCGGCATTCGCCCGTTTTACCTTCTAGAGTCTCTTTGTGTCCACTGGCCCCCACCAGCACGTCGAAGCTGAAGTCTGACACGTGGTGACCCGCAGGTCGGATGTCTGCCCTCCAGCCGGGCCCTGCAACGTCACGCATGAAGCCGTCCTAAGCGAAGGCGTGTGCGCCAATGAACCCATCCGCTACCGAAAGCTACCCACTATTCTGAAAGAAAGCAGAGACCCTACAAGCGGGGGGGGGGGGCGCCTTAAGATAATCCAGCTCCCGCTCGTAGCATTTCAACACGGCACTAGTGCACCCGCTCACCCTCTCGGCCCGGGTGTTCCGGCGGCTCTCGGAGCCCGGTGAACTCCGCGCCGACGTGGACCTCCACGCCGATGAGCAGGCACACCTTCAGCAGGATGAGCTGCAGCTGGCGGATGCCTGTCAGGCCCGGGACAAGACGGCAACCATAAGACCCATAAACTCCCAGAGACACACGAGCCCACCCTCAACGGGGCTCTGAGGATTAAAGCACACCAGATATAGTATTTCAGATTAGCCAGACCCTGATTAGTCCTTTATTTTAAGAATGCAGGTTCTGTTCCTGCTCTTATTCCCACATACAGGCGGGGGCAGGTTTGTTGATTCGGGGGCCCAATCAAAATGTTACTTTGGTGCCCTACACCCCCCCCTCAGATGCCCGAAGAACTAAATAAATAGCTAATGAGTAGAGCTAGAGCTAGCTGTTTAGTAGAACATATTGCTTCAGCACCTCCTAAAGAATGCATTTATATAATAATTTGTGTAATGACTGTTCGTGGCCAAAGGGGGCAGTGTGTTTTGTGAGAGGATTGACACCATGCTGCAAAGGACAAGTGAGGAGAAGCCCGTGCGTGGTCCCAGGACCACTCACTGATGTGGTCTATCGCTCCAGCGCAGAATTTTCCGTAGAACTTTTTGGCGCCAAGCCCACGCAGGTCATGGATGGTGTAGGGCCACAGATGCAGTACGTTGTTCCTGGAGAAGGTGTCCCTCTTCTCGATCAGCACCACCTTAGCCCCTAGCAGTGCCAGCTCGATGGCCGTCCGCAGACCACAGGGGCCCCCACCGATCACCAGGCACTGGGGGGCAAGGGGTGTTGTTAGATATAAAGCTGTACTGGCACACAGACTCCCCCCCCAACATTACCCAAATCATAAACATTCCTTACTTGAATGCCTGCAGCATGTATGAAATACAATACCACAGTATATTATCATTCCTCAGCCAAAATAAGCATTATTTCAAAACTTTCTTTAGTCTTGTCACGTTATTACACAACCTTGATTCGTGTTTTCCATGCAGATTGCTGCATGCACCACAGTGCACCAGCTATGACATGCACCCCACGGTCTAAAGACTTGGATCGCAAGGTGCATGCCTCAGCTTGCGTGTTGTGTTCAACGGCATTACTTTGACATTACGGATTGGAAATAATTCATTCATTTCCCATCATCATCAATCGAAATTAATCTACTGCCAAATATAGCAGCTTGTTAAAACCTGGACATAACGTTTTTCTGAGGCACGTGCCCCAGCAAAGAGGGTCTAATGACGACCATAAGTGGGACTCAGACTGCCAGGAGACGTCCACAGGCAAAAATCCAGACTGCAAAGTCAGTCATACCCTCCTGGATGTAAACATTATCATATCTGAGCAAGATTACAAGGAAGCATTGCTTTACACAAAGACTTGTGACATAAGAATTAGCTCAAGCAGCAGCTATAAAAGTAGTGTCTAAAATTTTGTCAATTTCAAGAGTTATTATGAGCACAAAAAAAAAACATGCTTTTCATTGAGGTTTCATTTGGAATGTTCAAATGAGGTTCCAGGCGACCACTCACAGTGGATGTTCTGGACCTTAAGCAAACTGTAGAAGAGAAGATGCAGCAGAATGCCTCTGACTCATTCAGTTTTCAATCTCACTGCTTCAAACATACAAGCTCTGTCACAGCCCACCTGACGAGCTGCATCCTTTTTGGAGTGGAGGTCAAAACGAGTCAGTAGAAGATGCACATAACCAGCCTTCTCTACTCGATGGATGAGTAGCGATTCATAGGGCCAAACAGACACATTGTCTTACTAGATCTACACAATAAGATCCAGGCTCCCATACTGCAAAATGTATGCATCTCAGGAAGCTAGCTGAATGCTGCTGAGGTCTGGCAGGGTATAGATCATTGGTTGCGGCCAAGTTCCGGAGGACAATGCCTAGAGCTATCAGAGCCAGCTGTATGTGTTGACAGGCACCTGCCATTCAAGCTGTGCTATCTTACTGAACAGCACCTTCCTTTGTGCAGCTAAACCAAAGAATTAATTCTGGGTCAAAGTGCTTGTCTTTCCTGTATAAGAGGGGGCTCCGGGTCGACAGGAAGCCCCCACCCCGAGCCTGCCCAGAGAGTGCTACTTGGCTCACCACAAACCATGCGGCAAGCAGGGCTGCAACTAATGATTATAAAAATAATCAAACAGATTTTTTTTTTCTATTATCAGGCTAGTGATCATCTGCACTGAATTTGAAACATTGCAGTATAATATTTTTTAGTATAAAAGAACTCCCTGGATATTTGGGTACTCAAACTCCCTGGATATTTACCATCGTTTGAAGTTCCATAAGCATAAGTGATACTGCACTCAGCACTTCCTGTTATGTATCACATTCTATTGGAAAGTTAAATCTGAACACTATAGTGCTTTGTCAGTAAACAATGAGTCAACAAAAATCCTTGTTGGAGGATTCTCATCGATTATGCTGTCAACCAATCATTATTGGCCTATCCATAAGCCCATCAGCAGCCAGATGGGTTCTCACGCACAATGAGACTTGGTGCAGTACAACCAGTGTAATAGAACCGGCCCAGCATCTCATTTTCTTCAGATTACAACTTCTGTTCAAAGAACCCTTGGCATCCAGCAGCGCTAAGTCCCCATGGTTGCTGAGTGAAACCCAAGCAGACCACGGCAACACGTTGCTAACAACCGTCGCCGCAAAGGGATCGTTAGACCATAAACTCATTACGAGTTTAGCTCTTGTCTGCAATTGTCTGCTGGAAGGAGCACCAGGTGGACCAGTTAGTCTCAGTACAGCATACATAACATCAGAGGTAGAAGGTTCAGGTCCACAAAGTATAAATCCAGACAAATATTTTGATCCAACCAACCAAGTGAGTAAGTACTCTGTGACTATCAATCTTTATGCTCAACTGGTTGGTTGAAACAAAATCTTGATCTAGATTTGTATTTTCTGAACCTGAACTTTCCACCTCTGCACAGCATACGTTCAGGCCAGAGTGAAGGACCAATCACAGGACAGAGCCAGAGTGAAGGACCAATCACAGGACAGGGCCAGAGTGAAGGACCAATCACAGGACAGGGCCAGAGTGAAGGACCAATCACAGGACAGGCTGAAACACCTGTAATGCAGCAAGAGCAGCAGGAACCTACGGAATGTGGCCCTTAGATGGTCCTAAGGCTGCAGGCTGAGTGTACAGTAGGTGCCATTTTTCTGCTCTCAATAGTGCTGCATTCTGACTTCTCCAGCCCAGGAACCACAAATTCATGGAATCAGATCTTGAGAGACACCAGAAGCATCTCCATGCCACACACGTGCCTGCTCAGGGTAGGGGCACCTCCTACGCTCCAGTAAATGGCCTTACTAGAGGCCTCACTCCATACTTCTTTTCCATTGTGCTTCTACAAGCAACGTACGCAAATATAAAAACATCAGCATTAAAGAAGTTCACTTTTGCAAGGTTTATTAGAGTGTGGCTCTTCAAGCAGAGACCTCTAAAAGCCCCCAGAAGAGGGCCAGGGCTGTAGGGTACATCTAGACTGACATCTCAGTAGTTTCATCATCAAACTGGCTCTCCAGCTGCGTTAATTAAACGCAATTGCCAAGTATTTTCCCCAGGTGCAAATATCAACTTTTATGGCGTGTGACAAAACAGGTCAGAACATTTGCTTCTCTCCAGGCACGGGCTTCTTTTAGAAGCAAACTGAGGTCAAACTTGAAACGAATGCCATAACTATTACAACCCTTCCAGAAGATTCCAGCTAGGGCGTGCAGCGGGGGCTGAAAGGGGAAAACCAGACATTGCAGGGACACGGTCTTGGCACAACGTATCATCATTCTCAATGGGTCTCCTCAGGGTTATTCTAGGATTTTTTTTAAAGGGGGTAGCATAAAATGGGCCATAATTTATATGGAGGGGCTATCCTTATCATTAGCCAGTGATTTACTTTGAATTGGTGAGTTACAGGGGAGGGGCACTCTAGGGTCCAATCAGCTTTCACCTTATGACCCCGCCCCTGGATTTACTCATTGATGCTGTCTGGACCTATCATGTTTCTCACCCTCCTTCCTACCTTAGTCCCCGCACAAGCGTTCCCTTTCCTGTACTCCTTGTGGGCTGCCCTCTTGTCCAGCTTGCTCCAGAGAGCCCGAGCTTTCCAGGAAGTGAGTCCAGCCTTGAGCCTGCTGTAGAAATTCCTGTGGTCCAACGGGTCGAGCTGCAGATGTCTACAGAGGGCGCCAAAGGCCTGCAGGGTGTCGAGGCAGGTGGAGGCTTGGAGAAGCTCCTCGAAGAGCTGTGCCGCCCGGGAGCAGTGTTCCTCCTCCGTCTCGCCCATTGCTCCCGCACCTCCTCAGCTATACTCTGACCTTGAACATATCCTGTCTGATCCAGGGGAGAAACATTGTTTAGACATCTGCTCAAACCAATGGGATGTCAACACATGCCACATGGGACACTGAAGTCACAGTCACGAAGCTCTACGTGAAACAAGCAATGCAGTAGAAGCGGCAGCTACGATGACGGCAAGTCGCTGGTTGAGGAAGAGGGCTAGAGCAGCAGCGGTGTTTACCACCCCTCAAACCACGCATCTGCATGGGGCCCCTGACTTTTGTGGGCCCCCTATTGACCACAAATAGCCACTACACTGATTTATTTGTTCCTATTAAGAAAATTCTAAAGTTGAAACTTCCGCTAACCTGTAGCTTCAGCTACAATCTTCTGATTCTGCAGGCTTGCTGTTTATTTAATTTTTGAGTCAGGGTCCCTAGAGACAACAAATCAGCCCCAGTACATTTGTTGAAGCCTCCCCACCCATGAAATAGACTCATAATAATGACGTGTGGCAGGGTATGGGTAATGCACACAATTCACACATTTATTCATAATCACTTTATCTATTGTCACAATCACTGGAGTCCCCATATTTGGTAAGAGCTATAAAAACAAACCACCTAGGGTTTCACATCATTTAAACTCGCTTGCCCCAGATGCTTTACATAAGAACATAAGGAATTTACAAACGAGAGGCCATTCGGCCCATCAAGCTTGTTTGGGGAGATTTTAACTAATAGCTCAGAGTTGTTAAAATCTTATCTAGCTTTGGGTGGGAGCCCCCAGCTGTCTTTGACAGGTTTCATGATGAAGATGGGTGCTCTTATCCAGGTTCTGCTATTTCATAAAAGCATGATTACTAGGTCACAGTCCTCTCTGACTCAATCCCACATCACAGCCAAGAGGAGCTGTGCTTAAGCCCAAATGCCCATGTTTGGTCATGAAGCAACAAACTATCTAGACAGAAAAAAAACATACAATTTCATTAGCATTGCCGCTAGCTTTGCTGCTAATGGGGAAAAACCACCACAATGCTGACCACATCGATATCGCAAGAGGTCTTCACACCATCCACAAGCTTCTCACTTGGGCCAAGGTCAAGCCATCATAGAATAACTTCTGACCAAAGGTAGCAGTTGGGCTCTTACAGTATGACAAAAAAATTTAAAGGATGAAAGTTAAAAAAAAAAGACCTGCTCAAGTTTCATTTCATATAACTGGAAAAATACTGCTTTTGAATGTTCAGGAATGTCAGCATTTATGCTGAATATATAAAAAAAACAGCTCCACAACAAATAATGAAAATTGGGCAACACTAAAAAACAAACAAGACAATTGTCAATTCTGATCAGGCAAGATGAGAGCAGAATATAATCTAGTATAGTCTGTGTTGTCAGGGTAAAAATGATTAACAATTTGGTCAGGCCTGTTTCATAAATACCCAGTCATAAGGACACCTCACCCCACAAGTATTTCAAAAGCTGCAAATAAGGATTGCCCACAACTCTACGCCTGTCCATCGATTCAACCGGGAGGGCTGGAAAACCCTGGATTTTTATTACGCATTTGGCAACCACAAATTGTAAAAATGATTGCATGATTTCTCTTAACATAATCATCTGAAAACATTGTAATAAACAGTCAATCAGTAAGAAACATTCAGCCCGGATCTAACACCCACTGTTGCAAGCGCCAGGATAATCAACACGGCACCCAGAACATTCCATCATCATCTGCTCCAGCAGTTATCCACTCTCTAAGTCATTAAGTTGTCTCTTTCCCTCTGAAATATTTAGATATTGCTTAAATAAAAATACACCTCTACAACCAACAAATCAGGCATAAGTGATTGCTGTCCATACACTATGTATTCACGGTGTGTGTGTGAGTGTGTGTGTGTGTGTGTGCGTGTGACCTCGCGTATCACAGTGACAATGTGTCTGTGTGTGTGTGCCCTCTGATGGGGGCAGGTCTGCTTTCCATTCTCGACCTTTTATCTCATTTTTGCCCCCTCAGCTAAACAGTGCCATTATTGTTACCCACAATGCACTTTGCTTTGCGCTCCATGGCTAAACAACTCAAGTAAGTAACAGCTGTGTATTCAGCAGAATGACCGCTGAGTTTTCCGCATTTTCTCTCATAAGTGTCAGCTAATTCTGGAAGCCAGTAAACATGCATATTAAAACGACACCGTGAGAGACGAGGAAGCAAAACAAAAAAGCGCGTTCTCTGCACATTGATTTTAAAATACACTTGTGTAAGTGTTTATAAAGAAGGGCCAGACATCTACGGAACACCAGACAAGCAGCCTGCCCAGGACACGAACCCCAGAAACAACTGCAGCTAAGGTGGGCCTAGGAAATTCCAGAGGAAATTCCAGAAGGATGGAAAGGAGAATGTGGTTATAGGCAAAAAAATGAATAAATAACCGGAACGCACTGTTTGTCCAACTCCGACCACGCGGCTCTTAGCACACGGCGCTCTGACAGTGTGTTCCAGCTGGAAACGGTGGTATGCTGAACAAAGCCAAACCCTGCTAGCTCGCACGCCCTGGTCACATGACCATTAGAATATCTGGGCTTCGGTGACCTACGCCAGTCTACTAGTGTCACTCCTTATTCATTGTTGGCTCTTTTCTGACACACTACTCTTTCTGTATGGCACATTCGGTGAGTGGTGGTAGTCCCCAATTTGCCCCATACTGGACACACAAGCCACCCCACACAAAATGAAACCACATGATCCTTCAAACCAGGAATGCACCATTAGATCGTTAGCATCATCGCTAACATCACCAAGCAAGACAAGTGTCCGTTCAAGCAGTTAGCAACAAAGATAGTATCTCCAACAAGCAAGACATATCAATTTAACTTGTTGGCATCACGGTAAACACCACCTTTGAGAAGATCGTGGAGGCATAGAGGCACCTGTCAGCAGAACGTGCTCTCACATAGACTGGGGAGACCCGTACAACACAGAAGCCAGAGCGATCACACTTTCTGAAAGGGCATCTACCTCAATCGTAAATCCAGTCAGAAAAGTTTCTGCACAGACCAAAGGACCAACAGAATAGATGTGCAGGTCAGTCAGGAAACATAGTCACTTCAGACTAAGTAGGTCGTTCTGGGTATGTTTGCTTTTCCAAATAGTTTAAAACAGCACACCGGGAAGTGATTGAATTATCGGCACATTATCTGTCTGATAAAAAAATAAAACTTGCAAACTGCTATTACATAAATCACGTTAATAATACATAACTGACACACGTTTGTGTTACAAACTATAGACACGTGCACCAACTCGACCGAGGCTGTGAAAATATCTGCTGCTGTCTCTGAGGTTTCATTTGTATTGCATACGCTGAAAACACACAAATAATTACATAATATAAACTTTTGCTTGTGATTCATCCAAAAGCATCTTATGATAAAGAGACTGACGATGAGGCAGTCCAGCTCAGTGGCCGGCAGTTTGCCGTAAACCCCGTATCCATGCTTTCCCTCTCCACGCTAATAGTGTAATATTGTCCAGCCACTATCAATCGATTGCATTAAAACGACGTCTGTCTCCCAGTGACAATTAAAGACCCACCAAATCCCCATTCAGATCATGTTTTACTGGTGTTTTCCTATTATGTGATTGATAAGAGCGAATAAAAACTCTTACATTCCACACATATCGGATCAAGTGTTTTAGTATTCAATAAGTGGGGCCAACTGAGCATATTATGAATATAAAAAACTTTGTTAAAGTATATGTATGCAAAACTATCGCGTTTTATTGGCTCGCAGTTTTATTCACGAGCTTAGCATAAATTAGAGGTTTGGGGCGAATCAGCCCCGCATGAACATGAGAAGCGCTGGCCATTTTAAGCTTAATAATTTAGGTGTGGTGGTTCACAAACGCACCGATCGATTCCTTACTAACAAGCGGAGTTTCTCAGATGCGCCTCTAATCACGCATCACAGGCGCTTGATCATGACACACCGACACTGGAGCTGTCAAGCCTGATTTTGCGTCTCGATGAAGAGCAAGACCACTAATCTCGCCCAAAACGCAGAAGACCGGAGTCACCTTACTCACCTTATTTTCCAGAATAAATGTATGCTTCTGAGGGTCTCCTATGTCCTTCAGACGAGGTGTTCTTCAGACCCTTTCCGGGACTGACGGGCTACTCACGCTGAAGGTCCGAGTCCCTGCCGCCCCACTTTGAAAGGCGGCGCTCCGAGAAGCGCCCGTCCAATCGCTAAGTAACAGCCTGCGCCTGGTACAACTACCGCAGCGTCCACTGAGCACCGCTTTGGTGACCTTAACCAGCATAGGCCTATATGTCATCATTTACAGATGTTTTTTTTGGGCACGACGTCAGTTACTTTCAATGTATCATTTCGAATAATTGCATAAGAAGCAGTAATTCATAATTCATTGTGCTAATAAAAAGCAAGTGAGTGTGTTACAAAACAGTCAGGTTGAGACTTATACATGTCAGAAACTTAAGTAAAACATTTGTTTTTTGGACCAGAAACGCACAGCGAGTTGGGGAAGTTGACTGTGCAGTTAATCACTCACCTACAGTATCGTTATGTCTGAAGTATCATCAGACCGCATTGTACGTCTTGCTGATGGAATTATTTTCTCTAAGCAGAGGAAACAAGGCAGTTAGTGACTGAATCTGCATCGCTACAACAGCGTTTCTGGGGTTAGAGTCCGGTAAATCACGTACAAAAGTCTGTTACGCCCTCTAGTGGTAGCTGGAACAAAAATATGAAATAGCATCGCTGAGAAGATGGTGAAGCCTGTTTTTAATAGTCTTGTTAACCTTCATTATACGTTTCAGGCATCCGTACATTTAACCTGGTCAGGTACTGGTAGGCTGACAGGAAGCTGTCCTGGACTACATTGACCGTAGTCCTCGTTAGTATAGTGGTTAGTATCCCCGCCTGTCACGCGGGAGACCGGGGTTCGATTCCCCGACGGGGAGGTAGT
>JABFEB020000020.1:21069650-21081315 GCA_019775895.2 Stomatorhinus ivindoensis | reverse complement strand
AGACATGAAGAGGCAGACAGACAGGCACACTGAGAGCAGACAGAGAGAGACATGAACAGGCAGACAGACAGGCACACAGAGCAGACACAGAGAGACATGAAGAGGCAGACAGACAGGCACACAGAGCAGACACAGAGAGACATGAAGAGGCAGACAGACAGGCACACTGAGAGCAGACAGAGAGAGACATGAACAGGCAGACAGACAGGCACACTGAGAGCAGCAGGAGAGACAGAAACAGGGAGACAGACAGGGTAAGACAGACATACAGAAAAGAAAAACGAACAGGCACACAAAACAGAACATGCAAAAAAAATATGCATTCAAAAATGTGAACATCTCTCTTTCTCTCTCCCCATCTCTCTCTCTCACACACACACACACACACAATATTAATATTCATATCTTCGTGGGGACTCCCCATTCATTTCAATGGCTTAACCCCTGTCTCCCTCTTAACCCCTACCCAGCCTTAACTTTAACCATAAATAACCAAACAAAATTGATTGCAGTGTCACAGATTTTTTTTTATAAAACTCAGTTTCCCCTTGTGGAGATCAAAACGGTGGTCCTCATAATGGCAAAATAACTGGTTTTAATCACAATTTGGACTTTGGGTCCCCACAATGTAATATATACATGACCACATTCACACACACAGTCACACAGACGTACATACATTCACACTCACACACACAGCCAAAGACACACACTCGCACGCAAATGTTATTTCAAAATGACCCCCAGGGCTAACAAGCAGGTCTAAGCAGTAGATAGCTGGCATTTCTGAAAGCCAGTGTTTGGATGGGAACAAAATACCACAGTCACATCAGGACGCCCGATGAAATATTTAAAAGGACAATCAAAAAAAACACAGATTCATCAGGATGCTGCAGGCTCACGCTCCTGCTAGATATTAGCTTGACATGTTTTATCTCCGTTTTTTTAAGCCCCCCGCCCCCCCCCCCCCCACAACCCGTCAGGCCAAAAATAGCTCCTGGGAACACTTTCCCCTGCGCTGCAGGAAAACACATTACAGGCAAATCGCACGTTGACAATTTTATCTGTGAGAAATTGTTTTCCAAAAAAAGCCCTTTTTTCCATGTACACTTCACAAGCAAGCCAGTCATTTCCATAAAAAAGCACAGCGAATCTCCTGAAATCCCCGTGTAGACCTGTCGGCCCGGCCGGCCACCTGGGGCACTGCGGAGCGTGCACGAGTCACACGTTTGATTCAGTGGCTCCCGCCGTAGCAGAATTTAATATCGATAACGAAGGCGAAGCAGGTCACCTCCGCCGGGTTGAGGGAGCACAGACGCCGGAGCCCGCAGACCACCTACGCCACGGCAGAGGGCATCTGCCGTCTTCAGAGGCTTCCAAAAACACCCCCACCCAAGCTTTGGGGCTTCTCGAACCGTCCCTGACGTAAACGTGACTTTACTCTGCATCTCTGGCGGATTTCACGGGAGGGGGGGCATTTATGGCACTTTGGCAGAGCCCACCCACTCTCTCCTCGGGGAACGAGAACCGGCAACACGGCCTGTCTGATTCTTATGGGCCTGCAGCACCTGTGTCCCTTAGATTGGTCTGAGGGAGGAGAAAGCACGAGAGAGAGAAAGAGAGAGAGAGAGAGAGAGGGAGGGAGAGAGTGAGAATAATGAGAACAACGAAGAGAAAGAGTTGTGAAAAGGCAGTGAGAACCAGAGCAAGAGAAAAGGTGATAATGAGAAAGAGAGATAGAACAACAACTAAGGCACCCTGATTGAACTGGGTTGGAATAAAACAGAGCTCAGTGGCACCCCCAATGGTCAGAAAGGGAGATGTTTACCATTTAAGCTGATGAGGATGAAGGTGAGGAAGGGCCGCCTAGACCCCTGGAACTCGCATGACCCCATGCCGGCTGCTCTGGAACCTCTGATGGCCGCAGAGCTCCCTCTGCAGGCCTTGCATTCTCTCGCATCGATCCCGTCTCACCCTGCCATCACGGTTTCACTCTAAGGTTGTCTGGTTTCATTTCAACTCCTGCTCGTTAAAAGATCGAACGCCTTCATTAGATATGCGTGTGGCTCTGAGCATGCTGGGTAATTATGGGACTGATTACACATTACCGCTCCTCATTTCTGCACATTCATCTTCCTCATCCGCTAACCGGCATGCGCTGAGGCTACACACTCTCGCCACTCAGAGAGGAGGGAGTGAGTGAGGCAGTGTGACAGGCAGAGGGCGTAGCGGTGAAAAGGCTGTGCTGGATCTTTTAGCAGCAGAGAAATTTGCACAGCACGTACAAAACAAAAGCAGCTCAAAATTAGGGTTTCTTCCAAATTGCCACAAAAATTACTGCAGGGTTTGGGTTCAGTCCCCCTCCTCCTGGGTTTTAACCCAGAGCTGTTATAGTATCACAGTTTTACTTTTTACATTCTCTACATAATTTTGCAAAGAGAGAGCCTGCAGTGAGTGAGTGAGTGATTGCGCATGTGTGTGTGTGAGGGAGTGAGAGAATGTGTGTGCAGTGAGTGAGTGAGTGAGTGAGCGAGTGTGTGTGTGTGTGAGAGAGAGTGAGAGAATGTGTGTGCAGTGAGCGAGTGACTGTGTGTGTGTGTGAGAGAGAGTGAGAGAATGTGTGTGCAGTGAGCGAGTGTGTGTGTGTGTGAGGGAGAGAGAGAATGTGTGTGCAGTGAGTGAGTGAGTGTGTGTGTGTGTGTGTGAGGGAGAGAGAGAATGTGTGTGCAGTGAGTGAGTGAGTGTGTGTGTGTGAGAGAGAGTGAGAGAATGTGTGTGCAGTGAGTGAGTGAGTGAGTGTGTGTGTAAGGGAGTGAGAGAATGTGTGTGCAGTGAGTGAGTGAGTGAGTGTGTGTGAGAGAGAGTGAGAGAATGTGTGTGCAGTGAGTGAGTGTGTGTGTGTGCAGTGAGCGAGTGTGTGTGTGTGCAGTGAGCGAGTGTGTGCGAACATGCGCATAGTGAGTGTGTGTTTGCACAATCCTGTGTGTGGTGAGTGTGGTAGGACACAGTGCCCACCCCCTCCCCACTACAGTGAATTGCTTTTATCTCCATTCCCAACCTAATTCCCAGCCCATATAGTCCCAGTGACGAACCTAACCTGTGGTGTTGACTCCCCATTTCATACCATCTCATCGGGAGGGGGGGGGGGGGGTTGTCACTTTAAGAGGTGTGGAGGCCATCACCATGACAACGACCCACCTCCCCTTCAGACGCGTGCAAACAGAGCGATAAGACTGAAGGGCAGACAGGACCTGTCCATCACAGGGCAGCGTCAACAGGGACACAGGCGGACCAGCGGGGGGGGGTAGGCACAGGCACACACATGAAGGAAAACCTCCATTTGCCAGAAGGGAGACCGATAAATAGAGACGGACAAAAAGAGACAGACAGACAAATGAGAGGGAAACAGAGAGACAGACAGAGGAAGACAGAAAGAAATAGGGAGACAGAGACAGACAGGGAGACAGACAGGGAGACAGACAGGCAGACAGAGACAGGGAGACAGACAGAGAGAGACAGAGACAGGGAGACGGATAGGGAGACAGACAGGCAGGCAGACAGACAGAGACAGGCAGACAGACAGAGGCAGACAGGCAGACAGAGAGACAGAGACAGGGAGACAGAGACAGGGAGACTTGCCAAGCAGAGGTGTCTGATTGAGCAGAACCACTCCTCTATTGTCACTTCTTTATTAACGAGCTGCTATGGGGGGGGGACCCCGCAGGGCTGACGTTTCCTACATGCTGGCTGTAACCTATCATGAGACACGGACAGTAATGGATCCAGGGGATTCACCCTTGCAGGGGCCCAAGCACAAAGGACTTTGAGAAGAATGACATAGTCGCAGAGCACTTCATGAAACATTTAAGCAAAGAACTCCCATATGGGGATGAAGGACTTAAATCCGCTGGCTGAATAATTTCAAGGGAGCAGACCATTACGGGATTTCAGTGGTAATGGTGGCAAATTGCTGCAGACGAGGTTATTTTCTGCAAAGATTAATTATGGAAACTACAGTGGTCTGAAAGCAGTGGAAGCTGGCGATTAAGATGGCTGCCGAGTGGAAGCCATCCCCCCCCACAACCCCCCACAGAGGAACAGTTTACATGAGAAAAAAGAACCTTCTGGGTACCAAGCGTTACCCCTCGAGTAATGCAATGAGAGAGTTGCCGTCATGTCGACTGTGCCTGCAGTACCCTTACCGGCCACAGTGAGGCGTGCTGTGCGGCTGCCGATGGAGCCCAGGCCATCGATGGAGGCCACGCACTGGTAGACACCCTCGTCGGGCTTGTTGTTCTTGCCGTGCAGCACGCTAGAGATGAGCAGTGAGCCGTCAGGGAGCAGCTGCCGCCGATCGTCGGTCGCAGGATCGAGGATGGCGCCATCCTTCCTCCACTCCATGCGTGGCGGTGTCCCCAAGTCACTGTGCGCCGAGCAGTTGAGCAGGGCCTGGCCGCCACGCACGGTCACCGTGTCCTCGGGCTCAGCTGAGAACCAGAAGGCGGTAAAGGAGTGAGGAGCCACACCTGTAGGAGGACAGAGGGATGGGGGGAGGGGAACAGTGGCATTTAAAAGGAGCGCTACACTAATTATTACAGAAACATGTTCTGCTAACCAGCTAGCGAGCTATGATCTTCTAACCCTACTCACTGGATATTTTATTTTTTTATTTTAAACACCATTTTTTGAAAGGATCAAACTCCCCAGTTTCCTTAAATTTCTCGCTCGCAAAAAAAAAATTTTTTTTAATCCCAGACCAAATATTTTGAGTATGCACACCATATGGGGTGTGCCTGCAATGTCTGTGGTGACAGCAAACCGGCGCCTTCGAGGGGCCCTTGTGAGATCAAGGGGGCCGGGGTTCCTCCTCTGGCTCCCGCGTGCAACGTCAGTTGTTGCCGTGTGATGCGGGGAGGAGATGCAGAGAGAACAGAAAGCTAACGGCGCTCTCGGGGAGCGCGGAGCGCCAGGAGACCCCAACCTCGCAATGCGAAGTCAGCGGTTTTCCAGATAACGCCTGCCTCGAGACACGGGAGTCTCAAACGAACCCGGAAAACCAGCGCTGCATTTACGCACGTGCGGAGCGGACCGGCACCTGCCGAGACGACCGGGCGATCTCTACCAGCGGCACGGAGGTGAGTCTCCACTGGAGGGCGCTAAGGCTGCCCATCTGGCTGGACAATGTGTTTGACCAGATACGGGTAGGTGGAGCCTGGAGGGAAATTCAGGGAAGGGAAAAAGCCTCTGAATGAGACACACAACCATGAGGGTTTAGAGTGGGAAAAAAAAACTGAAAATGAAAAAGCAAACAGGAGGGAAGAGGGTCGTAGATAAAGAGCCTGTAGTCACAGGAGCGAGGATATCAGACTCAGACAACTGGCAGATGGGATCTCAGTCTGGGAGATGCTTTTCTTCACAAGAAATCCATTACCATCTGATGGTAGGACTTTTAGAGAGCACCCTTTGGACACATGGAAATTAAAGAAACTATCTAGAGCATTCTCTCTGGTAGAGGAGAGTTTCAGCATCGGCGGTGATGTGGAATGATGACAGAGGACGGAGATCTCTGAGAAACCAGGCACAGGGCTTGAACGAATCACACCCCAACGCGGCCCGGCCAGTCCTTAGGTGTGGGGTTAGTCCAGCAGGCACAAAATTCAAGTCCTGGTGTTAAGTGTTAAGTGCTGAGCTCAGAAGATCCAGGCTGATTGCAGTGGGTAAACCCCTCCTCACTCAAATTGGACCCACAGCGGAGCCATAAGAACCCAGGACCGGGAGGAGGAACAGAACCTTCCCCCCGCTCAACCTGCACTGAAAACCAGTGGGGATGTTACTTGCCAGCAAATGACTCGAAAGGCCTGCTTTCCGAAAAGGCCCGGGATGTGGTCTATTCCAAATGCGGCAGGGCTGTCAGATGAAGATGTGACACATCTGACAATTAAACGAGGTGACCTCCCCTCCCCCTGTGCGTCACCCGGCTTCCCCCGCCACGGGGTCCCGATTGGCTGGCCTGCGGTCTACAGCACCCCCCCCCCCCCCTCCTCCCTGGCTGGTCTCTCCATCTGCCAGCAGACTCCACACACAGAGACCCAACAGGGATCTTAGAGGGAGGAGGGAATCGAGCCTGAGGGGGGAGGGCCACTTACTCAGAGCTTACTCCTCACTTACAAAGCACCACATCCTCCTCAGCTCAGACTGAACACAGATTAGGTATCTTCAGTATATCTTTGTGGGGACTCTTAATTTCTACGGGCATAAACCTAATCCTAACTATGAACACCTTAACCCGTACCCAGTCCTAACCTTAACTACTAATAAGCAAACAAAATTCAAGACTTTCTACAATTTCAGGTTTTTTATTGCAGTCACAGATTTTTACCGGAATAATGTTCGCACATGGTTTGAATAGCAGCTTTTTATCACACTGTAGGGACATTTGGTCCTCACAGTGTAATATTACATGCCCAGCTCAGGTGTGTAATTAAGGACCACTACGGCACAAACTGCACCCCCCCCCCCGTGCCCTCCCGCTTGGGCACTGCCCGAGCTGTCGGCGAAGGCCGCAGCAAATACTCCATCTGGAGACAGAGGGAGAAACGGCTTTTAAAGAAGAAACTATGGTAACCCCCCCCCCTCCACCCACAGGAGGTGACAGCTGCTGGGACACCGTGGCGTTTCCAGTACCCTCTGGACCGGAGCATGGAAACAGAGCCGCCGTTCAGTCACTAGGAGCCGGGGCCACAGAGGGAGTCCGACTCATCCGCTGAAAACAGAGCAGGCAGCAAGGTAAAGGAAAGGAGACAGACTGATCTCATCCAGCAATGGGCCAAACATGCGTCAATCATACTGCTAAGCCAAAGGATAAACCAATAGGGGGAGAGGGGTGGGCACTGAGAAACCATGCGCAAGACACTGTGTGATTCCAGTGCTCAGGACAGGCTTCTACGCTGACCCACCCAGTGCATTTTCCTTTGTACAGCAGCGACAAAGCTGACGTAACGGGATCGGCCATGTGTCCCTCAGGGACCCGCAGCATCACGGCTCATACATAGGATACGGGAAACCGATCCCTCCCGGCTGCACCGGAGGCCGTGCTTCCGTCACGTGTCGCACCGTCACACGCCCGCCACAGGCTCACAGACCTCGGGCCGATGGACGGGTTTTTGTGGGGGAAAAACGGCAGCCAAACCAAGTGCTCAGTAAGCCGACAGGTCGTTGCTTTTTAAAGAGAGGCAAAGCAGAAATGGGGGGGGTGTTGATAAAAGAGCAGTGATGTGCGTGTCCGTTAGTGTGTGCGTGTGTCCATGTGCGTGCGTGTTTGTGTGTGTGTTAGTGTGTGACGGCCCTTTGGAGCAAATCTCCAGCGGCACCCAGCCAGGCTCAGATGGGACCTGGAAAATGCTTTAAAGAGCTCCAGCAAAGTGTGTGTGGTGAGCTAAGCAGAGTCCCAGCGCCAGTATGAGCCCATAAGATGCAGTGCTTTCCACACAATGAGCAGCAGTTAAGCTGAGCTGAGCCACGCCGGCTCAAGCCAATTTGATCTGAGCCCCCCCCCACGCCTTAGTCAGCCAGCCCCACCAGCCCCAGTATTAAAACCAAAAGTAACAGATGCCAGTACAAACAGATAAATAAAGACGGGGTACAAACCCTCCTAACTGGTCTAATATGGCTAACGGCGGCGGGGCTCGACGGCTAGCATACACACAGGCACAGTGGCCAGTAGGGGGAGCCCTGCTAATGGGGGGCTGCTTGTATTAAAAGGCAGCATTACATGGGGGGGGGGGGGGAAGACGACCCAGGGAAACATGTGAGGTATAGGGAAAGGCTTGTTACGACAAAGCCAGTGCGCACAGATGAACACACACACACACACACGAGGTCAGTCGGATTCACGCAGCCAATCAGATTCAGCCCCTTAATTGCGTGACAGGATATGTAGCCCCGCCCACCACCTGCCACAGCAGAATGACGATGGGAGCGTCTGGTTGTGTGTACCTGCAAACAGATGCCAGCAGGTGAAGGGGAACCTGCGCCTGCCTGTATACCCGCCTCCTGGCATGAGGGCGTGAGTTTGCCAGCCCGTCCGCACATGAAACAGCTCGTGGTCCTTGCGCCCAGCTCGCCCGTCTCCCTCGCTTTCATCACAGTTGGATGCTCGGATGAGCTGTACAGCTCTCCACCGCAGCACCGACTCGCACAAACCAGCCCGATTCTTCAAAGATCACGAGCGAGAGCCAGAAAGAGGCCTCTCTCTGCAGAGCCAGCAGAGGGCCTCTCTCTGGGCCCGAAGGGAAGATCCTGCCAAAAATCAGCCACCGTGCTGCCCCGTGTTTCACTGCAAAATCATGCCCCGCGTCCCTGTGAGTGTGAATGAGATGAGCTGAATCGGCGACTGGAGTTTCACTGGAATGAGCTAGGAGGTCACTAGAATTTTTTTTCCTGGGTTGTTGAGTCAGTTCTTACCTCCAGGAGCTTCCCATTCACAGAGCTAAAGCACTAACTGTCTAGATGCAATGTTATGGCTGATCGGTGAATAGGTACACGGGCTGGGTTGAGGACAGACTACTGAAGAGAAAAGAATATTTTGCTCTTGCATTTACCTTAAAGCATCTACTTGTTGACTGCGTCTCGATAGAGAGGTCTCCTAAAAGCCTTCGCTAAAGTGTTTGGATTGTATGCAAGCCGTACCCGAGCTGTGATCTCACTGACATGGCCTTGCTTCTTAGTAGGGCTGAAAGCATGAACTAACCCAGCTGGCTGCGTGACCACCATCTGATTGGTCAAAATACTGGTGTCCTGTGCATGGATTATCTGAAGGAAAAAGCATATAATCTATATTATTCATTAATGACACATCATGATGCATTCCAGAAAACTCGGAACTTCCAACCTCCTACTTAAAAAAAGTTCTATAGAATGGAATGGATTTATAATGCAAATTTACGCTAGCGTTTGATATTTGCATAACACGGCGATTCTCACAGCGGAAATTAGCACACGCTAACAGCAAATAAGCATCCCTTCAGTTTTACGTCACTGTCGCTCTCTAAACCCAGCGTCTCCATTTCAGAGTCGACCCCTTTGCAGTGGAAAACGGAAACGAGTTGGAACCGTGTTGTACTCGCAGCCCGACACGGGTACAGGTCGGTTCCTGGATAACAGTGGAAAAACGTCATTCGTTTTCACATATTCTGTCTTGTGCTGCTTTGAGGCACGCATATATAGACACTCGCACACAAATAGAGGTGAGAGTGAAGCCAAGGTCAGCTGCCCATCCACTGCTCCTGGAACATTTTGGGGCGTTAAGAACCCAACGGAGATGTGATTACCCTGCTGAGCACAGGACTGAAACAGACGACCATCCGATCACAGGCACAGAGGCCTACCGTGCAGAGTCACGGGTGAGAGGCAACAGCAGGCTGGAGTGTGACATCATCAGGCAACACCAGGAGCCCCTACTGGCTGAGGGATGCCATGACCTCTGAGAACACAACATACCCAAGCAGGAGAATCACAGGAGGCCGGTAGGTGTCCCCTGGAAGGAAGGTCACTGCTGCCTATTCCTACCACAGTGTCACTATAGCTACGTCAGTCACCACAGCACAACAGGAATGCGCACCGCCGTCACAGAGTCATGAGGTTGTGACACGGCGGAAGAGCTGAAGCGGGAAGATCCTAACGAAGACCTGCATGTCTGGCCAAAACCAGAACCAGAACCAGAACTGGGATCTCCAGCTAGCCCGGTAGCCTGACCCAGGACAGGGTGTCTCAGTTCACAGTGTGCGAAACACACCCACCCGACAGTGTCCGGGGGCAAAATGGAAATAGGAGCTACAGGCAAAACGCTCACACGCACACACGCACGTACGCACACACGCACACACGCACGTACGCACAGGCAGGTGTCAGAGAGCTTGGGGGACCCCTGGCAGCTTGCACACGATGCCCAGGCAGCTGTGCCACAGCGATATGAGGGCAACCAGCCTGAGGCTGCTGAAGATTCTGGGAGTTTCATCGTTCCAGCTCACTCATCTGGGATGTGGAGAGCAGAAGAGGACGTGTGAGCCTTCGGGAGGGGTGGGCGCCAGCGTCGGAGTGATGTCCCAATCCACCCCGCTGCTATACAACTGGATTTCAGCATAAAAATACCACCAGAGTCATCCTCTTGTGGCAGAGGAAGGGGCAGGTTCAGGAGCAGAGTGACTGACGGGTCCAGCAGCCGCAGGGATTGGCCGGCTTGCATCTTCTTCATTAAAGTGAACGGAACAGTCAAATATGTACAAATCAGTATTATCAGAGTAACTTTATTAAACCAGCTAACTGCACCCGATCTGCATCTGCAACATGGCTGAGGAGAGAGCAGGAGTAAGACCCAACTCATCAGCTGCCGAACTGCATCACTAAAGGAGAAAGGGGGCTGTTTATAAGGGAGGTGCAGCAACCCAGAGGCACCCGCAACGGCCATTCCGGTTGCCAGTTGTTGCTCGGGATGTTCACTCTCACACGGCGGCGGTGAGGTGCTATTCGTCTCCAGCTGGCATCCCGCCATCACGCAGTGACACCACACTTGGGACAGGCCCAGCTTGGCGTTTGCAGAGAGCTCTGCAGCAAAAGTGACTCGACTCAAAGAAGGCGGAGGGAACCCTCCATTCTGACATGTGAGGTGGACAGGATGAGGCGGGACAGACTGTTGCTAGTACGGCCATTAAAATAACCCACCACCAGGGGGCAGCACTCCAGCCAGCCCCAGAAGATGCCAGCCAATCTTCAAATACTGGTAAACAAGCCTGATCATAATACCAAAAATCTTCTTGGTTTGCATTGTTCTCATTGAGAAAGAAATGAAACGAAAGGCACTGCATTGGACCAAGAAGCACCTTAGCAAACGCATTTAATCCATCCAATAATCAGGAGTAAAAGGTCTGTGTTACATCCGGTAACCACACCTAGGGGGCGGTGTGTGGCTCAGAAACTCTTTGCTTGTGATTGGAAGGTCGCCAGTTCAAATCCTAGGGTCGGCAGAGTGAATTCACTCTTGGGCTCCTGGGCAAGGCCCTTAGCTCCATCTGCTACAAAGATGCACATCACATTGCATACAACAGTCCGCTAAAGAAATGAAGTGTGATGTGATTCAGGTCCCCAAAATGAGGACCTGGATAAAGAACCATGACAACAGACATCCAGGGACGTGGAATGACCCGGAACCGATTCCCCAGCATCTGGACTGGGGCACCGTGAATACGCCACCCGCGTCCAAACACTATCTAGGAGCTGAGGGACATCGCGGGGGTGGAGATTTGGCTCATGGCTGCAAAGCCGAAGAAGTAAAAATGGGCAAATCGCGGATGGATTTTCCGGGGCTCCTGCGATAAACAGACAGGGCAGAGTAGGGCACCCCCCATTCCCTGATTGGCTCGTGCAGGGTTCCCGGAAAGGGGGAGGGGCCAGACAGCACGAGACCAGAAGCAAAGACAAAGACGTCTCAATTTGACCATAAGGAGGAGGAGGGGGGCGATTCTCCCTAAATCTAAATCTCAGCTGAAACGGAGCCGACAGTCTCTGCCCCACCCTCCATGTGCAACCCCACCCTGCCCCAACCCACAGTGAATAGTAGGATTCTGCACCAGACGTTATAAGGCTGGGGGGGGGGTACCCTGCCTTCTCT
>JABFEB020000020.1:21041260-21052695 GCA_019775895.2 Stomatorhinus ivindoensis | reverse complement strand
CGCCCCCCCCTCATTGAGAAAATGGACTTGGTCCCAAGGACAGTTCTGATGCAGGTATATTTATCCAGCCTTTTAGAGGCGTCAGTGATGCACTCGCTTGTGTGGTATTTACACACTGTGCCTCATGGGAAGTGAGGGGGGGGGAAATAGTACAATCCACTGGCTCACCGGTGAACATTACACACGGTGAAGAAGTACACCCTTCAATCCCTGCTCTCAAAGATCTCAGCGTAAACCATTTGTTGGCTTCACAGGAAAAGGAAAAGAAAAAACAGTTATTATGAATTTCCATGAGCCTTTGGGAAAACATCTGGCCTTGGACAATAAGCAAGCCAGGATTCTCCCAGTCCCGCTGTGGGGTCCACACCACCAGCGTCAACACCGCAGTGATCTGATCCAAACAAAACCAGAACCAAGTGCACGGGGGAGATCATTAGCCAAGCCGCAGGTGTGCACGAGTGTACACATCCGTGTCCGTGTATCCTCCTTCACATTCACAGACCTGTATGCGTGGAGCCCACACGCCTACAGATACAATCCCTGTGGGCCCGACACAGTGCCCATACAAAGGTCAGGGGTCAAGTGTCAGGCCTCAGAGCACCAAAGGACCCGGGTTTTCACCACAGTCGTCAAGATAAAATTAGACTTCACTCCCCCTGCCCCCCACACATACATACACACACACACACACACACATACACATACACACACCTCATTAGGGGCACAGAGGAATTCAGACGCTGCACAGGGCTGAAGGTGCACAATGCAAACAGAAGATAAGGAGGCTGTTACAGCAGATCTGCACCACCTGCAAGGCTTGTCAGGAGAAAGGTCTGCAAAGCCAGGACAGAAACAGGCAGCACGAGCAACCATCTGGGGTCTAAACCATACTGTGATGTATTAATCTATATCCAATTGCAAATGTGAGCCTTTCTGTTGGGAGCATGGTCTGTAATTACCTGCCAATCACATAGGAATGCTAAAAGATGTTGTTTTCAGTAAACAGGGTCTCCCTGAAAGCTGGTGAATTTCAGGACCACGAGAAACCCGAAGAGTCTGAGTTATTCACACACCACCGCTGCACGTACTCTGATTTCAGGAGTTGAGCTCCTCAAGGAACATCACGCACTACTTCTGAAGACTTTCCCCAGGAAACTTCACTGGGCCATAGCATGGTAGTGGGTCTGAACCCGGGCTTATCAGAGCTAAAGCAGCCTCCTCTGAAGACTCATGATGAACAACAGACCCAGTGCAGTCCCTCCCAACCCCCCAAAAGAGTTGACACAGGACTTCACTCTCTAAAATATCTACCACACTCACATTCCCACATCTGGCATTTATATGTCAGTAGGAATCATCATCATCACTGTCAACATAGTTCCGCTCACAGCAGCTCAGATCACATGACCACCTCTCGAGTCTCCAGTCAGCCATGATTAAGGCCTGTTTATAGGCACTGCATTCCTGGAGCAAATCTCACCATAATTTCTGAAGAACTATGTCATTTTAGTTTTCTCCATATAGACAGGGCGAATTGGTTTTCTCGCACTCCCTGGCACTCTGCGAAAGCAACTCACAATAAAATATGCTGTTATAGATAAATATATTATAGACACATATATATTAATAACCAAATGGTGCATCCAACTGCAGAAGACTCAGACAAATCTACACTACAGGACCAGAGTCTCCATGAATCGCTTCCGACAAACCCACAGATGTGACTGATGGGCAGTAATCAGGACGCCCATAGGCATGCTGGGTAACCGGGCTGATCCCAAAAGTATGGCCCATCTTTATTCCCTGAAGGCCAAGCTGGGAGCTGCACGGAGGTGCGAGGTATACATAGTGGGGACGTGGCAGAGATCCTCCCAGTCCGGCAGAGACACTGATATCCAGGCAGTTCCCAAGCAGCATAAGTAATCCGGCCCACAAGCACTTGCGTAAATCAAATTTTACGCCGGTAAAAAAAAATTTAAGTCAGACTGACCCCGCCATACTACTCAAGACACCTTATAGTGGAAAAGTCATGCAAGAAAAAAAATGTTAGTAGTACGTAAGTAGTACGTACTAAAGAACAACCAAGTAAAATTATATTTTAAGAACAAGCTGCCTTACGTGTGTACAGGCTGCCTGTATACTGTACGTTTAACTTAGTTGGGTCCAAAACGAATAGCATACAGCTACACCGCTAAGAGAAAGCAGAATAGGGGACCGCAAACAGAACCAAACAAACGTCACCCCGTAGCACCCTGCTTCCTGGAGGACTCTACTGCTGGAATTCAGGAATGGGCATGCTGTGCTGGCCTGAAACGGGGGCGAGGGGGCGGACAGGTGCTCCTCGTGTCTGCGCTGTCCGTCAAAGGGGGCCGTTCCGGGGACAGGGGCTGGGGTGCGGTGGGTCACCGTGGCTCTTATGCCGTCAACCCAGATTCCAGGGCCCACATCACTGCCAGCATGAGGCAGGCCTTGACCCAACCTGACCCCACCCTGACTCCGCCCAGGTCCTGTCTTGACTCCGCCCGCCCACCCTGACTCCGCCCAGGTCCTGTCCTGACTCCGCCCTTCGCTCACATTCCCACCCTAGCGGAATCTTAAGAGCAGTTAAAACCGACAAAGACGCCGCCCATAAAGGGGGGAGATCCTTCACATGGCTGAGCTGAGACCCTCCAGGGTTGGGAAAGCAAATTAAAGCGATTAATCAAGCTTACGAGGCCTGCCTCATGCCTTTTAATTATTCAGGATGGACACTGCCAGCGCGAGACTCGATTTAGGACCTTAAGAGGTATTAAAAGTGAGAAATGCATCTTAAATAAAAGGCGACACAGAGAAAGGGGATGCGTTCAAGAGTCCTGTTATTCATACCATAACTAATTCGAGAGCTGGCAGCGTCAGAAAGAAACTGAGGGGGATCACAGTGACTCGAGAGGCTTCTATTCCTCAGGGAACATGCGATTGGACGCGGCGGGTTCTGCAAGCGGCATGAGGCCGAACTCTCCCTCAAGCGGGTTCACGTGTGTGTGAAGGGAAGGTCAGGTTGGATCCTACTTTCTGTCCATTAGTTGTTTTTTAGCAAACGAAGGCGGAGTATCGAAATGCCAGGGCTGAAGGTTCAGCAAATGAAAGCAAGCAGAAGCAAATCACATCCATCTGAACACCACTGTAAGTAGACATCCTGTTGAATGCTGGCGCAAAAGTTGCAAGCTCAGTTCCTTAACCATGACGCCACCTGCAGGCCATACCTCAACCCCACTACAGTGATTAAAAAAATCACCTGGAAGGGACCAAAATCACTTGACAAAAACGCGAAGCCTGCAAAGCACAGACAAAATCACTCTCATCCACCCACAAGGCCGGACACGATAAAACAAGAATCAAGTAACAGACACAGATGTTTATATCCTTGTCTGACCGCTATCCACGTGAAAGAGCTGCTCTCCACCCAGACAGCGCCATCACCTGGATGGAGGTCAGAGCAGGCCAAACATCACCTCCACCTCCAGAAACACACAGATCATTTCCACTGACAAGAACCAGCACAGTCCAAAATCAGCAGACCTTCATCTCGCATCACCAAGAATCACAAACCTGTGAGGTGAGGAACCGTCTGCCCCTTTGGATCTACACCTTGCGATTGATGCGATTTCAATTACAATTCCAATCCATTCTAACTTGATTTTCAACATGCTGATTAGAAAAACTGAAAAAGAACAGAGCAGTAATATAATCTAAAGGACGACCTATAGCTGTCTAGTGAAGGTCCTGGTTTCGATCAAGACACTGAGCCTGCAGCCATGCTGGCTCCAATCACCACACTGAATTGGCAGCCATTTTGGCTCTGATCAAAACAGTGGCACTTGAGCCTTTCCCTCTGGAATTATGTCTGATGACATTTCAGAAAATGAGGCATTATGGAGAATGTATTAATATAAATGCCTTGTATCAGGGCAAACGGCTGTCATCCAGGCAGACTCATTAAAGCAAACATGAGTGATTTGCAGGAGATCAGGCCGTGTCAGATGGCCGACCTCAGAGGGATGGTCACTGCAGCTGACAAGGCTCCCGCACTGACACTGCATTTAGGGTCCCATTCCTGGGCTTCACTGGCACATTAGGCAATTAGCCAAGAGCTAATAGTCCAAGAAAATTAATAAAGCAACTCAAAGGGTAAGTACAACAGCTGGTGACCACGGACACGCGGCGCCAGGAGGGGAAAAATACATTTAAAAAGGAGAGAAATCGCAATCCATCAAGAGAAGGTCAATTTCAATATGCGCTGTGCATCTGCTGAAGTTCCTCAGTTCTTCAGCTCATTTATTTCGGGAAAAACGACTCGATTGTGCCTCCTTTTCATTAAATTTGACTGAGACAGAGTGTGACATTGTGTGACTTGCTGCTGGACGTCCCTGTCGGCGTGTGACTATCAGTTCTCTGTACTGAATACACCTGACCACCGGTGTTTGAGGGAGTCGTGTTCCTGGATGCTACGTCAGACATGGGGGACACAAGCACACAGGTAACGTCTGCTGTCCAGATATACTGCACAGCACCCCCCAACCAGGCAGGAGGGTCACGTAATACTGACCAGGACACCATTACGGGGGGGGGGGGGGGGCGGGGTAGCTACACACAACAGACGATCAGGGCAGCAAAGCACTTTTCACTGGTCTGCGGGACCACATTTGGGGGGGGGGATGTGAAAATGGCACGTTGATCGCAGCATGTATGAAAGTGTGGGGAGGGGGCTTCAGCGCCCACAATGTCTTCACAGCATGAGGCACGGAGATGCATGGAAACCGAAATCAATCATCTTTTCTTCCAGGAGGCTGAGAGAGGCTGTCATTTCAAGCGGGAAAAGCAGGGGGTGGGGGGGGGGGGGGTCATGAACTGGCATCAGAACTACGTCACCATGACTATCATTACTATCAAGTAGCACTACCCAAGAAAGAATACAGCAAAAATACTCAATATCAGAGGGTAATAAACAAAATGATGAGTATTTTGGGAGCTAACTTATGGACTGGGACTCCAAGCCTGGATACTGTGTCAGTTCAGCTGTGTTCTGTCAGGAGAACGTGTTCTGAATAAAGGCTTTTTTTTTTACCGGTGGATCAGGAACCCTACAATCTGTAACTCAACACCAGCTCCACATTCACCTCTCACACCAGATTATCTGAAACCTTTCCAGCCCCCCCCCCCCCCAGCCCAAAAGTACTTCCCGCAGTTTCCCTAAATCTCTCAGGTTTATGGATCTGCAGGACCGACCGCTCCCCTTCCTCCACGTGGGAGGCTCCCATAAACGCTTCTCCAAATCGCCACTGTGTCCCCTGCCCGGAGATCCGGACCTCACTCTCACGTCCAGCCAACACGAGCGACCCGGGTAGAAATGCTAGCAGCACTGCAACCACGGAAAATGAATGGAAACGGGATTCAGATCAATTCAGACAGAATCGACCGATTTAACGTAACATAAAAACAGCAGAAAGGCTTGGTGGCTGTGCTGCATATTAACTTGGCAAACGTGATTTAATAACTACAACTGTGGCGCTTTGCATTGCCTAGACTGCGCAATCCGGCGATCACGCACAGAATCTCCCGTCCTAATGGTTTACTTGGATAAAAAAAAAATCTGTGTCCCGGGGGAATCCGCTTTTCCCCCATATGCTGCGAGATTTGTTCACGGTTCTGCAAAAGCCGCAGCCGCAGCGTGGAGTAAAAAGCATCGGACATATGGCTCCAAAATGCTCAATTTCCACGGAGCAAATGGCCTCCCTAACACCCGTCTGTGTTTTTATTAATTCAGCACATACCTCGGTGATTTTTATTATTATTATTATTATTATTATTATTTTGTCTGTAATATTCGAAGATCTATGAAGAGGCCAGGGTAGATGGCGTAAAGAAGCACTTTTAATCCAATGAAGACTAATAAATATAATTATTTTCCTTCGCCACCTGCTTGGCCGGTGCGATTAGAAACAGATGAGTTAAGGGCACTGTTTTTAATAATCCCCTGGGGTTTATTCCCCAGACGTACAGCTACTTTTAAAACTCACACTATTACACACAAAGAGATAGCCTACGGATTTAACATTTACGCGACTGCACTCGTACTTATTAAAAATGTGCAATTTCAACGCACAAAATTATGCATCCTGCTTCCAATCCACGGGTAGTTTCACTGTCCAGTTCTACCAGAATTTAACGAGCCTTAATTAAGCTGCAGACTGATGAGCGCTACGAGCAGGTCTCTACGAAACACACGGGCTGCTGGCCACTGTCACACATCACGGGGTGTCACCGGTGCGACAGCATTTCAGAACCGCGGTGCCTGCGATCGGACAGCTTCTGCTGCATCTTTACCCCATGCATTACTGGACAATGCGCTCATATAAAGCATATAATTATTATTATTATTATTAAATTTATATTATTGTATTGTTATTATTAATAAATTGCCGTTATTATGTTTGATAAATATTTCTTTTCATTGTAATAATAAAGCAACTCGTTTCACACCTGCCAGCGCTAAAGCACCGCGCAACAAATTAAGCGAGGCGAGCGACTCCATGTCTCCGCATCCTGAGGTGTCCAGGCTCGGTCCCCGACACCTGAACCGGCGTACAGTTCCTGGTCTGTCGGCTGGACATCGAACGTTACATTTACGCCTTCATCTACCCGGTGCCCTAATGCCCCAACATGTGCAGCAGATTGCGTGTGGGGGGGTGGGGAGAAGCAAACAGGAAACTTACCTTTGCTGGGGTGTTTGGACGGGGCAGACGGGTGAAGCAGGCTGGCACAGGAGAGCAAGAGGAGCAGCCCTGCTCCCCACTCCGCCATCACTTTTCAGAAGATTAAGGCTCGCAGGGGGGCACAAGCGGCTGGGATCCGTCTGCAGATCCTCCGTCGGTCAGGGTCTCTTACCCGTGATATGGGGAAAAAACATGCGGAGCCGGCTGCGTGTCTGTAGCTGTCCGGATGAAACATGCAGCCAGCTAGTCTGCTGGGACCTGGGGGAGGAGATCAGATGGTCCGTCTTGAACTTCTCTGGAGGTTAAAGAAAGCCTGAAGTCAAGCCATTGATGCAAAGGAAACTCCCTCTACACTACAAGCGGGGGGTTTAGGAGAAAAGCAGGGCGGATTAGCGCGAAAATAACATCAAAACCGGGAATCGTGGCACGAGGCGGAGCGAAAGCACTTTTTAAAAGCCGACCCGTGGTAGGAAATGCAGTCACTACCACTGCCTACAACCGGAACGAAACGGAGCGTGGTGGGGCCGTGATTCGGGCTGGGTGTTCGGAATAGGCGGTCTGGATTCAGGAAAATGCCGGACTGGATCCAGCTGAAGCCGAAACTATGGAGCGATTTCTCTAGGATGAGGACTGCATTCCCAGTTTATGACGGTAATAAATGACATTTGTGTGTGTGTAAAACGAAGAAACCCCAAAACAGTAATTTCTTATATCGAAATATATAGACAATAGGGAAGCTTTCGCTTGTATTATTCATATTCTGGAACCTAAACATCTGAACTGATTATCCATGTGAATGTGTGAAGGAGTCCTGTAATGGAGATGCAGGGCTCATTAACGCAGATAAAACTCGAGCTCTGCGATCCAGGATAAAAAAAAGAAAAACGGAAATATTTGCATTTCAGGTCAGTCTGTTAGTAAACACAATGTGTTTTACTCTGATGTGTTTACGCAAAAATTACGTAAACACGTACGATTCCGGTGGAAGCAAAACTGTTCTCCAGGATACTAAAGGGCAGGCGTTTCACAGTACACAAAATATCCAGCTGGGATTCGTCCGGTTCTAACACATCGCATCGCATCTGTCTGAAAGGGCCACCCAGAAGCCGCAATTAAACCACCAAAGAAGTCTCACGTCTCCATCAGGCATTTGCTCTAATGTGGTGGAGAAGGTCTCTCATAACACTGAATGGATGCCTTGAATGCGCTTTCATTTGCGTTTTTGTTTGAGCATACACAACCACCCACCCTGTACACTAACAACCCTAAACTCCACCAACCTGGATTCAGGAACCCCTTTTAATGCCTTTGAACTGTTACATATGTCATCCCATACCCATACATCGCAGTAAGTAAAATCACATAACACTCAAAGGCCGTCCACACATACACCACAGTAACATGTCACTGCAGTTTTAATGTAGTCAGTGTGAGTCGTCGACATGCAGTTGTGTTGCTTTGACCTCCCAATAATGATTTAGAGCTTTATGCAAAAAAGATGCTACACCTTAATGTTTTAATAACCTAAGTCAAAGTTTATAATGTAGCTAAAATAATATTGATTTACATATAAGTATTACGGTAAGGTGAGTAGAGGTAACAGATGAAAATGGGGAAGAGTGTCACCTGCCGGTTCTTCTGTGTAATTGCACAAGACTGGTATAATTACTGTATATGAGGCACTTTACACTGTAAACTCGTTTTACTGTCGATCATATTCTTTTTCTTAAGTGCTTTGGAAAACGTGACACTTACAGAAAATATTAAATCTGTATAATCTTATTCCACAGTGAAAAATATCTGCAGAAATATTTAACGTAAATGATATATATTGTAATTATTTTATGTTATAAACGCGCTGGACACTCAGATGTGGTATTGCAGTGCATCACAGGGATGAGAGGATTAGACCGCCGCAGTCAGCGAGGTGGTGCCTAGATGTTCAGTCCATCTAGGGTCAGTTATGAGGAACAAGGCCAGTCAGAGGTATGGGAGGATAGGGGTGGGATTTCACCATGGCAATGGGTAAAGCTGTCAGTTGAAGGAGCTGGTCAATTAAACAGACAGGAAGTCACCTCCTGTTTGTTTAACAGCTTGGCATTTTTACCAGAAGTGGTCAATTTTACCTCCCTTCGCTGAAGTAACCCAAAGTTATAGCAGCCATTTTTTAGTCTTTCAATTCTGACTGGAGTTCCATAATCACAAAGCTACCTGCAGCCTATATTAAGCAAACAGCAAAGCAGATCCTTCATTTACCCATGTATCCTAGGGGCGGACAGGCCTCATTCTGGAATAATGGTGTGCAGGGGGGGTTATCCATTTATTTTATTATCAGACTTCATTAATTCACTTGTTCAAAAACACACTGCAGGATTCTTTTCAGCGTCGTGTCTCCCTAGGAGTACAGCGGCCTTCCCAGCACCGGGCGCATTCAGACAGCGTTTGGTTTTTTGTTTCAAACAGGAACTCACATCTGTTTTTAGAAGCTGACAGGCCAGGAGGAGTAGCTCAAACTGAGACAGAGTCATCGCCTTTGGTTTCCTGCCGCTGCCCGCCGAACCATTCTGGAATGTTCTCCTTTGAAATAGATGCCGGAATCAGAGTAGGTCAGAAAGTGAAATTAGTTTACATTAACTGGCAAAACCTGTGAAAAAGAACCTTCACAGAGCGGCGGTAAAACCCGCCCCAGGTCCCCACATAGCGGCATGGGTGTGAGGCTGACTCCAGGGCTGCACCATGCTACCACACGTCAATACAGCTGCTTTTTAACAGACATACATAATGCATGCCATGGGCCGCAGCCTGTCACGGTCGCGGCTGTGTGCTCACGGTCACTGAGTAAATCCGCTTCCCTCCATCTCTAGTTTGTACTGGGGGGGGGGGGGTCACCGTGAGGTCACCTCCCCAGGACGGAGTCACCCGGGGCAGAGTGTCGGATTGGCACACCTCCCACACGCCTGTGCTCACTTGCGGGGAACAGTAACAGCCAGTAGGTGTCAGAGTGGTTGGGGTTCCCTCCTCAAAGCCAGTGCCCTTTAGCTGCCCAAAAGACAGGGGGGTCTGACAGCCCCAAAACAACCCCATGTATGATAAAGCACCATTCAGAAAAGCTTCCATCTTGATTTTGCAGACAACTGTATTTAAAGCAGAGGATGTAAACAGAGTGGTTCAGAACAGACCAGAGAAACGCAAATTCAGCAGCAGTTGTGATAAGTGTGTTGATTTACCATAGATTTGAATTATGGTTGAGTTACAGTTGCTCTGTGCACATGACCAGGTTCTTTTTGTTCTTGCCAATGGTTCATTGATTAAAAATCCAGGCAGGAAAAAGCGGGGGGATCACAGGAGTTATATCTGCATGGAAACACATGAGCTGAGTCGGCAAAGCGGTAGGAAAGCCTGCAGACGTCAGGGTCAAGTGTGAGAGAGGAAGCCGATGTCCCCTGCTGTCCCTGATATCCTGTCCTCGGTCACTTAGAGGGCAGCTGGTGAGTCAGGACCATCACACACGGGCAGGTGAGCGGGAAGGTTCCGGAATGGAATGAACCTTCTCCTAACCCTGCCAAATGTTAGCCTCTGCTAGCCACTGCCGGGAATAGCTTTTCAAAATGGCTTAACGGGAGTTGCAGACATCTTGGGCAGCCGAAACAGTCCATGTGCAACAAAGGCATGAGAGTATAAGCACCTTGATGGAAATAACGAAGGGCACTGAGAAAGGTGGCCTGGGCAGGGGATGGAGGGACAGCTGTGTGCCCCCATTTACACACATAAACACACCCTCTCACAGCAGAGGGGCACATAAATCCCATTACACAGACTCCCCCCGCCCCCTCCCAAAAAGAAAGAAAAAAAAAAACTCTGGCACACACTTAACATCACATGTGCTCACACTTAGCCAGCAGCTCAAAGATACACCAGCACGTCTCACAGGCAGCAAGGAAACTGGAGCAGCATGAGATGAAAACGAGGAGCTGATCCCACACAAGGTTGAGCTTCAATGTCACTGTCCCTGTTGAAGTCCCTCTCAGCCACGCCAGCTTCAGTGTCCCTTCTGAATTCCCGCTCTGCTACGACAGCTTCAGTGTCCCTGCTGAAGTTCCGCTCAGCCACATCGGCTTCAGTGTCCCTGCTAAATTCCCCGCTCAGCCATTTCAGTTTCAGTGATCCTGCTGAAGTCCCGCTCTGCCACGCCAGATAACATTTTGCTTCTCTATGCAGCAGCAGGAGGAAGACTGATGATGAGCCCAAATGAAACTGGGAGAGAAACTGTAATCCCAGGATTATCAGCACCAGCCTGGGTTACATTATAAACAGGCTGCTTGTGACATTTTAATGAAACCCAAACCTCTAAATGGACTGTTTGATGTGCATGAGATTTTCAGCATGTGCGTATTTGCGTGTGTTTGTGTTTGTTTGGGAGACTGTTTGTGTGTCTACTTGTTCATCTGAGTGTTAGTGTGTTTGTCTGGAGTTGTGTGCCTAGTTGTATTCAAGCAGACTTCAAATGCAGTCAGATAATTTAATCTGCCATTTCCAAGCTAAATCTCATTGGTCCTGACCATCTCAGTGGTTCCTGTGCACGACTTTCACAGGAAAAATGAGGGTTAGGCGCTGCATTGTTTGTTAGGCACGGATTTCAAAGTCTTTGGAGGAAAATAATAATGGAGTCTAAAGCAAGAACCC
>JABFEB020000020.1:20920958-20931343 GCA_019775895.2 Stomatorhinus ivindoensis | reverse complement strand
CTACTTCGCGGAAATTCAGTTATCGCGGTCGGCCTTGGAACCTATCTCCCGCGATAAGTGAGGGATTACTGTAATCCGTTCCACAAACCTTCATATAAATCACATTTTTCACAAGATGGATTTACCTTCTCATACCATTCAATACACCTTATAGCAAAATATATATAAGCGAAAAACATATTAGTAATACATACTAAAGAACATATAAAATAAACGAAATGACAAATAGTATGAAGTATAAATTAGCTAACATGTATGTTGCCTTTTGCATTGGTGCTTCCGTAAACTCGGTGTATCTTGTATATTTTTTTGCATCACTCCAGATTTACTTCAGTTCAAGAGCTGGCCTGTGGGAGCAATTATTTTCTGGTGGATAAATTGCACTGTTCTTAAAATCTGGAGCCCCCTGGAGCATTTTGGGGGCTAAGGGCCTTGCTCAAGGGCCCAACAGAGATGTGACTATTCTGCCAAAGATGAGATGTACAAAATTGTGTTAAAGCCTGAAAGAAACAAATCTATGAATTACATTTAAATTAATATATGCACACCTTTAAATTAGGCCTTGGGTCTGTGTTACATGGCATCTCTCTTAGAGCAGGTATTCATGATGTTAGTGGTGAAGCAAGCTATGTGTCAAATTCACCTCCCAGTTCAGTTTCTTGTTTTCTACCCATGTTCTGCTCTGATGTAAACACCGAGGACAGTGAATGCCGGCCGTGGACAGTTTCCAAGTGAGATCTTGGGATCAAAATTTGTTTGTCACTCTGAGTGACTCTCCTCAGAGCCCCGGCATTAAGTCCTTGAAGAAGTCCTTCACCCGGCCTGTAATTACAGTCAGGGCCTGTCTTCATTCAAGTGGCTTCCGGTCTTTTCTACTTGTATATTTCTTTTTTTTTTTGTTATCAGCCCACCTCCAAAGTATCAGAACACCCTAAGCAAGAGGAGAAACAAGTGTCTCTGCTCGATTTGGATGATTGTGAGTAACACCTAACAGGAGTAGTTCAAACACCCACTGCTTCATCCGGAACAAGAGTGCACGTCCTACTAAGAAGAGTAGGTCTGTTTAGCTTTACATTTACTGGACATTTATTCACTTATGGCAGTTTATGACAAACCCTGTACATGTACTACAGACACAACACATCAAAACCCAGAGGATCTGAATAATTATGCTGCAGGTTGAATAAGTGGATTCTGTGCATTTTATATAAAAACAGCAACAACAACAAGAACAACAACAGCAATAATAATAATAATAACAACAAAATCAACAACAACAACCTTGGGTAACTCTGCCTTCTGTCTTTTCCCTACAGTTGCCCCAAAACCATCCAATCAGTCCAGCCCTGTCCACAGCTATAAGTCCAATAGCCTCGTAGCAGATCTAGAAGGTCTCTCCTTGAGTGACTCTGCGCTGCCCCCTCCTGTAAGTGACTGGAAAATATCCATTTGGAAAACACTGAAGATACAGTACTCCTAATATGGCAGGAAAGACTAGAATAAATTGACATTTGTGTATCACTGTATCATATATATGTGTAACAGAGGGTGGTCTGTAATTTGTGGTCTAGATATTGGCTACGAGTTCCTAGGATCTGCGGGGAGGTTGAGGGTTATGACAGACAGAACTTGGCGTATGGAGATAAGTTCATGAGCATAACAAAGGAACCATGTGTAACCCCCCCGACCCACAGACCATAAGCCTCACACTGGACTCACTGAAGACCCACGTCCTGCTGCACCGGCTCTCAGGCGAGGGCCTAGCCGTGGACTACTGCTTCAGCCGGCAGCCCTTCGGGGCAGACCTCCACATGGTCACGGTGCAGCTGCAGTTCACCAACAACATGGACGTGGAGGCCCAGTGCCTACACATGGAGGAACCCCGGCTGCAGTCCGGCATGAGGATCAAGGAGTTCCCCGAGATTGGTCAGCCAGCCTTGTTCGGCTTCAGCGTCGATACTACATCACATTTCATCTATTTAGCAGATGTTTTTATCCAAAATGATGTACAATTGAGAAAGCAGGTCAGATAGTTTCTGGGACAATTGGGGATTAAAGGTCTTGCTCACAGGTCCAATGGTGACATCACTCTGCCAGCCCTGGGATTTGAACCAGCAACCTCCTAATTACAGGCACAACATCCGGTTTGCCGGTTTGAGTTATGTGCCCATTCTTAGATTCATGAAAGGGACTGTATATGGGTAGTTCCCATTTCGTCCCAGTGGTGAAAAAACCCCTGATAAGTGGGATGCATTTCCAGGGCACAGTTTAGCCATCACTTCATTGCTTCTTTGCATATATGTTTACTATGGTGACAGATTCTTTCCTTTTGTCCAATGTTGACGTCCTCAGAGGTGCTGCAACCCGGGAAGACGGTCACCGTGGTGATGGGCATCGATTTCTGCGACTCCACCCAGGCAGCGAACTTCCTGCTCTGGTGAGTGCACACCTACTCCTGTTGGTCCAAGCAACTGGAGGAGACAAGACCAAGACATCTGATTGGTTTGTCCCACCTCCTGTAGTTTCTTTAACCCACCTCCTCTACAATCTGACTGATTGATCTCTCTGAACCAATCATTTTTTCTTCTGCCCTCATTTTTGTGTAATTAAAACTCCCACGATCTTGTATATTATTGCTGTGATAAAGGCATAAAGGTGAAATGTTTATTTGGAATGGTGTGCTCTAGTAAAATACAAAAAATCTGAGTTTGGACAGTTTGGACCCAGTCTCCATTGTTTTGAAGGATTTTACCACTCATTAAAGCCTGGGAACTCAACAGGGCCTGACCAAATTCATAATTCAATCATGAATCTATTACTAACAGACAATGGAATGTTCTGGGTCACATATGTCATACCATGTGACCAGCAGTCTCTAAAGAAGGCAATCGTCATAAAAGTGGTTGTATCCCAGGAGCACATTTGAGGCATTTGGCTGTCAGGGCATGGCACATACATAAAAGCAGTCCAACTATAAGTAACAGTCAGAGAAAAAAAACACGCTTCTCACTTCAGCGCACTTGCAGTGTACTGTGAGGTCTTGGGGGCTGCCCTCACAGTTTGCATGTAGCTATGGCTAATCTCACAATGGTTTTCCACCCTATCCGCTCCCTCCTCCAGCTCTAACACAAGGAAGTTCTCCGTGTCAATCCAGCCCCCTGTGGGAGAGCTGATGATGCCGTTCTTCATTACGGAGCACGACTTCAAGAAAAAGCAAGGTGAGACAGGTGGCCGCAGCGGATGGACCTGCGGGTGAACCGGCTCCAACCTGCAACCTGACTGGGACATCGCTCGGACGATTCCAAAAATTCGGAACATAATTAGATTGGTTTGGGTTGGGAGCCGAATACGATATGCATTCCTGGAGCCCAAAATCTCTAGTAGTGCCCTGCCTCAAGAATACTTTTGCGCAAAATGGCTTAAAAGCAATTCGTTCATTCATTTCCTTTTACACTACAAAGTCTATTCAAAATCCATTTAAAAACTGGATGATGTTTTTCAGCGGTTGGTTCACCTTGACCCAACAATTCAGTAAAGTCAGAAATGCTATGAATGGGTATGTTATATTGTTAACGGCACAGCCGAGAGCCCTCAGTATCCTTTCTCTGCAGTAGCATAGCAACCTTTTGAGTGGATGCAGCAGTTATTTTGAACTTGTCACATGCTTGATTTTATTTCCTATACAAACACTGTCCAACAGTGATAGAGAAGCGTTTAAGGATCTCCTGACTAATACCACAGATTCACCTCACCTGGTCCTCTACTCCCAGTCTCCACCACCACACCCCCCCCCCCCCTGACATCCCATAATAACTCAAAGCCCCATACTTTTACCTGAACCAGTACCCGGTAATATGCAGTGCCTGAAAGTCAACTTGTGTATCTTGTGCATCCAGAATGCAAGGTTTCACTGATACTGGGAATTTCGGTCCACATGAATTCATGCTGCCATAGTCTGTGATCACAAGTGCACTGAAATTTAACTGGAATGTATTAACTGGCTTTTAATGCAATTGAAACCTTAAGACCCACTACAGGGACTGGAATGGAGTCAAAATGCTTTGGGCATCCAAATCCTAGTACACTTTTTGCACTACATTTTAAACATAATTTGATGGTTATGTATGAGACTCGCAGATGAAGCAGCTTGCACAGTGGGTATGGTAATCTAAACTGTGTAAATTCAGTGTAAGATTTGGCTGCAATTAAGAACTCAAAAATCAAGTCAAGTGAAATTTTGTCCTTTCAAAATATGCAGACATACAATCCAACAAAAAAGTGTCTGTCTGGAGCTTTACAAATGGCTTAACACAGAATAAGACAAGTCAGGCACATGAGATCGTGCCTGAAACTGTAACTCAAAGCCACATATAGACAAAGAATAAGAAGGCGCTTTCATGTTTTGGATCTTACTGAGGCACAATTCTGAGTGCCTGTTCTAGGGCTCACTGGGGATGTTATTCCCACAAGTGATCCATTACAGTTCTGCAGTCGCATGTCACTGCTTACATTAATCATTCAGACCTGCTGATCTAGAGAACTACAGTGTTCCAATATGGCTGAATGTGCATCAGGTGACCTGAACTGACTAGGGGCAGAACTTAACATGAGGATTTTGCTAGTAATGTTTTGATGGATCGCAGAACGAGTGCTGGTCCTTTGTTGTCACTCAGTGCGGAGCATATCTGGAAGGGCCATCTGGCTGCGGGGCTGTCATCATCAGCAGGCTATAGCATGTCTGTGGAGTCTTGAGGCCATTGTCACTTCCTGTCCCCCCCTTTTCTTGAGCAGGTCAGCTGGCGGGCATGAATGAGATTAAGGAGAGTCTGACGCTGAGCAAGAGCTGCAAGGGCGACCTCACCATCAGGCAAAGGGTCACTTCTGTCGCCAACCTGGGCCGGGTATCCACTGCGTCCGACAAGGAATGCAGGTGAGCTAGCCCTACACAGATCCCGCCCCAAATCAGGGACAAACTGGACATCTCTTTCTACAATGAAATGATTCTTGCATATCCCATCATGCTCTCCTTTGAGACATTCATACATATGAAGCTTGGGGTCTGAGCACAGGGTGAACCATTTATCCTTTAAGGAGGGGTTAAGGGCCTTGCTCAAGGGCCCAACAGACTATTCTGTCAAGCATGGGATTCAAACCAGTGACCTTCCGGTCACAGACACACAGGCTTAACCTGCTAAACCACAAACTGCCAAAAAGCTCTAGTATGTCTCTGCCCATTAAGTTCCAATGTCATCTGCTCTATCCAAAGTTCTGTTCCAAATGTGTGTCGCCTATCGCAAAGCAACCAGGAGCTCTTCATGAAAGCGCACATCACTGGCTAGCTACTGGTTTGAGTGGAATGAGACATTTTGATCTCTTTGTATCCTATTGGAACAAAGAACAATGGTCCCAATAAAGAACAGATTAACTTAGTTCTCATGTTTAATTTTGTTTCATTAATAATTGTATAATTATTTCACAAAATGTCAAAGTCAGAAAAAAATGTATGAATTACATTTAAATTAACACATGCACACCTATCCTTCACATTTCTTCACTTCCAATTTTGACCTTTGACCCGCCCCTAACCTTCGTCCCCTAACTCAGTCCTCCTTCTCCTCCTACTCCTGGCTCACCGCTGGCCTTCAGGTTCGCAGGGAAGACAGTGTCCAGTGGCAGTCTGGTCCTGGTAACCGTGGAAACAAAAGAGTACCGGAGCACCCAGCTGACAATCAACAGCGAAAAGATGGTGATTGGTGCCATGCTGGTGAAGGACATCCTCCAAACCCTATCACAGTGAAGGACTGCTTGATAGCTACCCCACCTCCTTCACATTCCATCCACAATCTCCTCAAACCACTGTCGCAATCATGTCACACTATGAACCGACTTCCTGCACAACAATAATAAATGATTGACATTTTCAGCAACCAATCAGAACCTCTAAAAAGAATGACTAAACGACTGTGTTTAAACAAAAGTCCCGGGTGACATGGAGTGTGTGGGTGTAACAATGAATTCATGATAATGAATGTTTTGGATCTTTGAGACACATTGAGATTTGACCCAGGTATACTGTCAGGGGGAGCATATCATTTTGGGCCCCCAACCCAAACCAATCCAATTACCAGTGTGTTCCAAATTTATTAGGATCCTTTTCACTCAGGGCCCCTTGGAATCGTCCCAAAGCCCCCTCCCACCTTACAAAGCCCCCGACTGTCACACTTCATTTTATCCCAAAATTATTGTTACAGTAGTCATAAATGCACCATAATACATGGAAACAATTTGCCAATTTCAGTTTTGTCCACAACAAAGGAACATAGCATCCTGAATGCCATTATTATACGAATGGATTGATTATCCCTATTGACACATGTCACCGTACAAAATTCAGAAAGACACAGTATGTTACCAGTACTCAGAATAATAGTGCATAGTTCAATGCTATACCTGAATCGCATGGGTATGTAGGTTGTTTTGAATAGAATAGACGGTATGATATTTTACAAAATGTCTAGATCCCGACTCCAGTCCCCCCCCCCACCATTCTGCAGCACACATGCTAATCTGTTGTACTATTAAAAGCTGATCGATCTGGAACGATGATAAACACATTCATCTTGCAGTCATTTAAAATGCAAGAGTTGTATTACATTTAAAGACACTCAAAAACAATATAATTACCCTGACCCTTAAATACCTGCTTATCTGTAATTATTAAGGGTGTTGGAATTATCCGAGTCCTCACACATTACGTGACCTTCACGGCATCCTTTGACATTCAGGGATATGGAAGGAGAGCTGGATGATTTTATTCCCTTCTCTTCCTTCCGGCCTGAAGAAATCGGAGCATAAGTGTATAGTCATTCCAGTTATAGCAGGGCTAGTTTACTGGCACGTCTGACCTTGCCCATCTGGCTTGAAGTGCGTCTACCTTTACGTTGCACCGTTTGGTTGCCTTTTGCTTGCCGAGCATAAATTCAATCCAGTCTGTTTTTCTCCGTCCCCATCTTTTTCCAAGTCTGGTGACCTGGTGCGCACCGTTGCAGTGGCATCGATAAGTGTGTGGTGCGTGCGTTGTTATTTGCTATTTATTTTGCAAAACATTGTGTTAGTATGAAACGAATGGGTTTGAAAAACACAAATAAAGAGGTAGTCTCACCAAAAGACGCGTCTGCAATTAAAATGTGTTTGGTATAAAACCCTCTATAATCCATCTGAAGTGTACAACTCGTTAATGAAATGTATATACATCTGGACTTCACTGTCTAGAGGTTTGGGAAACTGCAAAAAAATCTAACGTAAGATGAAATAGTGTACGACTGACGTACAAAATGAAGTGACTGTGACAAGCTATTTAATCGTCACAAAAGTAATTTAATGCCTTCTCCATATTTGGATATTTCCAAGTTTGGTTCATAACACATTAACACTGACACTAAATTAATACTTATCCGATAAAATTGTGAAATATACATTTACAGTATTAATATTTATTGTGTACTGAATCTCCCACATTGATATTCAAAATCAAAATATACATAGTTTGGTCTTATGCAGTCACTATGAGCATTATAAGTATTAGTCATGTAAAGTAATGAAATAATTGTAAAGTTCAGTTAGCACATGAACCAGATATGCAGTTTATAGGCTGAAACAAAAATAGGGGAATTGGATAAATGCTGCAAAATACTGGGAAATGACAAACGGAACCATCATATAAACTTTTATTCTTTCATGGTTGACTTATTTATTAACAGCATGTTCTCCATTGTAAGCCCCTTTATTTTTGATGCATTTCTGAGAAAAGGGAGCGATAGATGTAAAATTATTGAGCAAATAAATGTAAAATCTGGAAAGATACGCACGAACAGAAGATAGCTCCATATTTTTCGTCATCTATACAATGTATCAAATGATCAAGTGATTGTCATTCATCACATGAACCGGCTGTGGCCTCCTACTACTTTTCCCCAAGCAGGTGAACACGGGCGAGACAAAACAAGATAAAACCGGCTGGAGAGACGCGCCCCAAAGTGAGGCACCCCAAAGTGAGCCCTCCCCTGTGCTTTGCTGCCTGCGCCGCCGCACCTTTCCCTGCTTAATTGCAGCTGCCACCCCTCCCTCCTGGACTCGAGTTTTTCCAATCACGAGCGCCGCCCCCGACGCGCGCCACCTTAAGTAGCCTGGCTCGCCACACACGCGCGTCCCCGCTGCCCGAAGCGCTGCTCTGCTCCTTGCCCTTCATTAGTACCATGGCTTTTTCTCTGGTAAGTGTGCAGAAACATGGCAGCGCTGCCGTGCAAAAAAAAAAAACCCCCGCTAATCTCTTTGCAGGCGACGCCGTTTAAAATAATAAATACAGCTTCAATAAGTCTTCCACACACATCACTTTAGAAATTAGCTGCGTTTATTGGTGTGTATGAAATATGTTTGGACTTAATTTTGCACAACTGGTGCTTTGGGTGGCCTGTTTTATCACCAAATGAGCCGTAGCCATGCTTTAATTGTACTTTTTTGGAGGTGCGCACTGCTTATCACTGTCGAGGCCCCTTTCCTCGCATCGCTAATGGCGCTGGCTGTTTGCGAGGTGGCTTCACTGACTGGGAGCTCGGTCATAAAACCAAAGTTTAAGATAACGAAATAAGGTAGAGGCAAGAAAGCCTTCTCCAATCTTTGTTAGTTTTGATTTTAGCATAGGAAATGTTAAGAAATTACCTCACCATAAGCGAAGTTAAAGGCCTTCGCCGCATGACTGCACCTGGCGTCTTTGACGTGTGCAGGAGGCCTATGTCCGAAATGCTGCTGCCCTGTTTCGATGCGTTTTCCAGCGTCCTGAGACGCTCGTGAGGTTCCCTGCCTCCCAAGCGAAGTCCTGCCGCATGTCATTGTCAGCCGCGGATCACGTGACCCTTTCCTGGTGGCTGTTTGCGACGGGCCAGTTCGCTCTGGTTATCATAGATGGCTTTCTGTGTACTTTCATTAGCAAAAAGATGATCTTGGAGTCCAAGATCGCTGGGACACGGAGTCCCCGGCCTTGTCCTCTTGCAGCAATGCGGACGTCTTCCGCAGAATGAACACGATGTTGGGGAACTCCTTGGATTTCACGGGGGTGTGCACCACACCGGTCACTAAGGCCAAGCGTGACCACGTGTCAGGTAAGGTTTGTACATGGGTGTCATGGCGTAAAGATGCATGTCTTGTGGCTAGTTTCTTTACTTATTGGAAACACGGGGGAATGAATAACTCATTTCTACTTATTGAGCATTTTTTATGCAGTTACTTTAAAGACATGCTTAATGTCATACGATTGTACAGCAGATCAAGCCGCTCGTTTGCTCTTGAATGGCACAGCAGTGATGTGCTTTGAGGGTATAACCTGTGTTCCTTCCCCAAAATACCCTTTAAAAAAACCTTGTAGTGGTTCTGTGCCTTTAAATAGCCTGTTGCTGTGGTGGTTGCAATACGCTACTCGGCGTCGGTTCCTTTGGATTGGACCCTGGGGTCGTCTTGACTCCTGCCGCACTGTCTTGTCCTGCCCAGACACAGAGCCAGTGTCTGTTGTGTGGAAATTAAATGTGAACATTTCTCATTGTAAAAAAAAAAAAAAATCAATATCCCTTGGTGGTGTGTGTGTGGGGGGGGGTTTGGTTTATTTGCATCGAAGCAGCTTGTATAAATGAGTGCTCTGCTGTCTTTTTTGCTGCTGCAGGGATTGTCATGGGGTCCTGGCTGAAGCTATTTTGTTCTGGGCCCCAGAATTTTATACGTGGCCTGTTTGCCATCTTCTATCGACTTCACCTGCATAACAGGCTGGTAATTTAAGTTGGTACCCCCTTAAAATTCAAACATTCAGTAGAATAGCTATTCAGAGGCTGGGGTCTTGTTTCCTGTACGGATCAAACTATAGGTGTGGTTGTTGCCCTGCGCCACAGCCCCATGGTATCTAAATAGGTTCTGATTTAAGAATTGTCTGTCTGCACCAGTCTGGTAATCTGGGTGTGGCGGTGCATAGTGGATGCCCCCCCCCCCCCCAAAGAAATATCACCATGGTCCAGGACACGGCTTTCCTGTTCACACTAGAGCTGCTGAGTCAGAACTGGTTGTTGGATTCTCTCCAGTTCTGGAGGTTTTGGGGGTGGGACAGTACTGCAGTTGGTTTTGTTCTGGAAGTTCTGTGTGTCTGTACGCACGATGGCTGCAGGTCCCCCCCCCCCCAGCAGGTGCGGTCACCAGGCTGCTTCCCGACTCGCTGGTACACCCCAGGGGCCGAAGGAGATGGCTGTCCCTCCCGTTAGTGCCAGGAGGATTTTAAAAATAAAGAAGCTCCCCACCCCCTGGCTGGTGCAGCCTGCCTGCTTGACGCTACCGACCCCCCCAACCAC
>JABFEB020000020.1:20897267-20911368 GCA_019775895.2 Stomatorhinus ivindoensis | reverse complement strand
TGGGGGGGTGGGGGGGGGTTGTCTGGTAACAACTACATTCTATATCTTGAGCCAAAAGACTGCTGAACCCATGCAACGCTTTCATGAGCGTCAGAGTAGCATGTCATTACTACAAACCATTAAACACGTTACTTTTATTTATGCTTTATGGCAGTCATAGCTTCGTGCTGGTTGGGTGTTTTTATCCCAGGGATTGCCTACATACTGGTGGGTCTGTCCTTAAGGCCTGTACCACACAGGATATTTTAAAGCTGGGAATTGTGACACTCAAACATTCTCTATCAAAGTTGATCTACCACAAGTATGGTTGTCTATTGAGAGGGAGCTCTGACAGGACTGCCGGTTGGCTGGTACGTTAGGGGGTGGAGCTTGACTACAGGAACGTGTCATTAAAAAAAAAGCTGTGATTCGTTGATATTTCAGTTCACAAACCAGACCCTAGGCTTGCAGGCCAATGCAGACTCTGAAGATGCCGGAGTTGTGGACAGAACCAGACCGTTTTGCATCACTTACTAGGCACTGATATCACATCTGTGGAGAAAATGGATATTAAATGAAGGTGACTTCAAATAGGGTGTGTGTAAATCTATTTTAAATGCAGTGCTTTATGTCTACCTGAACATTGATGCTGTAGACTGATTTCCTGTCTCCATAGTCAGTTTCATGTGCCCACCTTTGTAATTGATGGATGCAATTAACTGCATGCATATATCACCCTGGTGAATCCTCTGCGAGACGGATGCGATTGGAAATCACATCAATGAATATGTAGTATGCAAATGTAGCAAGAGCAGACTTACTCGCTGTTCCATAGTAGCCCCCCATAGACAGGGTGCATGGGGGGAAAAACAAATATTCAGGAGATATCTGTGAATCTCCCAGCGCTGGTCCTTACTGAGATTCCCAGACATCTGATAGCATACAGGTAAGTATCCATTGCAGACAAAGGCAAGGCTGTGTACACAGTCCGTGGTTCTGTCAGTGTCCATCTCTGGCTGGTATAGGCATAGGGTTCTGAATGCATGAAACATTTGTGCAAGCTATCAGAGACCATCAGGGGTTTTGCCTGTCTCTATACATCCAGCTAATTTTGTAAGGATAAGCCACACCCAGAGGGTCCTTGACGAAGGGTGTCATCACATTTGCTAGGGATGAGAAGGGGCAGAAGGCAGGTTCTTGTGAATATTCCTGTGACACTCAAAAAATCTGCACCGAAACAGGTTTGCCAGTTAAAATGTCACCATGACGACATGCCCAGCTAAAACGTATGTTTTAGTGGCATAACTATCACTGACTTAAATCCTAAAATAACTGCCTAGCCCACTAATTTGGCTTAGTGGTACAAGTATGTCAATGTTGGCACAACTGCTGTTTGGTTTTGACCGAAGAATAATTAATTTACAAAATAATAGTTTGTTTATAAAGCATTTTAGCATGTATTGCCTTCCGTAGTCTAGTCAAACCGGCATCATGTCCAGCATCTACTGTATTACCTCATGCTGCCTCTAGGGGGAAGCAAGAACCCTTCAAAATAATAGAACAGATTGGATGTTCCGCAGACGATAATGGTTGCGTCAGTTTTGGTTCCCCAAGCATCCTATCATGGCATTTGCTCCTCTACTTGGAAGAGAATTGCTTCATCTTCATACACCAGAGATTGTGACTATGTCACTGTCCCAACAGGGAGGAGTTGTTTTAAGATAAGTGGATATGGGGAGTGCTCCAGTCAGACACCCCCCAAAAGAAAAAAAAAACTCCGCAGCAAAAGTAATTTTGAGCCATATGCTGTCTGTAGAAATCCAACCAAAAAACTAAGTCTAGAGGAACGTGTAAACGGCGGCAATGCTTCATTAGTAAGAAATACCCCACAGACATCAAATAGTTTCTATTTAAATGGTTTGTAGCTCCATTAACTATATTTCTTGAACGCGCAGTTCAGCGCACCGGGAATATGATGCGTGGGGGGTGCACTTCCAGCCTTATCAGACCACAGCAACCATATACTGTGCACAGGAGCAGCCCTGATAAACCTGTTTCTTACAGGAGGTGAAAGAAGACGTTAAAGGAGCTCCAGGAACTCTAGTATCTAACCCGCCATCTGCCTTTCAATGTCAAATGTAGTACTTTAGAACAATACCGTTTTGGATTCTTGCTTTTCAATTTAGCTTAAACAATTTTTGTGCAACTTAATCTAATTTAGACATGCTTCAGCAAATTCATTTTAAAAATACTTGACTGTAGTTTCTTTTTGCATCTGAAAGAAGTAAATATTAATACCGGCGTTGTTGTGGCGTGTGCCATTCTGGTAACCACTGATCTACCTGGGATCGTTTTCTAATGTACCACAAACCAGGGCTTTAGTGGGTGGATGAGGATTGATACGGATTTTATGTCTGATGTCGAATTACACACGAAACGCATATTTGATAAGCAAAATATCCAATACTGTTAACATATAACCGACATACCCTGCATAAAATCTGATAAGTATCTGCACGGTTTTTATACACCGCGAAACAAATGATCTTTCTTGCTTCAGAAATTCTAGTTGTTGATTATCAGATGACATTATAATATTAGTTATATACTTATAATCACTGTAAACAGTGCATCTACTGATGTTAATTTATAAACAGCGGGGAATACAGTTACTGAAGAACTGCCCATTACAACGAGCTGTGCGGTTTCGATTGGCGTCTTGCCGTATGAAAGCTGCAGCCGCCCACTTGTTAAACTTGAAACGGTGCCCTTTCTGTACATGCACGGACAACAGTCTCCACCATTTGTAATAATGAAAGTTATAGAGGCAGTTCGTCCGTTTTCCGAATATGTACGTATTAATATATAATATATATTTGGTTTTAATAGCATAAGGTTTTTTTTAAATCAAGTGTGATATAAGAGAAGGCAGTATATAATTTTTAGATAGCTGCTGTTATTCCAATATACTGCTTAATGTACGTCGCTTTGAACAAAAGAAATATAGTTATGTGCTCTAACTTCGTTTCGACGTGGCGTGTCATTCACCCAGCGACCGATAGATGTCGCCACGGAAGCACATCCCCTTTAAGAGATACCTTTTCTGCCCTCCGTCCCCAGTGAAGTTTTATGATGCTGCTGCCGCCGCCTGCTCGCGCAGTCTAAAGATGGCGACCAGCTCGGAGCGTAGTCCCCCTCCCTTTCCCGAATCCGAGGACCAGGAGCCCGACCCCGACGCGGCTGATGGGGACAGCGACGAGGGAGAGGACATCTTCACCGGGAACGTAAGTAAGCCACACTTTTTGCGTTTTTTTTTCTTTTGTACTTGGTGTGGTGGGAAGTAGGCTGTACGGCGGCGGCGGCGGCGGGGGGGGAGCTGCTGCTGCTGCTGCTTCTAGTGTCGAATTCAGGGCAGCCCGAAAAGTTCCGCTTCTCCGGCTAAGCTAACGGCTAAGCCGGCCGATGGGAGAATCTTTCGCCCAAAGCCGCTTTACGGGTGGCGGAGGCCCGAGCGGGACGCGGATTGGGACCCGGAGAGTGCATGGCAAAGGCCTTTCGGTCCCGGTGTGGTCCGCGGTGCGCTGGAATGCAACAGGACACAGCTAACGGGCAGCGAGCCTGGGCAGGTTCGGTTTGATTACCGGTGACGGGTCGGCGCGCCGTTTAGCCTCGGTGAACCCCTTCCCCTCCGCCCTAACTTGTTTACTTCGCTGAAACAGATTTGTGGGTGTGTGTGTGTGTGTGTGTGTGTGTGTTGTTTGTTTGGGTGACTAATTGATTTTGGCTGAGTACCCGTCGTCCGTAGCCACCCGCTCTACACCGCCAGCAGCTGGATGATGTTACCCGACCCACCGTCACGGGTTTTCGCGAGTCGCCCGGCGGGGTGTCGCTCGGGACGCGGCCGCGAAGCGCGTCTTGGTTGGCAAGCTGCCGTCTGTGTGGCATGCCGCCCACCCACTGTGGGCTGCTCGCATGGATCTGTAGAGCTGCTCTTTTAATCTGGTCAATACATCCATCCGTCTCCTAACCGCTTATCCCGATCGGTGTCAGAGTGTGTGTGTGTGTGTGTGTGTGTGTGTGTGTGGGGCGGGAGGGTTGGACAGCACAGGACACGAAGGTCCACCCTGAATGAGATGCCAGTCTATTGCAGATGTGGGACGGCCACTGAGCTGCCCCTGCTTAATATAGGATTTGTTCCTTTTCTTTCTCATCATTGTTATTTGTAGTTAGAGGAGTTACTTTGAAGAGAGCGAGTGAAATGTCATCAGTATTTAATTTCACCAGTCCACCGCTTCCTGGTTCTCTGCTCCCATGCAAACGAGGATGTGGTGATACATTTTCCAGAGTATCTTTTCAAAGGTCTGTTGATTTTTACGTGGTACTGAGTTCTGCTTTTGTTTTGCGGAATTAGTTTTTTTGTCCATTTTAATCTGACTCTTCAGTACACGGTAATACATGCAAGCAGGCTGTCCTTGAATGCTTACGATAAAAGGCAGCGATACCCAGCCCTAGCCACAGGGAAATTCTGCTCTCTGAATTTACCTCTGTGGGCTCCGAGGAAACCTTAACTTGGTGAAGTCTCTCACTGACAGACTATTCAGCTCTCACTGGCTCTGTCCCCGGGCTTGTCCTGTGAACATCAATCCATTGGATTAACCTTAGGTCACACAAGCTCAGCCCCCTCTTGCAAAATCATGCCCTTCCTTTAAGCAACCAAAGGGATCCCCTCTGATGTGGGGCACTTGCATGGAGTACCTACATGGGCAACCCAGGTATCGGTCTGTGGTTGCTAAGGTACATGACTTCCATTTTGTGGGTGTTACGTACCTGAGCAGCTGAAGCAGAAAATACTGCAGCCGGGGTCTTTCCTCATGCAGGATCTGAACTGAAGTACAATGATTTCTTCCCCTTTTTGCCATTGACAGACAGTCCGAGGCAAAAACTGCACTGTTTTGCAAAAGCATGGAAGTCATTGTCCTTCAGTTATGTCAAATATCAGGGCTGTTGTGTAATTGTATAATGATCTAGTTAAGCTATCCTCTCTGCCCCCCCGACCTATATTTACCCGATCAAAGCACAGTCCTTGTTAACTGATCCCCACGCTCCTTACAGGATACTACAGGATGCAGCTTCTGAAAACTTGCAGTATAAGGCATTCTTTATGATGTTTCATATCCTGTGCATCAAGCCTGCTTTTGTTGGCATTTGGTGAGCAGCTTTTAATCTGGCATTGCGTAATTTACCGAAAATGGGTGTGTGCACGTGGTGCAAGGTTTGCAAGGAAGTCTTTCGAATTTCTAAATTAAAACTTCAGCTCGGTTTGTTTATGAGGCTGGTCATGGTTCATCCCGTAATTAATTTTCCGTTTATCTTATGTTGTACGACACTGGCCGCTCTGATCAGTTGATTTGATATATATGTATACACACACACACACACACACAGGTACCTCAACAGTATACATATATTTTGACAGTAAAAATACATTTAGACAATGATACAGTAACTGTGATTTTATAATAAGATACATTTAAAAATAAAGATTGTATTAATTTAATAATAAACCATTAATACATTGTACATAATGCTGAGCGGCACACAAGGAGTGGACGATCGGGGCAGGGCACATTTGTTTTTTTAACTTTGTTTCTTCTTACTTTATAAATTATTGTTTTCATAAATGTGCTTACATGTATTTAGTACAGTATATGCTCTTGTTTTATCTGGTTCATTTTGTGTTTAAATGGTAAAAAAACATATTTAGGTGTAATTTTTGGGGGCTGGGAACCAATTGTTTGTTATGGGGAAAATTCAATCAAAACTTTTTAGGATTCGATCCGGAGTTCTGAATGGATTATATATATATGGCTCTTTAACTGAGGTTTTACTAATGTCTTTTTTAACAGTTGTAACAACTTATACATGTAATGTTTTAACCTTTTTATTCCTTCAATCTGTTTTACTATCCATTTGCACATCATGAATATAGCTGTTGTTGCTGGCATGGTATTAAAAGTTGAAATAACTAACTGACCAACCTTATTAACCAGTGATATGTGTTCAATCAGTGACTGACAGGGGAGGAGGCACTCTGGGGGCCAATCAGTGCCCCTGTAACCCCACCCCTGTATACACCCCTGCCAAAGCCTCAGGTGCCGTGAAACACTTGCTTCCCTGCTGGGCAGTCAAAGGCCTCATTTCTCTGTTTGCTCACTTTCCCACCATCATTGTTTGCAGAGCAAGCCAGCAGAAATAAAAGCGGAGCGGCACCAGCCACCTGTCGACGTGACAGCGAAGTTGCAGCGCGACGTCCCCAGCAGCGACCCCCTTGGCGACCTGGGCGGCAGCGGCGCCGATAAGAAGCCTGCGCGAGATGGCAGACAGGCCGACCTCTTCACGGAGCCGCCGCCGGACATCTTCGGCGAGGAGGCCGCTGCACGACCTGCCAGGCCCGGACCTGCTTCCGGCTCCAACACCAACTCCAGCTCCAAGTCCAACGGCATTCACTCAGATGAAGAGCAGGATATCTTCGCAGGTATGCGACCTGGCTGAATGCTGGCCTGTTGACGTATTAAGGCCATGGGTCACAAAGGACAGTTTCAGAGGATAGATCTCACTGAAGAGCGTGTGCGGGTTTGTTTGGCTGTTGGTGTCTGTGACCAACACAGCCTGCACCTACGCATGGGCCTTGTTTGCTTGCAGTGATTTTTCCCTTGCAACGGTCATATTTAGTGGTTTATGATAGTGTGGTCTGTCACTTTCGATTTGAGCTCCTTGTGGCTCAACTGTGGCCTCTACCAGGGTCACGTGCTTTGTGTAGAGTGCTGTGTAGAGCTTCATATGTATAGGACTGTGTTTCTCAATATGGCCTTTGGGGACCCGCAGATGGTGTACAATTTTGCACCCGCCCAGCTCCCTAGCCAAGGACTGGGTTGGGAAACGCACTTGTGATGTGGTCTGACAGCTTGTTGTCATTAAAATATAAATTTAATTGGAATATACATGAGACGTATGTAATTTTGAATCTTGCACAGAAAACTGTGCCTGGGTGTGTCTGCAGTTTCGGCCCCTGCTCTGGAGACACCCGGCCCTGTCTCAGCAGAGGCTAGTTGCCCATGTCTTGGCACATAGCCATGGTTCCTGGACGGCTCTGTAATTATCAGGTACCTTGGCATCTGTACCATTGATCTGTACCATTGGGACACTTCTGCTGTTTCCCCTTAAAGAATTAGTCTTTTACGTTATTCTAAAGTCCAGTCCTTTAGTTCATCCAGACTTTCCTGAGCTCTTGTTGTTGACAGCAGCTGATGCCTGGATGGCCCCCAAGCCCCTCAGTTACATGCTTGCTCGGGTTTGGGGGGGGGGGGGTGTAGGGCAGAGATCTTTGCTTTGCCTGTCCAGGAAACGTAGCACAGGAGTGACACTAATGACACAGGAAGCCTGGTGTTCAGGCTCTGCTCTGCCTGGCTGCATCAGTGCTAGCTGGGGGGGGGGGTTCAGACACCATTTGTGCTTAACTGGAGTAGACACGGATCCAAAAGCTTGTATACAGACAGACTCACAACACAGAAGTGAGGAAGTTTGTACCAGTTTGGTTATACATGTGCCGTTGTTGTGTGGACAGTGGGCCAAACTGGGACTTTGCTGATTATATTGCTGTCAGGAGTCTAGTTTTAGGACGTCTCGTGATTGTTACCATCCCAATGGACAGTGTACAGCTTATTTCCGGGGGTGACTGAATTCAGATTATAAACGAAATGTTGCCTATTAATATTTTTTATACGAATTGGTGGAAGTGAGCGTCGGGCTAATGGCTTGCGGAATTGATTCCTATGTCCGGAGTCTCTCTGTTCTTTCTGTGTCTGAATGAGATTATCCACAGAGCCCAAACACACACCAGTTAGATGCATTGCTGTTTCTGAACGGGCTTTCCTGCTGCTCTTGGAATGAATGAAGGTTTCTGGACACTGGTAATGTGTCACCCGAAGGAGTCCTGTAACAAGCGCGGACTAGCACTGTTGAATCGTGCAGGGAGCTTCTTTCAGTAGATCATTTATAATGAGGTGTATAATAGGCTTTCTGTAAATACCCTGGTTTCTCTTGACTTTAATGCTCCTGACTAAGTGGAGCCGATTAGAGAAATAAACCTCGAATCATTGTTTATTTCACACGTTTGTGTTTAATCCGCAGAAGCCACTGTTGAGCTGTCGCTGGACAGCCCCCATAGCGAAAGGAAGAAGGAGACACCCAAACCAGTTACGAGCACCGAGTCGTCTGTCGCCGTCCAGCCAAGCGCACCGAAAACGGCGCTTAAAACGATGGCAGAGGTATGGCGCCCCCTAGTGCTCATCCTGGTTAACGTCGAAAGGCAGAATAAAGTCTGGACACCTTTGACCTTTGGGGTCACGGTGCTGCATGCGGTGCTGACAGCCTGATTCCCAGCAGTGTTGTGCCTGCCAGCCTGGCCGACATGCATGATGTCGTCACTCTGTCAGCGACCGGGCGGCCTGCCCGCTGCTCTGAGCTCTGCTAGCCTTCCTGACACTCCGGGTTTTGTTTCAGCTGGAGGAGGAGGAGAGTGAGGACAAGTTTGAGCTGAATATTTCCATCACAAACCCCGAGAAAGTCGGTAAGCTCTTCAGTGTCCGCGCCCCCTGTTGCTGTTGAGCTAGCTGCGGGTGTCCAGGCCCGTGAACCTGCCACCCAGGTGATAATATATTTTGCGTACTGGCAGTGCTCCACCCCTCTGTTAAGGAGCCCTTTTTGCTGGGCGCTCAGGATCTACCTGCATTTCACTCTTTAAATGACAGCCTGCCTTTCGTGGTTCTCTTCTCCTCGCCTCATCCCCTCTCCCACTGCCACAGCGCACTGGGAAACCCCAGCTGGTCTGTGTGCATGTGTGATTTTTTTTTTTTAAGGTGGGCAGCGTAAGAGGGGGGATAATTCATATATAGGAGCCTAAATTATCACTAGGCAATGATGCGCTTTGAATTGGTGAGTGACAGAGGATGAGGCACTCTGGGGACCCAGTCTGCTGTCAGCTTGGGACAGTGGACTCTCTCCTGTGTTTTGTGAGAGGCAGACGTCAAACACCGCTCATTGACCTCACTCTGCCCCGCAGGAGACGGCATGAATGCCTACATGGCCTACCAGCTGTCCACACAGGTATGTTTGGGGCCTCGAGCTATCAGGAAGGCTTCTCTGGGAACCGGGGCGGGGTGTGTGTGAGGTTTCCCAGAAAAGGCGTCCGTACCGTGGGTCCTGCTCCTCAGCCCTCAGGGATTACGTCTCAGATGAGCCTTCTCCTTGCCTCTCCTGCCAGACGTCGCTGCCCATGTTCAGGAGTAAGTCGTTCACAGTGAAGCGGCGCTTCAGCGATTTCCTGGGCCTCTATGAGAAGTTGTCAGAGAAGCATGCACAGAACGGCTACATCGTGCCCCCACCCCCAGAGAAGAGCATTCTGGGTAAGCAGAGATGCTGGTCGTCATGGTAATGTGATCGCGAGGTGGAGTCAGTTTTAAACTGGTGTACCAACAAACTTGCCCTTGTGAAGTTTTGGAGACAAATGGATTTTTATCCCATAGTTTGCCACAGATCTTGGCTCACAGTAAACCTAAATGTGTCATAATGTTGCTTTAGTGTTGAGTATCGAAGTCTTTATATCAGAAAATGAAATCCAATTTTGAGCTTATGACATCACGGTTTGTGGTGTGATATGAAGAAAATCAAATTGTTAACTTAAATTTTTTTTATACAGTAATTAACTTCAGCTCCCATTTTGATATTGAGGTATAGATACAGTTAGATTTTTAGGAACTCTTAATGATAGGTAGAAAATATCATATTTTGAATAGTCTACAGAATGCTATAAAATGTTACAGCGTAGCTGCCTTTGAAACCACAGGGAAATAAATCCCTGTAATAGTAAATATTGCGAAGCCGCTAGATGTGAAGTGCTTTTGGCCTGATGTGTCTTACCTAGACCACCTGACTGAGCACACAGTCTGGTCACATCGTCCGGCTCAAAAGGCTGTGTCACTTTGTCCCTGCCCCAGATTAAGGGAGGCTTTGATCAGCAATTGTTTACCTGGTAGATGGGGGCTGTAGATGTTATAACTCTCTGCCTGTGATCAGAAGGTTACAGGTTCGTATCCTATATTTGGCAGAGTGATGTCAGTTGGACCTTTGAGCAAGGCCGTTAACCCTCAGTTACTCCAGGGCTGGCCCTGCTATTTCAATTGTGCGTTGCTTTCTATTTCCTAGATAAATATTTGAAATAGTTTTCATTGACATTGGCTATTATAAGTGTGGGTGAGGTTTTATATGTCCGGTAATGTTGTTAATTTAATTTAAGTATGAGGAAATGGTTGTTGCATCAACTCGAGTTCAGAACCCTTCATGTTAATTTTCAAAGCTAAACTCCTAATATCTGAATTCAAAAGTTTCTCGTCCATCAACAGAGTTCACAAACTATCGAATTTCCCAAGCTCTCCTGAATTTAATTTTCTTTTTCTGTTTCTAAAACCTTGGGTCCTGGGTCCCACATTGAATTTTGTATCTTTGATGTTTAGGATTATGAAAGAGGTTTGCTGTATAGAGCGGCAGGACGGGCAGCAGGTGACTGAAACTGGTGGGCTGAGTACTTGTACACAGTCGCAGTGACTGTATTACTCTGCTGCAGGGATGACCAAAGTGAAGGTGGGCAAGGAAGACCCCTCCTCTGCTGAGTTTGTGGAGAGGAGAAGGGCGGCTTTAGAAAGGTGAGTCCCACTGACTCGTGCCTGGAATAAGACCTGCACTTGTGGGACATCTGATTGATTGGTCCCGCCTCTTAGTTGCTTGGACCCGCCTCCTCAACAGTATGATTGGTTATCGTTTTTTTTTCTGCCCTCAGAACATATTTGTGTGAGTAAAATTCCCATGAGTAAGACGTTCACCTCACCCCACTTTTGGCTGAAATGTCGCCCTCAGAGATCCTGGCGTTTAGCTTATTATGCAACGGTTCCATTTATCCTTATTTCAAGCATTCAAAAAACTTTATCATATGTAGAAATATAAATACAGTGGAATACTTGCTTGCATACCTCTCTGTAGACCTAAACAACATATCATGATGAATAACATTAAATAACAGAACAGTGAAAACAATGAACTATATGTCATATACGTACAGCATTCATTCGTTATATGCAGAATACATATGATGTACTATTAACTAGGTTAAAGTGGCAGCGGTTAAATGACAGTGGTGAACTGGTTATAATTGCATATTTAATACACTGTTAATACACTGTATGGGCAAAAGCATTGAGTCACCTGGCCATCACACCCAAGGGTATTTTCATGACAGGTCACACATCTTGTCCAGTAGCCTATGCTGGAGGTTGTTTTCTCGTTGGTGTCTTGGGTTTCGCAGGGTCTGCTGGTGACGGACATGGGCAACAGTTGTCCTTATACATGTGAGCACATATTTGGTGTGACGGTCGATTGAAACAGCTGAAGAGATCATTGGGTTTGAGGTCTCTCGCCCCTCCGCGACAGACATTTCCAAGCCACTCTGCATCCGCAAAGCCACCAGCATAGCGGATGACCTCACACACCCCTCCCACACCCACTTCTCACCCCCTTCCGTCTGGCAAAAGATCCCATAGCATATGGACCTTCACTACCAGAATGGGAAACAGTTTACTCCCTCAGGCCATCAGAACTGAATCAAAAACTGCACCCACACACATGTGCACACACACACGCACACACACACACTGCATATCCCCTTCATTTATTACATACTGCACAGTCTCTGTCCTTCGGCTATTATTTGCACATTTCTTTTATTGCTATCTTGTATTTTTTTTGCACATATCTGTTATTAGAACACAGTACCTGTCATAATCATTCAAACTAGTACTGTTACTGCTTTTGTAAACTGCTTTATATGCTGTCTTGCCTGCTAAAGTTGTATTGTTGCTCTCGTCTATCTTGCACTCTCTCTCTCTGCTCTCCGCACTCTATTGTTCTGTCCTGCCTGCACTTGTGTAGTCTTGTGTCGTTTCTGTTTTTGTTCTCCGTGTTGCACCGCGGTCCTGGAGGAACGGTGTTTTCATGTCTGCGTTCTAGTTCATTGCGAAGGTGTTCGACGGGGTAGAGGTCGGGGCTCTGTGCGGGACAGTCGAGTTCTTCAACACCAGACTCACCCAACCATGTTTTTGTGGACCTTGCTTTGTGCACTAAGACACAGTCATACTCAAACAGAAAAGTTCACACAAACTGTTCACACAAAGCTGGAAGCATAGAATTGTCCAAAATGTCTTGGTTTGCATATTAAGACAATTCTGTGCTTCTTACAGGTTATACAAGTTCCTGTGGGTGTAACAGCCTGGTGTCCCAATACTTTTTTATCCATATAGTGTAGGTATACTGCACGTATCAATTCAGTCTGCATATTGCATATATTTATATGTATCTATTACTACATATCAGTGTGTCCTTTAAAGTTATCTTCACATGGATGTTTCCACGGCATCCGTTCCTTTCAGCAGGAAGTTGTGATTTAATCCGGACGTGCTGGTGTGTGGAGGAGCCGTCTGATCTTGCCCAGCGAGGCCCGGCCACACGCTGTGACACGTCTGACTGGACCCCTCTTTTTAATTCTCGAGAACACCGAATCGCTCGTGTGAATGAGCGCTATTCCACCAGATGCTTTAGTATAAATATTCACCAGTGCTGAAGGCAGAAACGCTCTTTAGGCTCGCTCTAATCAAACCTGCGTGTCACTGCATCTTCAGAGGCAACAGCTTGGCCTCTCCTGGGATTTGAATCTGAAACTTAGTATCAGAAATCTGGCTTTAAGATCTGAGATCTTTGTTGGTCCTCCCCCCCCCCCAGGTATCTCCAAAGAGTTGTTGCTCACCCCTCCCTCCTGCAGGACCCGGACGTGCGTGAGTTTTTGGAAAGAGACGAGGTAGGAGCTCTGCGGTGGGGTGCCTGGCCTCCCTTCTCCAGTCGGGGGGGGTGGAGTGGGTGGGGGCTTTTCTTTGAGTGCGGAAGTCGGGTTTCACAGTGCAGGGGACGTGATTCCTGCCGACACCCCAGTCGTATCTGTAATAGAAAGCTTCTAAGAGTCTGGCAGCGGGCGGCGGCGCTCTCTCTGCATGCATCTCTCGGGAAAGGTGGCACTCTAAATGTGTCAATGGGAGTCTGAGTCATATACAGTATTCTGAGAAACAGAAGGTAATCGGGAAAGATTCCTGTGCCTAATGCCTATGAGGTAACGCTGGCGTGAAAGACGGCAAAGCGTATTTGGCTGCCTGTTGTTTTGTGTGGGTTAGATGCTGGATGCTCCTTTATAAAAGGTTTCAAACTGTGATTTGAGGAGTGTGAGTTTGGTTACTGTGTATCACAGTGGATCGCTTGTGTGGCTCTGCATGTCAGTTGCCCAGGGCCGTGAACACGCAGGCGCTGAGCGGGGCTGGGTTCTTGAAGATGATCAATCGGGCCACCGACGCCGTCAGCAAGATGACCATCAAGATGAACGAGTCGGACATTGTGAGTGTGACCTGCTCTGTTTGCTGGCCAAGGTGCAGTGAGTTGTCAGGCTGAATCCAAGATCAGCACTGGTGAATGCCAGTGTGCACAGCATATTTGATGATAATGGCCTGTCACTGCCTGCCACTCAGCTGTCCTGCCATTGTTGTTGCAGTGGTTTGAGGAGAAACTCCAGGAGGTGGAGAGCGAGGACCAGCAACTCAGGAAGCTCCACGGCGTGGTGGAATCACTGGTGAACCACAGGAAGGGTGAGGCTGCTGGCGTTGCTATGGTGATGCCCATGACCCGATGAGGGCTGTCCGTATGTCAGAGTCTTTGTAGTGAATCTGCTGGGGGGGGGGGGCCCCCGCAGCCCAAGGGCCAGGCCAGTGGGCTGGCCCCCCATTGACATGCCGGTTGTTGGAATCACCGCGTGTGGGTAATTGCGGGCCCTTGGCTGGTCCCGGAGTGGAGCCTGTCATGGGAATTAAGCATGCCGCATTCCCACCTTATTGTAGTATATTAAACTGTGTCAAGTGCTGTAACGGAATGGAACTTTACGATCTGAGCACTGAGCCTCGGTGTGACCCGGGCCCCC
>JABFEB020000020.1:20860387-20871560 GCA_019775895.2 Stomatorhinus ivindoensis | reverse complement strand
CAAATCTGTGCTTTACTGTATATCATATCCGAGATACTGTTCCGACCTTAATGGATCTTCAAGCATATGTTCCACAACTTATCCCGGAAATGGAGACACATTTTAACTTGAGGACTCATGATCTAACAAGTGGTTGACGGGGCAAATGCGCGCATTTTGTTTCAAGCATGCTAGTTAACGGCAGATTAACGCCCGTTCTTAGTGATAGGACCCCCCCCTCCGTGATGTTGCACCTCTCATCTTTGTGCACCATTGACGCACGAGAGCGGGGTCCCTGCGCATAATAGGCGTGAATATGGCCGGAGCGCCCGCAGGTGTAAGCTTCGGCTGCACAGTACAGGGCACCTCCATAACGTGGAAGATATTCGGGATCTAACGCTTCTCCCCGCTTTCAGCTGTTGCTGCTTCTGCACCAAGGAAGTCTCTGGGTGCCTCCAGCTGCCCCGACGCTGGGAGCGGTTCCCAGTCAGGCACCCCAGGTTTGTCCCGTTCGTGGTCTGCTAGTTTAGTCGTGTTCGCGGTGGTAAATGCTCGTGGTGACGCATGGTGGTGTCCGACTCTTCCAGCTAAGAATAAATATGCTGGCGGCAACCCGGTCTGTCCTCGTCCTACTCCTACCTGGCAGAAGGGAATCGGCGATTTCTTCGGTGGGCCGGGCAGGAAGCCGGAGAAGGAGAATCAGTTTCCCGAGCTGGATGATGAAGAGGCCGGGGGCAGTGGTGTCTCTAAAGTGCCCAGGAGGTGGGGCTCTTACTGCTGTTAGGTATTCATGGATTGTCTAGTCCTGGTTGTAATATTGACGTGTAGTGTGCAGTTGCCATTCCAGGTTTATACATTAGATCACCTGTACACAGCTTGTCATACTGGAGTTTTACCCATCATCTATTGCCACCTAAGCGGGCTGTTTTTTGATGTCTGATCAGATTTGTGGTAGGGATGGGGATTTTGCCTTACATAATAACATCTTGTACACAACTTAGTCCTTGTTCAGTCACAGCTGTAAATGTGGCCCTGTTACTGCAGCTGCAGTGAACATTAATTACACGGCTGTGTCCTCTGGTTTAATTGAATTGGTATTGCTGTATGACTGGGCGTGCTTTGAAGTTTAGCTTTGATTGGCCTTCAAAGCTTAGTGTGTGTAGACTGTCCAAACGGGTCTAGGAGAGGAACCTAATCTGTCCAACCAAATGCCACTTTTGTGGCTCCATAGTCACACGAAGATGTGAATTTTTCTCTTCTACTTTCAGATCCCGGCCTTTACAGGATGATGAAGATGATGACTGATGTGTTTTATGATTAACAAAAGCCATGGTGACCAATACTTGAAAGATAGCCTTTAGTTGTGTACATCATTGTATATAATTGTTTTTGTACATATGTTTTTTTTTAATAAAGGAATTTTGTCATCTCATTCCCTGCTGTCTACAAAATGTTTGACTGGCGATTGTCTTATAGAGACTCTTTGCTTCCTTTGGTTCCTAATACTATTTAACCATTGTAAAGAATTAATCATTTTAAGGGTATCACTGAACACATTTACACATCTGCAGCTTGCATGGAACAGTGACTGTATGCATCAGAGCCTTGTAGAAAGTCTGTATCAATCAGTGTGTGATGCAAATAGACCCTCCCTGGGTTACGATGGGGTTATGTTCCAATAATGTTATATTGCTTCTTATAAGGCTTCTCAGTGTATATCACAAACTGAGCTGGGAAACTTGAATATATGGATTACTGCATGATATGAGGCATCTATGGTTATAAGTGCTGAATGTTCCTATGAAGGGGCTGGTACACCTTTGTCCACCTTTGGCATTGCACCACTAGGATAGCCTTTAGGGTAGGTCCTGTGCTTTGGGTTTACAGATACACCATTTCTGATAGGATGGTGACGTTCGAGTGGGGAATGCTTGTATAAGAGTGCATTGGTCGAAGTTCTATGTTTCTGTGGTTTAACCTACGCTTTTCCCAATGGAATTGTGTGTAACTTTCAATGCAAAATCATAATTTAATTTACCTATCTTACTCTGTACTATTTGGAGTTTCTGATTTGCTGATTGAAGGCAAACATAAATTGTATAATGTATTTTCAATAAATCCAAATGTGTGTTTCCTAACGTTGGCTGGGTTGAGATCCCACCAATGTATGTTCCCTCCACGACATCCTGGTTTTCTCCAGGGAGCCTAGCTTCCTCCTGTGGTCCAGAGGTGTCTGAACTGTCCGTGGATCCTGGAACAGACTGGGATCCCATCCTGGCTGTACCCCAGCCATGTGCCCTGTGTTGCCCAAGTCCCTCCACAAGCCTGGCCAGGATTAATGAGTAGAAGATGGATGATGATCAAATGTGAATGGAGGCAGCCTCATTTACATTTTGTTGCTGTAATGGTTCAATTTCAATTACCTGAATAGCCTGTCTTAAAAGTGCATAATTACTTTCTCAACAATCTGCATGGTACTGTTCCCTGTCATGTGTCATATGCCTTTGTCCTGGTGATATAGATGTTTTGCAGTCTTACTAATAGTTGCTGACAAAACGTTGCTCAGAGAGAAAGCAAACCTGGATATGCTTCCAAATAATTTTCTTCCTGGAGTATTGTTTCCACAGAAGGATGGCATTACATTTTGAATTATACATCTTACCTTTCCCAATGCATTGCGTATCGCCGACAGACGCCAGAGTCCCCAAATATTCGATCAAATTTTATAAAGCGTCCTTCCCAAATTCTCAACATAGTTCCCCGGACTATGTATGAAATTTTAGGTATTCGTTCGGCTTGAAAAACTAAACAAGATTCGCGCTAAAGCAAATAAACATTCATATACACACATATGACAATAACAGTAATATTTTTTAATGCTGTTTTGATTCTAAGTATCCCCTAAAATCGATGATTTGTTTAGCATTACCCGACCACTTGGGGGCGCCAGGCAGCCCGCGTGTTACCCGGAAGCGCTCTGCGTCTCGGGCGGGCGGTGCGGGTTCGGCACTTCCGGGACTGCGGGGACCTTTCACGGCACAGAGGGACGGCAGCGAGAAAAAGGCTCATCGGTCCCTAATATAAAAATTCCCAGGCCGCCGTCTTCTCCGCTGCCTGGTCGCGGCTGCCGAAGGGAGGTCCTGGGGTGTTTATACCCGAAACCGAGGGAATCCGCCGCAGACACCGCATTAGTGAACGTAAGACTGGCTTTAATTAACGCTCTTTCTTATGCTTTCCCGTTTCCTCCTTCCCTTCCAGTGTCACTGGCTGCCATCCTGCTCACGGCGCTCAGCGTAGCATCAAATTTTGATAATCTGAATAATCGTGTCGCTGTCCCTGTAGGGGCTGTCCGTGAATTTTTTATATTCACATGGTAGCGGGGGTTTTAGAAAACAATCGGACTTCACATTCAGGAAAATAATATTTAATAATCGTTGTAGCTGGTCGCTTTGACAGTCGGGATAATCTAGTTTTATTAAAATAGACAGTTGTCTATATCAATTTCTGTGCATGATGCGTGTGTCGCTTTTTGTCCTCTGGAAAAAGTGTCCGGATGGACTGATGGGCACCCTGGAAGAGGGAAGGGAGGGGGCTCGATGTTATCCACCTTGTTTATCGGCTGCCCCTGTATTTTTTTATGCCGTTTTCTTTAAGGCAACTTTTCCAAACACTTGTCTGTTGATGCACTATTCAGACGCGATATAACAAGCAACCCATAATTATTAGTTCGCAATCAATTATAACCGGTGAGTATCTGGGTAGCAAACATGTATTTGTCCAGCGGTAGGGTCGGGCAGTCAAAGTGAACCGTGCCGTATCTCTTTAGGGGCATCTTTGAGAATATGGGTAACTTCAAGCTTACACACGTCCGTTGTTAACCATGCGAGCATCTATACGAGTGGAGCTGTTTTGTTTTTCGCCACGATTCACTTCGAGTTGGACAGACAGTACCAACCGAGCAAGGGGGCATTTGTATTTATCGCTTGGCTTTATAGTCTTTGTTTCACTCGAAAACTTTATCATGTTAATTTCCGCCCATAATTGTATAAATGTATCCTTATCAGCTAGAAGACATTGTGAAGCGAAGGTCAGGACTTGCGTTTTTTAGTCTCAGTGCTGATGGTTTGACGGAAGGAATTCAGAAGAGCGACTACATTCTGACGTCACTGTAACTTGTATTAGTCCATGACGTAGTCAATTCGGATGCCGTCAGTCTGACGGAAACGCATCTTTCTTTTTTTGAACCATTTAATTATGTGCTGTTTCAGCCTAAATGCACATGGTGTGAAATATAAGCAGCAGTCATAATTTTGAATGAATGAATTAACTGGTGGGAATACATTTTATAAATACATGCAAGTTATTGCGGTCTCCTCTACACTATGACGTATAAATAAGAAATGATGCTAAATGTCAGTATGTTATCTGGCTGGTGACAGGTTCCTCTGGCAATTTCATGATTATGGCAGGTTTCCTTTTGACATTGTTATTTGTAACCCTACACATTGCAATAGCAATTTTATTATCTCTGTGAATCTCTTGTCACAGCACAGCTGAACATTGCTTCGGTTTAGAGGCAGCTATTTCGTCTTTTCCTCTACAGTTTGGATTTGGAGTATTTTTATCAAAAACGTGTTGTATATAAGTTATGTCTAGATATTACCTGATTCTGCCCAACAAGCTTTGAATACGATTTTTCACATCATGCACGTCATGTTGGTCTGGGGGGGTGGGGGGTGCCAGCTGGCCTGGGAATTAGCACTCTCCGGCAGTGGGAGCCTGTTCTCTGGAAATGTGCACAGCGCAGGCCTACACTGACTGAGGCGCTCGTAACACAAGCCTCCTTCAGTCCTCCTGGGGCCTGCCACTCCTGCACCGCGGCGTACAAACAACGCTGGCGATTGTCTCATCTAGAGAGCTCAGGAGAGGCAGCAGGGAAACCGGGAAGCACGTTCCCTCCCCCCCCCCCGTGCTGCCGCTTCCTGTGCGATCACGGTCCCTGCGCCCCGCTGACGTTTGTCATCCCCGCCAGCGAGGCATTCGAGCGAGCGCCGCGTTCACTGGCATTGTTCTGAGCTGCGTGTCTGTCCGTCTGCGACCCGGCCAGGAGCAGACTTGCAGTTTAAATCCTGCACCTTCCAGCAGTGGAGAAGTCTGCCTGTGTCTTTCCCTCAGACTTGGGAAGCTCACTTTTGCAGCTTATAGGAAAATGATCATGTGTTCTCACCTCTCCTTGTACTCCATGTGATTGTCAGAATATTCCGTGTATTGCAGCTGTGCTTGTGTCCATGGGAGAACTGAATTGTGGGGACAGTCTTGTCTATGAGGTGACAGGGTGGGGGGAATGATATAATTTCTGCCTTTCTGGAATGAGAAGTCTCGTGCGGTGGCCATCAGCTGAAATCGCGTGCTGCCTCGGAGAGCCAGGCTTCAATGAACAAGCGGCGTAGGTGTATGTATGCGGCTGGACGCGCGTGGGCCACTGCACAGAGACGGCCTTTGAGGGAACCGAAGCCGGCTATAGGGGGAGATCCAGGAAACTGGTCTCATTGAAGCACCAGAAGATCTCTGTAGCGGCTAGCTCGGTCGCTGCCGACATGGATCAAAGGCTAACCCTCAGTTTCAAGTGGGAGCCTTCTGTTGTACCCTTAAAGGGGCTTAGCTTAAAAGGCTCACGTTAAATATGCAGGTCCGTAAGTGGATGGAACGGTCAGCAGTTTGAGCTAAAAAGATCTGAGTGGCAAAAAGTGCAGTTGTCTGTCTGAAATGGTGCAGTAAGTTATGTACTGCCTTCAGCTTATGCTTTCATAGAAAGTTGTTTACTGGTAGTATGAAAAGGCATAAAAATGTATCATAACTCAAAACAGCTTCCCTTTGTGTACAGCAACAGGATCTCAAACCTGGCTGCCTCTCTGGTCAATTTGTCAATTTGACAGTATTTTTTTTATATAACAAGTCCCTCACCCCATCCTGTACTGTAATACGGTGTGTTGTGTGATATTCGCTACGTCCTGTGTGGGAGAGGAGCATTCTGATGGTTTCATTTTGAGAGTACCTTCTTTACTGCAGTAGTCAAACCAGACTCTAGCTGACTGGTGATGTGTGCTTCGCTAATCATCCATCCGGGCTGAGCTAAACTGCTTCTTTAGAAATCCTGCTTTGGGGAGCTTTGCCTGCTAAATTTAATATATTTGTTTGCTCTGAAATACTCAAAGGACAGATTGTTTAAGGGCAAATCTGTTTGACATTGAGAGGCCCTGCTTTTGAACTTAAAATTTCATCCATCCATTAAAAAAAAAAACATTGCACCGTACAAGATAGTGATCAACTGATATAAATACATAGTGCTTTTTATGCAGGGTTTCCACATACATGGATTTGTTAATAAGGGCTGGTCTGTAAATAGTGCATTAGAGAGAACGTGGTTCGATTACCTTGGAGCCTGTACTGTATTTGGAGCTTGGGGCAAACTGCCCTCCCCTGGCCCCCCTCACCTGCACAGCCAGGTGTTTACCCCCCCCCCCCAATCACCTGTGGATCCTCTTGCATGATGCTAGCTCTCTTTCACTACCTTCACCCAGCACGCTGTCATTTTGTCGTTTTGGCAACAGCAGCATTCTGATGACAAAACAGGATGAAATATATTCCTCGGTAAAAAAAAACAAAAAACTGTGCAATCCATTCTACCAATAATCCTGTATGATCTAAAATAATACATTTACATTTGTGCAAAATACGGACTTTCTTCCTACTAAAACAGTCTTGATAAATCATGTTTAAGGCATCAAGCGTCAATAGAGGTAGATGTTAGGTTGCATGACTGTGTACATTTTATTGTTGACCTTTTACGAATAAAGTTATGATTGCTTTTTTTTCTTGAACATGGAATAGCAGTACGTTTGATCCACGGCATTTATAATAAACAAACCAGTTTGAATTTTAGTGTTTGTTCGCTGTCGCGAAAGTGCTACGTCACTTGTATGTGTTGGGGGGAAAAAAACACTCTCGCCTGTCGGTGCCACAGCTGCCACCGTTCTCAGCCTCTCTAACAGTTTGGCCATGTTGTAATTTCTTGCCACGTCGCCATAGAAACTATACCCAGATCTTGCATCTGAGCGAAGCGGTGACCAGACCCTCCCCGCCATGGGGCTCGTGTGCACGCACGGAGCATGTACGTGCGGCGGTCTCTGTCCTGGTGCCTGTCACTTTAATTAACAGCTACCCTCGCACGTGGTAAATGTTAACGCTCTTGTGGATTGCACCCGGTTCCCAAACTATAAATTTCTGCTGCTGGATCACACTTCTTGCTTCCATTGATTAGCCGGAGAGGAGTTATCATCGATTCGCGTAATTGCCACATGTGCTCATGACAATCGACGCGTAAAACTAGGCAGCACATTTTGAAGGAGGCCCGAATTTGCAAAGAGGTGTACTAGATCCACGGATTGGCCAACGTAGTGGTAGTGTATCTTGTGATCCCCAGTGTTGTGGGTTCAGTTCTCAGTACTGCTGGGTGTTGACGTTTCTGTGTGGGTTTCCACCTACATTTCAAAGAAGAACAGTTTCGGCAGATCGGTATCTAGATTTTTTTCTTGGTGTGTGATTGCTTGGGTCTGACACCTGCAATTGACCGTCCGCACTGCCTTATGTTTCGTGCTGAGTGGAAGTTGGGTGGCTAAATCCTTGGATTAAAAGAAAAATCGGGCCATGTTCTTTATCCACACTCCAGGTGTAGTTTAGCTTACATTGTTATTTAGATTTTACTTATTTATCTAAAATGACATACTAATTTTGATAAATCAAGGTTAGCCAGTGCCTGGAGCAATTGGGGTTAAGGGTCTTACTCAAGGGCCCAGCCATGACATCACTCTGCTGACCATGGGATTTGAATCAGCGACCTTCTGATCACAGGTGCGGCATCCCATCCCACTGAACCACACACCAGCCGCATTTTATTGATTAATTGGTTAGCGGTCACGATGCTTGTCTCATAGCAGACAGGTGAGGACAATGAAGATATCATAATTTTTCCCAAACAAAGACTCTCTGTCAGGAAACTTCTGTGGCAGATGCCGAGACCCTTTACTTGACCAGAGCCTCTGTTAGCCTGTAGCTTGAGCCCCCCATCCCTGCATGTAGTGAGAGCAGGGAGGTGGGCAGCTTTGCGACGACTCTGACCATCGGCATTGCTCTGATGGTCGCTCTGATGGTCCACATCAAGGCCCCCAGTGTTTTCCGACTCCTGTTTTCCATAGGGTGGATGGGGGTGTTGGAATGCTGCCTCGTGGATGGTCTCGCGTGCCGGACGCATTTCGGAGCTGGGGTGTGGCTCACGGCCGGGAGGTCTTCGTCATTGGCCACATTGAGATGAGGAAAGTGGAGACTGGTGTTGGGACTGTGAGGAAACGCCTGGGGGTGGGGTTATGTGGCCGTAGGATGCCTCCATGGTTAGAAGGAAGCAGTGCTCAGGAAGCCAGAATAGGTCAGCTTTGATGAAGCTGGTCTTCTGCCTTACCACCCCTCCTCCAACCTGGACTGGCTTTTCCTCTCTGCCATCTTATTTCCTGCTTAGGACCAGTAGCTCGGACATGTAGCACCTGTCAATGGAAGAGCTCCAGCCAGACTTCCAGGCAGGTCTGTGGGAAAACAAAATCGGACGCCTCATCCTATGTTATGTTAGGAGATGCAGTCTGTTTAAAATTGTATTGCTGGTTATCTTTTCAGTATAAACGTTACATTTTGTAAATTGTGGTATAATCATTTAGGTGTTCATCACTCACCTTTGTGTCTATTGGTGCTAAAAATTAGACCAGGAGCTTAATTTGATTTTTATTTTCACCCGGCTGCTATGATAGCATAAGTGGAAGTGGGTGGACAGGACAGACATCTTGATCGTGCCATTCATTGCTTTGTTTACACCAACTACTCCGCTTACCTTCCAGCTTGTATGATGGCTGTTGAGCGGCTGGTCAGGTTACTAGTACATCGACTAGTAACTGTGGGGGGGGGGGGGAGGGTGTTTGGGAGCCCAAATTCAGCCTTGTACCACAGGTAATAACCACAGGATTCCCTGGAATTGTCCTGGACAGATGAGGTTATTGCCATCCTAAAGTCATCCCCGTGCCCCAAATCGACTCACTCAGTGTCCGCTTACCTCTCTCCCCACATACACCTCCATGTGTCCAGCGGCCACTTCCTGCCCCTATTAGGATGGTACGCACACTTCTGTCTCTTCATGCTTCCTGTCTGTTTTAGCCACATCCGCCCTTCTGTGCCGGACAGTGTAATTGCGTTCCGGTCATCTGAGTCAAGTGCCATGCGTCACCTCCCATATTCCTCCACACCACGAGCGGGCGGGATAATGAGTTCATTTTGGAAGCGTGGAGAACGACCTGCGAGGCAAGCAGCATGACGTGGGATGGACCGAGTCAGTAACCCATGGCGTGTGGCAGCCAGCCGGCTCTGAAGCGTGTCATAAGTTGAGATTTGCGTTGACGGTTCGGTCTTGTTTGTTGAATGTGATGCTTTTGGTTCAATGCGACAGCCGGTTATTTTAAAGCCCTTTATATACAGCTGAACTTCTGGACAGGAACTGGTTCAGCGCCTGGTTCACAGGTCCACGAGCAGCTTTCACTCATCAGATCCAATCTGCATGAGAAGGCCCTTGGTCATCCGGCTTGGAAACCCTACATCCTTTTGCTGTGATGTCATAGGCATTAGTTGCCATTAGCCACTCCTGTATCTCCGCCGCCTTCTCGGACTAGGGAGGCTGGTGATGAAGAGCTAGTGGGGGCCAGGCTAAGCTACCTGGGGCGCAGCTGCTGGGACCAACTGTTCAATTTAGGGGTGAATGCGTGTAAAAATAGAGCACGCCTGATGGCTTGATTGCTTGGGCAAGAAACGGTTTCACTGGCCGTCTGTCGTGAGGAAATGGAAGAAGCACCACAATGATAAACTTTGGGAGATTAATTATTTGTTTGTGGGGGGGGGGGACTGTATCTTCATTGGCTTGATTGGAATCGGTTCCCCTTGTTCTCAGCTTGTGAACTTTGCTTTAATTGTGGTAGGCGGGTGACAGCCAGATTTAAAAGGATCCTAAGAAAATTGGAGCTGTTGGCCTGAATGCTCCTTCTGGCCTTTTAATGACTTTGGTTCTTATTGGGCAGCAAGGTTCCCAGCAGGGGGGGGGGGCATTCAGAAAGCAGTAAGACGTTGAAGACTTCATGATGACACTGAACCCCAGGAGATTTCTCACTTCTCCTTTCAAAGTGTTGACGTTTCCGTCTGTTGAGATGTCATAGTGGTACAGAGATCAGCTGTGATCCCAGGGGGTGAGTAAAGTGGTTTTTGTTTTTCAGTTATATGCTTCCTGTTGTCTAAACCTCTTTTGGGTTAGGGGTGCAAAGGTTACCATGATGAGCGCTACTGTGGGCAGTGGTGGGTTAATGGTTAGGGAAGTGCACTTGTAATTGAAAGATTGCAGGTTCAAATCCCCAACCAGCAAGGCACCACTGAGGTACCCTGAGCGAGGTACCGCCCCCCAAGCACTGCTCCCCGGGTGCTGAATTAGCTGCCCCCTGCTATGTCACGATGTCGCATATGGGTTAAATGCAGAGGACACGTTTTGTTGTTGTGCACTGTGGTGTGTCAACAATGACCACTGATCAGCAAATTAGAAGTGCTGCAGCTCCTATATATGTGGCTACCTGTCTTCAAGGGTCATGGCCCTCAACCCATAACTCATAATCCAACCACCTTCAAGTTGTGGAGTTTGAGGGTTGGGGAAGCTAAATGGTCTTCAGAGGCTTTCTTTGCTCTTGTACAGCCTCTTTCCCGTGCGACGTCTGCAAGGGATGGCAACCTGAATGGCCACATATTTGCAGATCTTGTTTGATACCTCCCACATGTTTATGAATCTTTTTTCCTGTCAGGTCAGAGATCCTTTATTTCTGTTTCCCCACTGTATAGATCAGGGGTCCCCAACTATTTTTCCCTGTGGGCCAAATTCCATCAGTAAAACTAAACCAGTTGGGGGTCAAATACCAGGTACTGTAATTGTATTAAGTATTCCGCTTGTTGGCGACAACTGATATAGATGCTTCTATAGAACTAAGGGTTGTGTGTTGGGGGGGGGGGGGGGGGGGGGGGGGGGGGGGGGGGGGGGGGGGGGGGGGGGGGGGGGGGGGGGGGGGGG
>JABFEB020000020.1:20811559-20829443 GCA_019775895.2 Stomatorhinus ivindoensis | reverse complement strand
CCCAACCTGCTAAATGGTGGTCCTCCAAACCTTGGAACCAGGCAACCATGTTGAGAGACGCAGCCCTCCGAGTGGAACAGAGAGGAGCTGGGAGATCCTCCGGCAGGAACGGGCTTCTCGACATTCCCTCCCCAACAACCCCACCCAACGTGAAATGCGCAACATACTCTGCTAACTGGCCCTCTCCTTACCAGAGACCAGTGACAGCACAGTTCCTCCAGCTTTTACTGGGGCAGGCCGCCTGGTCACCTTCCACTGCTGTAAAGCCAGAAACTAACGCAGCATTCAGCCTGAGCGGCCCCGGGTCTCACGGAAGGGCCCCTCGCTCCTGCATCATTTCGGCTCTGCCTTTCGCTGCGCTGGTTCAGGACTCTCTCACTCACAGTGCCAAGGTACAGCCTGATCTGTCCTTTTGCCCTTCATGGCTGCCTTTTGTCCAGCAACACAAGATGGAAATGTCCACCTTTAGATGCTGCTGCTCACTCGTGCTTTGCTGTTGGCCTCGGGTGGCACCAAGGGGTGACTGCTTACCTGAACCGAGTCTCTCCCCCAGGACTGGCAGCGATGCTCTTTGCTTCTCCCGTTTGTCGCACCTAGCTTTGTGAGGACAGAATGATGCTCTGCCGAGGCCTGTGTCAATGTCTTTCAGTCTTGTGAAGACTGCAGCCATGGCTACAACTGAGGATTTGGAGAGTATCTATCCGGTTCTTGTTGCCTTTCGCCAACAGCAGCCCTGACCTCTTAGTTGTAGCAAGAAGGCAGTAGAGGACCGATGCCATGGCAGATGTGTCCTGTAGGGCGACGACACAATGAACCGCAGGAGTCAAACGGAGAGCAAAGAAGGTACTCGCAGATTTTTTTAAAAAACGCCATCCTGTTCATTGTTGGCCTGTTCCCATTGGGACACTATTCAGCTGCTTTTTGACAAACACCTTTCTATGTTCCTGCCCTGACATGCTGAATCCTGCATTTTGACAGATGTATCGCTCCTAGGAACAGAACCACCCCTTTTTTGTCCCGCATAGGACAGGACTTCGCGTCCTTGAATGTTGAGTGTCGTCGTGGCATCGCCAACCAGGTTCGGAAGGAGCCGCTCCCCCTGCACACACACCAGCAGCACGTTACGGCCTGCATTTAGAACAGAAATTCAACAGACATTCGCCCAACTGAGTGCCCCAAGGCAGAAACTCCTTCAGTGAAGGATCAGCCCTCACTGGGAAGGCCTACCTCCCTTTTTGACAGTTGATTGAGGATGTCGAAGGACGCTGCGTGCGGTTTATCGAGGTCCGTAGTATCAGCTTAAGGTTGTGTACATTGTAATAGGTCAGTTAAAATACTTGAGAGCCATGGCATTGTTGTGTGGGGAAAGTTTCTCATGGGAGTTTTTCTCGGATTTTGGGAACATGGAACGTAGACTTCCAAACCCTTAAGGTAAGCTTTACTTCTCCAGTGCCATTCCTTGGCCTTATCGATGCTTTAGGCTGATTCATTCGATACTCTGGGTAGTTTAACAGGGATTGTTGGTGAGCATGTCCTGGGCTTTCCTGACTTGTATCTGCTTATCGAATCAGTGATCTACACTCCTGAGAAGGCGTCTTAAGCTGGCTGAGTGTTTGTGGTGGCTGAGCGAGGCAAGGGGCAAGGGGACTGGGCTCTCTCCCAAAAACACAGGCCACATCCTGCAAACTCTACTATCAGATGCCTTAACCCGACCATCCCTTTGCGAAATCCAGCAGGGGGCGCTGGCTCACAGCATCAGGCCCCCGCCTAGACCTCCTCAGCTCTCAAACATTTAAAGCCAACACCACCAAATCTAGCGTGTGCCCAACATTAAAGGGGAACTTTTCTGATTGATTCCTCCTGTTTTCTTTTCTAAGTTGCCTTTTATAATTTTCCCCACGTTCTGTTGCCATGCTACAACTCTTCATATTTCAAGGGGCTGTAGACAAGCAAATGTGGGAAAATCCTTTTTTTATTCCGTATTTGACCTCCCTCCGAAAAAGGATTTGTTTTGGATGAAGGCGAAATTAGTTAAGTGATGATGTTGCCTTTTTCAGTCAATGCCTGCGTGCAGCATTAATTGGGGTTGTCATATTTCATTTAATTCCCTTTTACTAAATGTGAATTGAAAAATGTAAATACTTTTTTATGCCATGCTTTGATCTGGGAAATGCAGGACACAGCTGGTGGATATGATTGCACTGTGTTCCCCGTTTACCTGACGTGCGATCCTGGTCTTGTGCTACACTGTACCTGTACTCATGAAATGTGAGTCCTCACTTGTATCTCTCAGAGCAACAGAAGATGAAAACAAAAGGCTAATGGACAATGGGTTTTCTATTATTTATGGAATTTTATCGGTGTACCAAAATCCTCCTTTTTGTTTGCATTCCATCACAATCCTTAAGTGCGTGTGTGTGTGCGCATGTGTGTGACTTTTTTGTTTATACTTTTTATTATTTATACTTTAGCTGAATATACAAAATAAACACTAGTCTATTAATTCACCTCCAGGTGGGGTGCTGGAATTGGTGTCCTGTTTTAGTTGTTGTCTACTGAACTACTGAATCTTGGCTACCACCAGCGACTTCGAACAACCCTGATCTCCCAAAAGTCTTTGGGCAAGAGAACCACTTTTCTGTATGTACCTGTGTGTCTGTTGCTCTATGCCGCAGTGTAAATTATTATATCAAATGTACTTGAATCTTAAAACCAGGGGATGTCTACTCCTCTCATATGCCATTGTTTCTGAGACGCTTGTGGGGGGCAGATTAATTTTCTATGTAAATAAGACGCTTTGTGGGTATATAGAGATATAGTATTCCCCAGTGGAGATGCATGACTAGCTCCTAGCTAAGTTTGTATAAAAGGCTGTCTTTCGTTTGGACCGTTGTCACGTTTTGTTATTGTGGTCGTTTAGTTGGTTCCGGGTTTGCCGTCTGTGAGGGGATGTGAATAGACGGAACCCTTTGGAAGGTGGTGGCCTGTTATGATCCGACACTTGTGCCCCCAGTTCCAGCTGGCTTCGTGCCTCAGAACGCAAAGATCTTCAGAGCTGCTGTTAACGTGAATTTGCTTGTCTCCTCATGTTACCCATGGTTGTATGTGTCGCTCGGGTATTGTGACTTTTCTGGGCTTCCTGGGCGAGCGATCTGCCTTTGCCTGGTTCACTCCAGCTGAGCTCTGCTTGGTGTGTTTTGTAACGTGGCATCAAAGGGTGAGGCGACTATAGACTCCAGTGACCCCAAGTTGATTTTGTCATGAACCGCAAAACCCTGATACCAACAGGATGTTTCATCCTGCCACTTCTGAAGGCAGAGTAGGAAAGCAGGCCTGCCACCAGAAATGCCCCCTCTATCCGCTGTGCCAAGGTACTGTGCTCTTGGCATGAACATTCCATTTTGCACTCTGTAGGTCAAACTCCATTTGGCATCCAGCTTGCATGAGGAATAATTTACTACAAGGTGTTGTGCAGAGATGGTGTGCTTAAAACCTCACTTCTTTGCTAATTGACCCCCCTGGCATCAATTAAGACGACACAGCTTTGTCGTAACTTGAATGATCAGAGTCTCAGGATAGGTGTTGAATCCAGACCGTGTTGTATTTTCTCTCTCGCCTCCTAAATCACACGTTCGACCTGCCATTTGAAACAATGTGGTTGTAGCTATCTGTGAGTATGATGTCAGAGTAGGGTGTGGCTTACTTTCCCGCTCTTTTGATATTGTGTTACCGTGGCTACCCTAGCCTTTTCTGATTGTTTTGCCAGCATCTCCAGCGCACTTTGTTTCCAAAGGTTGCACAGATTTCCGTTGCCCTCATTCTGGTGATCAGAACCTACTTAAATGCTATTAGTTTTTTCCATCCTTGTTCTGCCCGTCATGCGTATCATGGCATGAGGATGACTTTTTCTTACCCTGTAGTTGACTGATACTTTGTAGCTTCTGTACAGACCTGCTCTGTTCATTAAACAGGCCTGTCATATAAGCTTTGCCACATTCACACATCCACCTCACCAGACAGCCCCACTGCAGCATCTCCAGGTTCATTTCGAATCTCCGCAGGTCAGCACCCCGGTCAGCTTCCTTCGAACCAGACTGGACCCGCTGGCTGGTGTCGCTTTCCCGCGGCTCAGTGGCACGCATTAAGACCTCAGAGATCTCAAACCGATGATATTTGTTCTTCGTGCACTGTTTAAGTTGCTATGCTGTGCAATTTGTGTTAGACGGGCGGGGAGGGGGGGGGGGGGGAATGAAATGACTGCAATATTAAAATTATTTTCAACTGTAAATTGTACAAAGGTGATTGTTATATTTTTTTGTTAAAGGTGGACTCAGAAAACCTTTTGATTTTTATTTTTTGTTCTTTTATCAAAACTCTGGAAAGCAAACCTGTACAGTACCGAAAGAGTATTTCTTCTCTAATGGCAACGGTTTCGATGCTACGGCTAAAAGTTAAGTCTTAAAACTGTAATATGAATATTATTGTGTTGAAATATGAATGTTACTTCAAATGTATATGAATGGTTTAACCTGGTTAAGGGCTTCAGATGTGAAGGACCCGTTTTTGTCTGATTTTTGTTTTAATATTATTCCTTCTATTACTGTTAAGTTGCAGAAAGAATAAGGTCGCAATACTATGTCTTAAACACCTGTTTTTTCCAAGGCTTCATGTGAAACTTGTCACGTGACCTTTCAAGACAAAAAACACTTTTTATTCCTGCCACATGTAAAGGGAAACTCAAGTTTGCACCATTTTTTTAATGTAAAAATTAAAATCTCTTAACCTTTCACCCATCTGGCTTTTTTCATTTTATATAGGATGACCTGACACTGTAAGTTTACATTGAGTAATAGACAGGTGAGACTAGAAAACTAAGTAAACTAATGCCATGAATAGAGTTCTTATGATCCATGTCTAATTTTAAATGTTACCCTGTGACAATGGATGGGTGGATAGGACCTAATATGAATACAGGTACTACTTTGATAATCATTCTTGAAATGAAATTAATGCTATAAAAATTTACAAGAAAAAAAAACATCTTTTCAAAATTTCATTGCAGTTATGACCCTCGTTATTAGTTACTAGCACAAATGTGTTGTGATGCAAATGAAGATATAAATAATTAGGAAAATAAAGTAGGGTTTTCGCAGGAAATCCGAGCAGCTCACCTTTAGGATTCGTGAATCATTGAACAGGACTCAAAAAAGCAGGACCTTGCTACCAAGTGGTGCTGCTGTTCAGAAATGGCAGGTAGATGGGGCGTCCTTAATGAAGTATGCATGACAGCTAAAAACTGACAAATTCAGCCAGAAAAACACGGTAAGCACTGAACATTCATATAAATCATGTCTTTTCGGGGTTAAAGACAGCAGTGGTATGGGACGTTTCTCACTGTGATCAGCTCCCACACAGAAGGTCAGTCCAACTAGGTCTGCTACACTAGTGACTCAGAATTAGCAAGCAACATAATCCCTGTCTTGTTCTGATTAATTCATTGTCACCTCTGTTTCATTGTCTGTGCTTAAATGAGATAAGCGTCTCCCCAGGCCTAATAGTTATAATTACTGTCTCCTAGTTACTGGAGAGAAAAAAAACAAAATTCCATTTCTGAGGTGTTTTCAAGCTTCTGTTATGACAAGTAACAGCATCAAGTTGTCTGTGAATAATATAATCCACTAAGCCACAGTGAGGATGGGTCTGCAAAAGCTGGACTTTACCAAAAATTTTCTGGGAGTGACCGTATCAAGAGACTATTCAGATCACAGTTGGACTGTATACCATGCATGTGGCAAATAAAACTCTTAAATCCTTGAGATCACAATTATTTAATGATTACTCATTGAGGTTGGAAATATCATGCATTTATTGAACTTTAAAAAAGCTTGTCTTTTTTAACAGTGGATTTCCTTGAACTCTAAATTCAATTCAACTGAGAACCAAATTAAGGAATTGGAAAAGGCTGCGCTGGATTTAGAATACGGACAAATGGTGAGCATAGTGACATAACCAGGGTTTTTGAAATACAGAGGTCAAAGGTGTTAGGCCTTTCTCGGGGGGGGGCATAAATGTATCATGGTTATTGAAGTGCAGAAAAAAATACTTAGAAGTGTCCTCAGTGGTAGGTACAGGCATGAGGGAGAATCATTGCAGGAAATGTGGCATACTAGTAATTTTACCTTGATTCTTTTATTTTTAAGATCATTGGAAATTGTTGAAACTAAAATTCAATCAATGGACCATCCCTAACTGAGGCCCCTCCATCTAACAGAACCACATTCATTTCAGGTAAATGTAATTGGACAGTATTCTGACATGGGGCTAAAAATCCAGGCTGGGTGATTGCAAAGATCGTGACAACGGGCAGAGCGAGGCACTGCGAGAGTGGTGAAGGACGAGGAGATTCGCTTGCAGAGAAGAACACGCTCCTTTATTACAGTTTAAGGACTATAACAGGCACCCAACAAGCACCGGACTCAAATACAAGAGGAAAAACACAGGGTGTTCAGACACCAAACTGTAAGCTAAACACCGTGGGAGATTTATACAGCAAGGACTGGACAGGGCGCACATAAGACATGGGCAAACACACACACAGTACAACAAGGGGCTATTTATAACTGGCAGCAAGCATGCTGGGAATGCTAATTCCTGCCAGCGCAACACTGCCCTCGCCTCACAGCAACCGCCACCCCCAGTCTCCACCTCAGCATTGGGACCCAGTCCCACAGGTCCGTTGGCAGCCGCTGGTGCATCTCAGAGGAAGGGGAGGGGAGGGGGGGGGGTGATGTCAGCTCCTGATCTCACGGGCAATGGCAAGGTTGAGTTGATGGCTGGCACTGGCACAGCAGGTCCACTGGGGCGCCGACCCTTCCTCTTTCACGCCTTAGGGAGACCAGCTGCCCTCTCCAGAGGGTCACCCAATGACTCCCACAGCCAGGGTCCGCTATCTGGGGACAGCCACCGTGCCATGCAGTTGTCCGCAATGTCATCGGGCTCTGGCAGCATGGATCCCCCCGGCCTTGGCCCTTCTTGGCCACCAGGCTGGTTTTCCAGCAGGGCCTCCTACTCGCAGGGTTGGGGAGCCCTGCACAGCCACTCCTGCTCTGCACGGGTAGCCTCTCGCAGGTATGCCAAGCAGGTCACCTCCTCCCGTCGCTCCTTGCGGTCCGGCACCATGGCCTCCGCTTCCTGCAGCTCACAGCGCCTTTGGGCCAGATGCCTTCCTTACTCGATGATGTTGCCGCCATCTCTGACGTAGGTCCAGGGGACTGGCAGGGACGGCTACAGGGCATCTCCTGCCATCTCTGACGTGGGTCCAGTGCATCTTGGATGGTGCAGAGGGCTCCTTCCTTGCTCCGGCGGTCCCTGCTCATTTGCTAGCGGCGATGGTGCAGGCTTCTGGGCAGTGGCGTGCCTGGTGCCCTTCTCTCCTGCAGTACCAGCAGACAAGCCAAGTAACCCTCGTCTGAGAAGCACCACCGCACCAATGCTTAAGTGCCGCCTCAAGCTGCACCAGACTGGAGCAGGCTTGTCAGATATTGGTCCCCTACTCCAGCAGCACCAGTAGTTTCTGGGATCCCATTTCTGACACCAACGTGACACCAGGCACGTCAAGCCACTACAAGAGCTGCAAAAGACACAGAGACTTGCTTGGCGAAAAATACACACTCTTTCATTGCAGTCCTCATAAAGACTATAACAGCCATTCCGCAAGCACTAAAACTAAATACAGAAGCGGAAACACAAGCTGATCAGATGATTAACTGCAAGGTACACACGGTGGGAGAGAGTTATAAACACTAAGGACGCGCCAGAATCGGACAGGGTGCACACAGGACACAAATAATCTATAATCGGGAAATACAACTCCTACTCACGAGCATGCCGGGAATGCTAATCCCGCCGGCGGTACAATATAGTAACCAGTAATCCTACTCATTCATTAATTTATTTACTTGTTTGTTGGTGTCCATTGGGTTGCGTTCCGTGCTTTGCTCCCGCATACTGTTACCCTGTTCGTTGTGTTTCTGCTGCTCACTCAACCTACATATTGTTAACGATCGAGCGTCCCATTGGTGAGTAACACCAATTACTAATTCGAGAGCACGAAGTAGTAACCTGAGAGCACGAAATACCTCGAGATAATATTTGTTTTTTCTACTATGAGCCTTAGGGGGCTCCGTAGTTAACAATACTCTGTTGCATTAAAATCATTCAATGCTACCATAAATAATTTTAAGGAATACTGTACTAATGCAGCTATTTTTTTGCTGAGAAAGATTTTTTGTACCATGACATCTAACTGGCTCCGTAGTAAACTTAGGCTCCTGCTAATAACGTGCGACATTGAAGTTCATGTAATACTACACCTGGTGGACAAGTGCATTAAATTTAGTTAAGGGGGCGTATGTATGGAGAGTTCTTATGTAAAGGGTAGGTACGTATTACTCTGGATGTTAATAGGAAGATGTCTAGGTAAATAGTGTTTAGGGCTGTAGATTAAGTACATGTATATGTGTTTAAAACAGTGCCTATGACAGCAGTGCAGTTACTGCTAAAGGGGTTTAACACGCGCCCCGGGCCGGCTTACTGCAAGGGACAGCCTACCTCGCGCTCGGGGGCGCAGCCTCGTGACGGTTCTGTCTCGAGCAGTCCAGTTGGAAGCTACTCCTCTGCTGCCTCTCCTTCCACATTTCTCGCTCTTTTTTCTTCTATACTACATTCAGCAGCGTATGTAGCTTCGGTTTGTCTGATTTTTTTTTACGGGATTTTGCTTAAGTAACGGTCGCATTTTGAGGAACGCCAACACTTTTTGCGTTGAAGGTAAGTTAAGGGTTTAGTGGTGTGTTAAGCGCTAACGCGGGTAACGCGGTGCAGGAAAAGTCCTTAAAATGTCACTTCGGGCTTTAAGCCGCTGCACTAAAATAGTTCAGTGAACAAGTTAGATAATATAATTACTGTATGAAACTCCTTGTACTTCGGATCAACCTAAGCGTTTAAAATATACTCGATAAAGCAACAGCCTTACACTGTACGAAAGGACAATATTAAATAAGAAGACTACAAACTGGGGTTATAAAGGCGGTAGGTATAAACCCCGGAAAGATATTGTTACATTTTATCGAGCAGTTAACTGATTTAAAATATAGGAAGAGGTTGGGAAAAGTGGACACCTGTAGTCTCGATATGACTCTGGTAGTAGTGGTATGTCATATATTGCAGTATCAGTTTCACATTTTAGTGTTAGTGTTTTTGAACGATTGGGCACAAACGAATCAGTGCACATTTTGTCCGGATCGCGTGATCCAAGAAACGAGTTTCGTTCCAAAATCTTAATTTGCATATTGGGTTTGTTCGTGTCTGCCGCCCTTTGACGTTAGTTGCCTCTTGTGGGGGATACGAGGATGAAGTTATTTAGTCCCTTGCTTTGAGATTCTGGTCCGTCCTCTGCTGTCTTCGTTCTGCCGGCAGAACACGCCATAGTCAGCGGTAGTAGCAGCCTCAGGTGGAAGCACCGAGCCGGCATGTTATAGTAATCTGAAGATAGGACAGGTTAACAGTCAGTTCTATGACCATTTATGTAAAGCAGGGGTGTCAAATTCCAGTCCTGGGGGTGCCGGAGTCCTGTATAGCTTAGTTCTTTCCCTGTTCCACAACAAATAATTCAGCTCAAGAGCTGTGTGGTAATTAACACAGAGCAGGAGTTGAATCAGGTGTGTTAAATGAGGGGGAACCCAAAAATGTGCAAGACTCCGGCCCTCTAGGACTGCAGTCTGACACCAGTGATGTAAAGCATCCTTTATTAGGAGACGAGCATCATTTGGTATAATCATGTTTGCATTTTGCCCAAAGTTCGCATCTCCTTTATATGGAAACTGCAGCTGGATATATTGCTCCAAAGAGACTTTAAAAATTCCCACTTCAGGTTTTAATTTGAACAACATAGAACACTGAACACATTTGACAACTTTCCTCTGATTCTGCAGTGTTACAACACTCGAAAAAACAAAGTGAACTGTTGCCTACCCTAACCCTAACCCTACCGGCAAACTGCTCCAGGAGTGTGGCCAGGTGTAGTTATGGAAACAAAACATATATAATGTTTGTTCTAATAAATATTTAAGTCCGGTGATGTATGTAATTTATCCTCACAGTTCTCTACGACTACACGATATTGCTACGTGCAAATATCACAGTGTGATTTTCTTGCAGTAAATATTGTGATATTTAAAAAGCAAGAATAAAGGAGTTGAAATTTTACCCAAATAAACTATAGCTACATAGATCTTGTTCTTATCTACCAATAGTCTTTTGCTTTTTAAAATACCGTATACTTCGATATAAAGTCTGTGAATTGTATGAAAAATTAGATACCGCTTAAGCCTTATCTCAGCCCAGCTGACTATTGCGGTCCTTGTTATGTGACAGTTGACTGTGCATAACATGCAGTGTCCATTATAACATCCACTTGGTGCAGGCCGATTACAAGCAGTCTTGATGTTGACAGCTTTCCTTCACTATGGTTTAATCGAATGGAATACAGCTTGTTTAACAGATTTAGATGGAGGGAAGAATGGTTCTCAGTGTCATTCTCAGTGTTCAGAAGGCTTTTGCATTGGCTTAACACATTCAGAGCTGTCATTTTAACTTAAAATTAGTTGCTGGTCGACCTAGGTCACCCTGTCAGTCCCCCCACCGTTCAGAGTTATGAAAAACAATCTGACCTTGTTCTTCATGCAAAGTTTGCGTTTCCCCACATGGAAGTGGCTCCAATATTTGTATTAAGGTACCATGCATGTTGTTTTAAACAAGTGCTGAATATTGAATTGGCTTGCATTCGTTTTTTTTTTTTTTTTAATATCCACGTTAGACAATCCTGGCTATGATAAATGTCTCGTCAGTGCTTGTGTTCTGGTTCAGATATCCATTCTGTAAAATCACAAATAATTCATGTTACTTCTCAAGGCTTACATGTTAATTAAAATATATTCACTCTCCTTGTAAAAACAGATTCAGCCGATGAGCAACGCAACTATTGTTTTATTATTTTTTTTTTAATAGTGTAGCCCAGTAGCAAATAATTCTAAAATAAAAAAACCAGTCTGATCTGATGTGAAAAATAGTTTCTTGATGGCAAACTGCCAATACCAACCGATTTGAACAAGCCAGTAATATTGCTTAGAGCAATGCACCAAGCCTCACTGAACGTAAGTTTTGGTGAAATTCTCAGTTAAAAAAATGGTTGTATCAGAAATTAGCTAAATATTAGAGTAAAGCACATTTTTTTCTCCCCTGCTCCAGGGCTTCTGTTTCCTGGTCCTCAAAGGAATGGGGGATATTGTTGGACTGCAGTCCTTTTTTTGGGGGAAGAATGAAAGCAGTCTGCCTGGTGTCCAGAAACAATGGCGGCCTCGTGGGAAGCCTTTCCTTCCTAGGATTCCAGCAAACTCGGTGATGGAATCCTAGTTAATTTCCATGCGTTTAGGTGAGAAGAGCGCCACCAGAGTGGAGCGGTGTATTTTCTTAAATTTGCATCGCATCACAGCTGACCGAGGCTGAAGAACCTCCCTGTTCACATGGCATCAGGGAACAAGCTGAGACCACAGACCCTTGTTTCCCCTGCAGCCATCAGCATGTAAGTATTACACAGACTTGCCAACGCGTGCAAATGTGCCGTTTTACTGTGCATTCGTCATACAAACTGATGATAATGATTTGGCAAAGTCGTCTGCCATCCATTTCTGTAGATGATATAGTTAAGAACAAATTTATTTCAGGAAAACAGACCTAAGTTCCTGTTGTGGGGGCTTGTTTTTATGCCTGTGTATTTGGAGAGGGGACTTCGGTGACAGCCACTGGTTTTTTTTTTTTTAGTACAAAACTCATAGTTTGCGTTCACCTTTATTTAAGAAGTGGCCATTTGCTGATTGGCAACAATCCGGTTTCGTTTTCATTCAGAGCTAACAAGTTAGTTAAACCTGAAAGTTATCATTAATATTTGAGTCAGCATGGAGCCTATCTTCAAAGAATAGTCCCCTTTAACAAAAACAATGTTGCGAGAGGAATAGACTGTGAATGGTCTGAAAGACAACGGGGAGCTCCTCTGGTCTGTTGCTGCCGTTACCTGCATATCACTGACAAATGAACGTAACATTCTGCCAAGATTCAGAACACAGACATGCTTTGATGCCTATAAGAGTTCTTAATAGTGGGTTTTAATAAACCATTATTTGTATATATTTATTTTGCCAAGTTAAGAAAAACATAGCTGACATCTCAGGCACTTTTATGGTGGAATCCATTACAAATTACAGCCAAAAAACCTTATCATATGCACATTACAGTAACATATATTGAGAGATCTAAAAGTGCCATGTTTGTTTGTCAGAATCAGCAGCAGTCAGATACAAGACAATTTGTCATATTTAAAGTGTATTTCTAAGTTAATATAACTTTACACAGTTTCATCATTCCAGGGTGAAGTATGTCTGTGTAACACGAAACCATAACTCAATGAGACCAGAGACGGCATAATTTTGCAGGAGTAATTGCAAGAACCTTAATTATAGAATTTAATTGTGTAACTTAAACACTACATCACACTACATCACAACTTGATGATTTAAGTTAAATAGAATAACTTTTTTAAAAATAAAACTTCAATGTTATCTTTACCCTCTGTGGTGGCTTTGCGTTTGTGAGATGATGTTCCCTGTGGAGTCTGTGGGGCATTTTTAAGGTATAGGCGTAGCTTATTTACAGACCATGAAGCTAGCTGATGGCGTGTCAGGGCACACACACAGATTCTGCATCAGCCAACACACTTGGGCAGGTTTTGTTTATGACATTTAGCAAGAAAACAACATTTTGTTGTTTCCAAACAGGCCTGCAACCAAAGCCGGAGGTGTGGGTGTCTGGTGCCAGTATGAAGCAGCCAGTGGCATTTGAATGAGAGGAGAGAAAAATAAAGGCCATGGAACGTGACTGGGGTTTAATGAAGGTCCAATGGTCAGCCGGGCTGGGTTACTAAAATTACTAAAGAGGGTTTCCAGTAGGCTTTTGTTGGTTTGCATATTATTTATGGTGGGTAGGGAGAAGGGAAGCTCTTTCAAAATAAGCTGTTTACCCTTTTAGTGCTGTGATGAAATATAGACGATGTTCTTTAACTAGGGCTGTTAAATTAATCTGTTAAAAATATTGTAATGAAGCCTAGTGTGTTAGGCATTACACAGTGAGGGGAGGAGAACTATAAGGTAAAAGTCTATTGGGTATGATTTAATGGGCAGGGGTCTGGTTCGTGTGCTTTGAAGGCCAAGTAACTATATGAAGACAATCCACATCCATGCAAAACCCAGGGTACATCTGACTTGGTTAATCCCGCTTAAAGCTGAGTTCTGGAAAGCCAGATAGAACAGGACTGATACGCATACATGAGCAAGCGTTTCAGAGACTTCATGAGGTAAGGTTACTCCACAGTTTCCGTTCCGTTAATGCGTAGCCTAAGGACAGGAAAATGGATTTAAATCTTTGCGTATATCTGCTAATAGATAATTTTCTCATGTAACAATGATATGGGTTTGTCATATCTATTAAGTATAGTGTTTTGTATTGTGGAAAAAAAAAACTAATTTTAAATTGCCTGTTTTCCACAATTTTTATAGCTAAACTACTCCCTATAATTGATGGTACTCTGTGAGTATATTGATTTTACATAATCCTGCCTCCTCTAATCACCTATTTGTTTACAAATTTCGATGCTTATGGTTTGTACATAAGTGTAATGTTACTCATTGCAAAATTTTGACCAAATGATCAGCTTATAGGGTTCTTTCCCCTCCTCTACTTGGGATGTGTACCATTGGATTTTGATACTGTATGTTTTGTTTTTAGTTCACAAGTTTGTATATTTCACTAAAGCAACGTACTAAACTGTTTTTGTCTTCTAATGTGTATTTAAACAGAAAGGGACAGTATTTTTTTGGTTGGTTTAGGAGGGATGTGAAATAGGACTGAAAGCACAGGTTGCTGCTGCTAAACTTCTCACACAATCCAATTTATTTTATAAAACATAAAATGATCATGCATTGGTTGTTAAAGCACACGATTAATTTAATTAGCTCGGGTGTTGCGGAAGATCTGTTTCCACACAACTGAATTCAGTACTTGACTCTAACTGCCAAAAGACATCAAACAATGCATTGCATTTGTTTTTATTATAAACACTACCTTGGAACATTTTGTTACAGTGCTGGCTTCCCTTTGTAGTGGGACTCCTAGGTGTGTTGTCAGACTGGACAGCAACGACACAGACAGCAAGGCCTGCAGGTCCTGGGACTGACTTTCCATTCCCAGGGGAAAGTTGCATTAATACTATGTGGCCTGTCTTTCCCCGAGGGAGGGCAGAGTGTCGCACGGCACTGGAATTTCCAGTTTTCTTTATATAATATCCTTCACAGAATAAGCTTTCTTTTCCCCCTTTCTTTTTCACCTTTTCTGCTTCTGCCATTGGCTGTTTCTGAGACTGGCTGCTTGCCCCAGTATTTGTCAGTCAGATGAGATCTATGGCAACTTGACTCTGGTTTGTGATCTTTAAGAAATGAAATGTTGATGTTGTGTTTTTTTTCCCCCTTACAGTGTGTGACTGTCAAAACAACAGTCGTCCTCTATGGTGTCGAATTGCGTATTGTGTAGAATATCCATCATGCCATCACATATTGTCTCACTGTGTTCTGTCACTTTGTGAAGCCACTGTCTGTATCATTGTTCTGTTCCTGTGTAACTCTGCACACTCTTTCTAACCCCGTAATCTATCACTCTTCACTAAGTCTGGGCGATATAAACGATATATCAGCTTAAAATCATAAAATTTAAATAAGAAAATGAGAAACTTCTATAAACAGTCTACTGTATAAGGGACGTAGAATGGTGCATGCTATCAAGCAATCACATCACAGAGGCAAATGCAGTTCGAAACAATCATATGTTATCTTTTAAAAATGGACAACCTATACGAAACCATCTAAATGAAATTTGTATCAATACATTTCAACGAACATGTGGACTCTATACTTAGTGTTGCAAAGCCAATGTTTGCATATAAGAATTGGAAAATATAATGGTGATGCTGCCCAAACAAAAGTTATGTCGGTACGCTACAGGAAGACATCCACGGCCAACATAATGTGCACAAGTCTGCTTTGTTTTATTCAGTAACAACTTTTACAAAAACAGAACATAAATATTTGTTAAAGTGCAAATTGTGCAATCTGTTGCCAAATTAAGTATAATAAATAAAAGTATTATTTATTAGTTGATATTCAGTTAATATTGTTTATTATAAATGTAAAATTTCTAGTAAAAAAAAATGCTCCAGCACAAAATATAGAGTGGAACACAGGTAACACTTTTAAGTAGCAATTACTTTAGAAAGAATACAAATCTGATGATGCGTAGTTTATATACATTTTACTGTGTTCAGACTAGCCTTACATTGAACTCAGTTTTGCTTTTTTTCTTCCTTCATCATAAAATACAGTAACTCCTTCACATTCACGCGGGTTAGGGGTGGAAGATTCCTGCGAATGTGAAAATTTGGGAATAAAGCTTGCCCCCCCCCCCTCAACCTTAACCTGTAACTGTCTGCTCGTCTGAATGATAACACAGTAGCTCTATGTATTACATTTTTGTAAACAAACAGTACTGTACTGTACACTGCTTGTCAAATTTCATTGTCATTTCAACTCAAGACCTTTTTATATTATTTGCAATACATCTAAATTAAGCCCCTTTGTGTAAAAAGTTACTTTTTTATGAGCTGGGAGCACTACGTTTTGGGCTGCTTTATTTTAAAAAATGCAAAATTAATATAAATTAAATGTTCAAAGATTTATTATTAAAACTACAAGCACAATTAGGGAAAGTTTTTAACCAGAGGCAATGTGTCTGCCGACAGTCTGAATAACAACCAACTTATTTGCACACAGTAAAAAATGTATAAAATAAAATTCAAAATCAAAAACATCAGAAAAATGATAATGAACTGAATCCCATGTCGTCTACTACAGAGTATGGTTGCTTGTCTGTTGCTTGATTTATTTAAACCCCGCAGAAAGACTAACTTGCAGAGGGTGTCTATCTTGGTCTTGTACACTCGGATGATGTCTTGTGTTTTCAGCAACATATCCGAATTCAGCATAACAGCTGGACAGTCTTGGTTTTATCAGCTACTCTCTCCAGTGTTGGTGCAATTTATTAGAAAACCTGGATGTTCCTAAGCGCTGATTACGATGGATTAACCATAGTTAGGATTAACCTATAGCCACAATTAACAATGTTTTGTGTTTTTTTTTTGGAATGTTATTTTGCCTCTGTCAAGAAATGTGTTTCTTTCATTGTGTGTATGGGACTGAAAATGAACATGTACCGGTGTACTGAGAATTATTCCTGGCAGAACAGCTACACTTATCACTCTTTTAACTGAAGGGGTATAATTGGTAAAGAAAGAGGTCACGGTGCAGGGTGTCCCACTCACATGCATCTGACACGACACTTTTAGCCTCTCATGAAAGCAATCTTATGACATCTATAAAATTAGCTGCATCAGAAGCACTGGGTCGTTTGCAAACCATGCAGACTACAAGGTAATAAAACTGTTACATGCAGCCGAGCAGTTAGTAGCACTGTGCTTAATAATGTAGCTGGCTCTGCTGTGGTGTGTTTGCACCGTTTGCCCCCAGAAACAGTTATACCGCATGCGTTATGTCAGACTTAAGAAGTTGATACTTACAGCAAACTGCAGTGGTCGCTTGTTTAGCGATAACTGGCGTTTATGATTATGCTAACAGCGGTTTTCGTTGCTTGTCATTTTAGGTGTTCACTGCAGTCATCTGTTTCCATGTTTTTGATCAACTCTATTTTCTAAATATCCTACACCTGAAATATTAGTCTATATTTTGGTATTTTGGAATGCTTATAGATTTGGTTCACTCCAAAATGAAGGAACAACATATATGGTCTCCCCACCGTGACTGCGATACCTATAAGGAGACCCATAAACATACAAGACCGCTCACAAGCAGTACGTAAAACAAACTTGATGTAGTTAAAAGAAATATTAACAGGATCAGGTTGAGTTATGAAAATGTTGTGAAGCTAAGTGGTGCTAATCCGGCACAGTCGTAAAATATGCCGTAAAGTATAATCGGGCAATCACAGACAACAGAACGAAGGTATCTGTAAGGTTCATCTGTCGCGGTTGGCACATCTGGAGGTGATACAACAAAATCTGTTCAACCACCGTAAAAGGAAGCACCGAACACAACTTTGTTTAATATTTAAAATAAAGTTTAACTCAGAATATTATTACCATTTTGAAAACTGTATTTTTAATGCAATATTTTATTTTAAATGGTGCTAATAGATAAGCCCTAAGGCTTGTTTGAGTCTGGATATTTACATTTCTGTACATTTCAAAATTGGGAAGAAGCATCAGAATTCAGATCGTGGATTGTGATATTTTGTGGGAAGATCGTCCACTCCTATCGATTGTGGCATGTGAGAAAAATGATTGTGATAAAATATTTTACCTTATCACCCAGCCATACTTTACACTGAGAACATTGTTGTTGGATGGTATATCTGTTTTTGGTGGTGATTGCATTTGTATTTCAAATTCTTATTATATCGCCGTTTAATTTATATTCAAGTCTAACTAATCAAACACTAAGACAGTTAAAGTCCCAACATGTAAAGATTTGCTTACTATGATATTCTTCAGTGCATTGTGGGAAATTGCTTTACTCAATTGCACAAAGTACATAACATAATGTTAACTTGATTGTGACTGATTTATAGCAAGATACTCTGGTCAGGGCAGAAGGAT
>JABFEB020000020.1:20781576-20800681 GCA_019775895.2 Stomatorhinus ivindoensis | reverse complement strand
GAAGGAACCAGGGCTCGAACCTGCAACCCTACAGTTGCCGAACGATAGTGCTACCTCCTGCGCCACCATCTTCCCCATTTCTTTGGCTAATTATCAAGACATTCTTTGAATGTACATGGTAAACTGTCATTATGTTCATTATGTTAAATAATCATATGTATTTCCATCACGGATAAGTTATGTAATGATGTTCTCTTCCATTGTGGCTCAGGACGAATTCCCAGCAACAGATGCGTTCCCGTCGGTCCTCAAGTGGAGGCGTAAGGCATCAGTGGTGCCCGCGTCGTCCTCTCTGCCTCACCTCCTGGGAAGCTCTTCCAGCAACCTCAGTGCCGTGGACGGCTCCTTCCAGGCCGACACGCCGCTGCAGGGTGAGCGCATGCTGCTCGTCAAATATGCCTCATCCTCTGTAATGCGTGTGTTTTTCCTATTGTTAATATGCTTCTTTTTGAGGTTAGATACAGCTTCATTGATCTTTGAATTGGTGTTGTCCAACCACTTGGAATGACTCCCAGAATAAATGCCATCCCCCTCCAGAAAAGAAATGAGGAATAAGTATAGGTGGCACATGTAAGGTCAATGCTGCCTTATACAGATGGAAGGTAGGTAATGTATGGGTGGAAGATCATGATTGATGATGAAGAGTTGGGTTAGTGTCCTCGTGAGTCGGGTGTGGTTCTGGACATGGAGACTGGAAGCATTGAACAGAGCAATGGCAGGAGGCATAAATGTTTGTCTGAATGGTTCAGTTATGCATCCCTGGGAGATGAGACTCTGCCCGGAGGTGATCCTGGATTTTACCAGCTCTCTCATCCTCCCATTTTTCTGAATGGAGGACAGTTTGGAAGCCTTTATTCCTACTGCAGCCATTTCTAATGAGTGCAGACTTAAGCAGGTGACAAAGCAAGCTTCCCTGTAACGTTCATTCAGCCTTCAAACCTCCTTTGTGTCCTTCCTTGATGTCACCCCAAGGAAACGGCAGTAAAGAACATGACACTGCCGTGTCATCTGGGTGACATGTCTTAGTGTCCTCAAGAAAATCCTCGCTCCGTGTTGTCATGCATGTTCATCCTGTCACTGTAGTGATCCAGGTAACTGTGAAATCCTCAACAGGCATTATCTTGGAGCTTCTCCAGCAGGGAAGGCTGGATGGTGTTAAACACACTGGAAAAGTCAAAGAGCATCCCCAATATGTTTGCCCAATTTGTCTAGTTGCGAGTTGGCTCTGTGAAGTAGGTGCAGGGTATCTTCTTTCACAGCCCTGTACCTCGTATTCAAACCAGAGTGGATTTCTAAGTCCTTCACAAGTGACCGGATATACTGAAGGATCAAAAATCATCATTTAATGGGTTGTTTAACTCATCTGCCCTCTCTGGGTTTCCAGCTTCACCAAGACCATACACTTTGTCATAGACAGTGATCTTCCTTGTCCATTTCCACGCTTCTTTTATGTTGTTATTCTCTAGGTTGTAATCTGTCTTCTCTATTTATATTCTTTTCCTCTTCAGAACCCTGTGTACCTCATCTCCTCCCTTTCCTTGATTAGATTCTTGTTGCAGGCTGTGTTGATATTCTTTTGACAGGCGTGTTATTTTGGAAACGGCACACTCTTTTATGGGTAGGGTAATATTCCATTATCTGCACAAAAGTTGACATGCAATGTGAGAGCCCGTTGATGTCCACACGATACAGTCCACAAAACCAGTTCCAGTCTGTCACCTAAAAGCCTTTCTGCAGAGCCCCTTGTTTTTTGTATCCTCATCCATGCAGTGTTTATGGTGGACTGCTGCCACCGATCAAAGAGTTGTATTTGGTGGCCAGGTGTTCAAAGTTGTGATCTGTTTGGCCCGTGGGGTAAGAGGGCAACAAATCTCTGCGTTCTTCTTGTTTGCGTAAAACAAGTGTAAAGTCCTGTGTTGACCTCGCACGTTGAGTCTTCGTAAGCTGCTGCTAGATTACAAGCAACAATAGCAGCCGCGTGTGAGGACTCGCAGCTCTGTGTGTGGGCAGCAGATCTGCTCCCTCGCAGTCGCATGCTATGGCCGGGATTACGCCAGTGCGGCTTAACGGCAGCGATTGCACCCCTCCCACCTTTCCGCCACCTTCATTCCAGCCGGTGTCGCATGAGCTGGGAGCTCCCCAGCACGCAGAGTGCAGCCAACCAAGATTCCGGGGAGGGCTTTAAGCTGTATTCCTCTTCATCCTATTGGCTCTTCCTCAAGGTGGAGAGCTCGGCCATTTTCTTCTGAAGTGATCTAATTCTCACCAAAGTCACTGTAGGCAGCTACACTGTATTGTTTTATCTGCACTAAATTATATACAAGCATGCTTCCCTCTCACTGCGCCACCAGCATTTACAGTAGGTAGGCTTTCTCTTATTTATTATATATTTCTTTCCTTGAGGGGGTGCTGTTGGGCCGATTGCTTCAGCAACTGACTGCCAACTGCAGTGGGATTCCCCTCTGTTTTGGGGCCAATCTCGGGGGCAGTGAGCTCCCATCTGTTAATCATGCTGTTGCAGTAAACTGAATGAAAATAAGCGAAGAGTAGTAAAAAAAAAAACTAGAGAATAAAAAAATGGAGAAGAGTTGCAAAAGAAGCTAGAATTAGGGAGAACGGCTGTCGGACAGGACTATAAATTGTTGCAATGGTAAATTATTTTTGTTGTTGTTTAGAATGTTTGTATGAGATACGAGTCTTTAGCAGTTACATATTTTGAACGATAGGCTTAAGTCTTACATGGAGTACTGTCTGATTATTTACAGCATAGAAGCATTTAAGCAGGAGCGAGGAGAGCTTTTCTGTTTTCTGGAAGGTTATCCAGTTTGACAGGTATGATTTAGGGTTGCAATGGACCTTGTTCTCTGTGCTAAAGAAAGGTGTTTCAGCACCTGTATAAATGCAGAAACGACCTTTGGTGGTGATGATGGTCTGTAAGTCAGTCGGTGTGGTGTGGTGTTGCTGTCATCCAGCATTTCCTGGAAGTGCTGTCAGATGTCTTCATGAGAATTTCATCTCCCCTCATCACATCTCTGCAGAGAGAGGTCTCAGCAAGGAGAAGCCGCTTCTGGCTGAGTCCATCCCAGAACTGGGTCAGATGGAGTACCAGCTGCTCAGGTTGTTCATCCTGCTGTAAGTACTGCCAGGCTGGCTTGTTTGCCCGGCTTGAGCTGGACCCATTCATGTTCAGATGATAGGCAGCTTGCCTACGTCCCGCTCATGACCTCGGCCGGGGAACGGTGACTGTCATTAATCTGGGAGAGGAGCTACAGTTCGTAAGGCGAGTTACACTTGTGCATCGTTGCATGGGTGATCTGTTCCGTAAGTGTTTATGGAATATTACAAGCTAAATTGGCAACAGTGTACTTGCAAAGAAAGTAATAAATCACCTTTTTTAAAAATAATCCATCATTTTTATCATCTACTGGAATAATCATGCCGCAATAACTAATGCCAAAACAGTGAATGTTGAGTAGTGTCCTGCCTCCATCTAGTGTACAAAGTGTGAACTCCATCCCCTGATTGAATGTACTTTTCCATACCTTTTATGGTGATTTATTGTTTGCTTCCTATGTGAGCTTATTTTGCACTTGCTTGTGAAATCCTAGTGGGGGTCGACAGACAGGCTCGCATCACCATCACGTTCCCTCTCCTGCCTCTTCTGTCCCTCAGCATTACCCTACTTGTTGTGTCCTCCTGCTACCTGGCCTTCCGCGTCTGCTGCCTGGAGCAGCAGCTCTCCTTCCTCAGTACGCACCCCAGGCTGCCTGTCAGAGAGAGGTGAGCAGTGCGTCTCTGTTGGTGTCCAGTTAGATGGATCCTCACATCTGTGTCCTGATTTCTGGATGCAGGACTCCCTCACTGCAGCGCTGTCAGCTGGATTCCTCGTGTTATCCAGCAGTAACACAGGGGAAAATAACTGGATAGTTTATTTTATGGGGAAGAAGCTTTAAATGTTCCAGAACTTTCCTTGCCATTTTAACTGTGCTTTGAACAAAGCATTTCTTCATCTGTCCTGGAAAAATGGCCATATTTGAGTGCAGGGGTATTTTATGGCTTTACACTTTCCTGTAGGCAGTGGTAAGGTAATCATAACAATGTTTCTGCCTTCTGTCACATTCCAGTATGTCCTGGGCTGATCTCAGATGCTGGGATCTGTGTTTGTTTCCCCTGTTAGGTAACTGCCAGTGTCCTGACTAGGGAGCAGGCCGTGACCAACACGAGTCACTGCTTTCCCCCTGCTGTCACCTCAAAACTCCATCAACTGGTTTAATTTCTGTGTTGGGTTTGCACAAGACTGGAGTGAGCGTGGAATAAAAACCAATGGCTGGTTTGTCCAGAACAAGAAATCGAAGGAAAACAAATGCACTGTGCAGTGTGTTCGGCGGGCGGCGACAAAGCTGAGCTGCTCTGATGGCCTCACTGCTCTTCTCAAACCTTCTTCCTCCAAATCTCCAGTGTCACGGAGCTGGCCATCCAAGCACTGGCTTTCATCCCTTACTTCTGTTACGCTCCTCTGAAGGACATTATCAGGGGGTCTCATCCTACAGGCCAAACCTATTTTAATTCCTTATTTTCCATACATAGCTCCACTAGAGCAAATTCTTCTTTTTTGAGGGCTTCCCCCCCCCCATAAAGCCAAACAACTGAGAGGAACACTCTCATCCTAACAAACAGCGCTGTAAGCTGAAGCTGTATTCACCCAGTGGGCGTGTGTCCTGGAGCTTCGAAAGACCCTCCATATCTCTTTAGATTCCAGTGTAACCATGACTTCTCCCACCCAACCACAGATTGTCTGTCGCTTACTTGCAGGCATTTGCCTAGCGATAGGATACATAGGGTTGTGCGACCAGGCCAGACTGTCAGTGGGCGGCACCTTGGTGGACAACAGCTGCCATGTCTTCATGCTAGTTTTGTGGTTTTGTTGACTAACAGCTTTTCTGGACTTTTCAGTGTTTGTCATTGAAACACCTACTCTGATCGCATGTTTTCATCGATTCCTTTTCTGTGAATCATCAATGGGCCATGATTATACCTCTAACTTCAGGGGTTAAAGGCCCCTGTTCGCATTAAAAACATGTATTTCAAAAGCCCAACGTTTGCCTAGAATATCTGCACATTTGGTAATCACAGGCATTGTCTTATTACTGTATCTTTGCACAAATTCTCCACTGTATGGAAAAAAGACTTGGGACGTAGCTCCCTTGTTGCAGAGAAGTCAGCGTTCTTATGTGGAGTGAACATAAGTGTAATTGACTGAATTATGTATATAACAGAGCAAATCCAAGGCAAATATCAGGATTGTGATCAAGTTGAATTTGTTAGCCCGCTGAGGGGACTACATGAAATGTAGCACACAAAGTTCAGAAAAAAGTTACTTCTGTGTTAGATTTGTACTGGCGAAAAATTTAAACGCATAGTGGAAGTTGAGCTTCAAATTTCAGTTTGGGGCATTACGGTAAAGACAAGGTTTTCATTTTCAGTTGTCCAGTGGAAGTACTTATTGTGTAGATGCACCTCTCCACTGGAGGAGAAGCGCGCAGTGGCCGTGTAGAGCGTTCTTAACTATACTTGTATTTATTATCATGTGATCTGAAAGTAGGAAGCGACATATGTCACTTTGCTTTAACCACCCCACCGCAGAATGAAAATGCCAACCCGTCTGCTTCACTTCAGGTTGATAGTGCCTAATAAACAACTTGTTCAGCCCACACTGTGGTTGGTTTAAACTTTTGTTACTCTTCTTCAACCTCTGGATTCTGCTTTTTCCTTATCAGACCTTTATGCATTCAGTGACCACTTTATTTGGTACACCTGGGTAGTACTGGATAGGAGCCCTTTTCCTGATCTGCTTCGAAGGTAGAGATGAGGCATTGTACACAGCACTGGTGTACGAACTTTTATTTTTGCTCTTGAGGGCGTTGTGATTTAGCCACAGACCTGCTGATAACTGGATGTATGTTCATCACGCCATCCTCTGTAAATCTTCATGCTGTAGTGGCTGTTTCAGAGATGCTGGAACCACCACTTCTGGCACAGTCAGATCCTGCGAGTTGCAGCCACGTGATTAACTCAGGAGTGTACCTACTAGTGTGGCACTGAGTGTAGGTTAAAAGAGCGTACATACTGTATCTGGGTTTCTGACTGATGTTTTGAGGCAAAAACACAAATGACGTTGCCCTTGGGAGGATTCCATCTTTGGAGAAAGTGGAGGAAGATGTAACTCAAGCAACCCAGAAGGTGACGGAGAGCTGTGTCTGTTATGCTTATACTACTTATATGATGAGAAGAAACTTTGAGTGGAAAAGCGGTACAGGGTTTAGCCATATCTCTGCTCGGGCTGCCCATAGTCTACCCACAAGTATCCGTATCAGACTTCATTCCACCACAGCTTCAAAGTCAGGTGTATTTCCCCAGAAAATGAGGATGGATTTAGTATCAAGTAGCAGACCTGACAGTGCTTCTGGGAAATTTGACTTTCACCATACGAATGCATCTGGGGGGGGGTTTTAGGAATTAGAGAATTTTAGATTGTATTAGAATGAGCATTTGTTTTTCCGTGGTATGAGCTACTGGCTGAAAACCTGTATGTAAATATAAACATAACAGTAACTGATATGCAAACTAACAATATACAGTCACACCGCGAATCTGTTCTAAGGCGATTGATGTATTAGTGCCCCAGTGCAATGCAACGTGGAATCATATTGGTTTTTCTGATATTTTCAGCCGGAGGGAAAAGCACTCTGCGAACTACAACGCGATGCGGATTTAGCCAGAAACGCTACTTGCACCACGCAAAACGGCCATCCAAGTGAACGATAGAGAGACCCGATTCGTGGACATATCGTTCTTTTGAAAAAAATGTCTGGTTTCTCGTTATAAGGAGCTATAAGTATCATAAGGAGATAAGTGCCCTGACTAGAAATAATGTTAGAAAGCGAAAACTCGTTATAATGCGATAAGATTGTGGTTAAAATGAGAATGTAAAGTATTTAAACGACAAACGTTTCTCCTTATAACGTAACGGGTATGTTATGTCGATTTGTTTGCATAATTGCGGTCACGCCATCCGCACATATTGTATCTCTGCTGAATACTGCGAGTTTCACGGTGGTAATTTTATTCGTTCAAATCTTTGTAAGGAGGCATATATACCCCATTCCATCTTGAGAATGTTCTTCTAAACCCGACCTGTAGCCACACAAAGTTTAATCCAGTTCTACAGTGGAGTTTAGCTGTCAGTGTGCTCAAAATTATCTTAGTGTTGATTCTCTTCCGCGCCACACCCACTACACACAACTTGGTACCTACACTGAACAGCTCGTTTGCACTATTTGCTCATTTGTTTACCAGCTGCTTATTTAGCACATTGTACATCTTCTGTTTCCACTTGTATCATTGCATCTTGTAATTAATATTTCTTGGCACAATCACTCTCACTCTGCTTCCTCTCTGCACAATAAGCGACAGAGCCGTGCTTTACACTTATATTAATATCTACAGTTCATTACAATTTATGTTTTTAAGTCGCACCTGGTTAGATGTTAACTGCGTTTCACTGGCTATGCACCTGTACTCCGCACTCTGACAATAAAGATGCACCAATTGGTCATTTGAACCTACATAATGTAGTAGCAAATGCTTGTAAATACCGCTGAGCCGTCTTGAAACGTTTTTCTTGCTATGACGTGATGCTTATCTCCCCACATACTTCATTATGGGTTGAATGGATGCCTTGAACAGTAAGTACTGATCACAGAGGGCAGTGGAGTTCCTTCCCTGGCAGTATGATTGGAAGGTTGCAAGTTGAAATCTCCAGGTTGGCAGACTGTATCACCTTTGGGCCCCGGAGCAAGACCCTTAATTCCCAATTACTCCAGGAACTGTCTAGCCCTGCCTTTTCAATTGTATTTCACTTTGGATAAAGGCAGCTGCTAAATAAATGAAAATATAAGTATGGACAGAGTTTGGCCCGCCTAGGAAAGACTTCTCCCATGTGGTACAGTTCAGCTACAGCAGGGAGTAGGCCTGGTTTGCGCAAATTTGAATTATAATCCTGACCAAGTTTTAGAATTTTATTGTCTTTATATCACATAGGACACATTAACATAAATGAAATATTAAGCACTTTTTGCAATAAAGATCAGAGGATATTATTCTCCGCATCTTGACTTTAAGATGCCAGCTCGTAATCCTTCAACTGGGGCTAAATGCTTACTGATCTACATCCTTACAGTACTGTTTTTATTCTTATCCATACTTCCATCTTGATCCACTTATCCTGCTCAGGGTCGCAGGGCAGCCTGGAGCCCATTTCACACACAAACACACACATTATGGGTAATTTAGCTCATAATTCTTGTCTTTGGACTGTGGGAAGAAACCAGAGTATCTGATGGAAACAAGCGCAATACAGGGAGATGGAGGCTGATAGTTCAGATCCGGGAAATAAAAATCCAGACCAGGATTTTGTTTCAGCCAACCAATGGAGTATGAAGAGTCACAGAATACTCAGCTGATTGGTTGAAACAAAATCTTGGTCTGGATTTTTACTTTCTGGACATGAATTATGTATCTCTGTGTGGAGAACATGCAATTTTCACATATGCAAACAGCCACTTATTTTAATACTGTTATGTCGGATTAAATGAATGACAACATTCATCCTTTAGTCCATCCCCCAACAGCTTATCCAGTACAGATCACTGGAGCGGGGGAGTGCACACATCACACACAGTTTAGAAGCTTTTGTCTAACCGGGAGTTTCTGGAGAGGAAAAAAATCCTCATTGATAGCGTTGTCGAAATGCATGTGCAGTTTTTCCATTTAGCCACTAGGTGGTTCTCCAGGATATGCACGGTAACATGGCCTGACCCAGTGACGTAATGAGTAGTGTAATAAGAGAAGAGCTGGGCCATTGGCAGCTCCAGGTGTCAAGTGCATAATATTAAGTGTAATATAGATTATTACACCTGTAAAATGTAAATGTCTGTCCAGCTTCTTTATGGGAGTATGAAGGTGGGTATTTGAGAGCAAAAATCATCCGAGACCAGCAAATCGTTTTACAATGATAAGTCATCGTTATGTTAGTTATATAAAAGAAAGAAGCTATCAAGTTGTGTACTTACATATATACCTACAACATGTCACAAATAAACATCCAGACTACATAATCATCTAATTCAGAAACTGTATCTTAACAATGCTATTCACCAGTGTGGTTCTTCAAACCAGTTTTCATTTAATGTCTGTAAAATTACCCATATTTCTCTGGTAGCTGCAGTTCAGTAGCACTTGTACACTAGGACAGGTAAAACACAGGTAAACAACCTCATGAAAACCTGGTAATTGAATTTTATCATACTTCTTTGTGCTGATAAAAAAAACAATTATATGAATATTGGGTTTTGTCATTTTTGCATGTGTGAACAATCAACCAAAGAGGTGAGATATGTTTTCTTTTGTCATATCTTATTCTATTTCTCAGCTCACTGCAACTTCATACAATACTAATCCAAAGAAAAAATATTATTTGATTATTTATATATGGCAGATGCATTTTACTGTACTGCCTTTGCAGTTAGTTTGGCCTGTTCATCTCATCATTTTCGATGTGTGTCCCCACAACTCTGATCAGGAGAAGATGGATGGATGGATTTTGGGTAGTCGAAATCTCATCTTCACCACATAATGGTTTTTGGGAGTTTTTAGGGTTTAAGACACAGCCCAGCTGAACCTACACGCTGTTTTTCTGGCACGTTGCTTTGGTGCGGTTGCACGGTGCTCGTCACATGAAAGGTGAATGATTAGGTTCCGGTGAGTCGTACCGCTCCGGGGCCTCAGCCGTCGCAGCCTGAGGCTTCACTGTGGCTGGGAACTAAGGAAAACTTGTGGAAAGTTCAGGACAGGCCTCACGTCAGTGCAAGCCAGCAGGATTCCCAGGCAACATTAGGTCCTCCCTCTTCCTGATCCTACGTAAGCCTCAAGGGTTGTAGGTACAGGTTATATTCAATATAATTTAAAAGTAATAATTTCTGGTAATACCTTGCGTATGCAATACTTAACATTATATTCTATGGTCCATCCATTTTCTGTACCCGCTTGTCCCTTACTGGGTTGTGGGGGTCTGGAGCCTACGGGCACAAGGCCGGGAATAACCCAGGATGGGGCGCCATCCCGTTGCTGGGCAGACTCAGCATTCACACACACACATCACACAGATTCATTGAAAATTTGATGACTCCTGTTTTTGGACTGTAAGAGGAAACCGGAGTACTGGGAGGAATCCGCCTCTGGTCCCTGTTTTTCCTGCATTCTCACAGATGGGCCTCACTGGCTCCCCCTTCAGCTGGATTGTCTCACTGCAAGTATCCCCATATCGTTGCACTTGTCTGACTGATGAATTCATCTATCCATCTGTTTTAGTGTGGCAGGGTTGCAGTGAGGTCATCCTGGGCTGATTGCCAATACTACACACAGCACTCCCATGCAAACAGAACATACTGCAGAGCCAATATATTGAATATTTACCAGGGAAATTCAAGTCGGGTCCATTGCCTATGAGCGAAACAGTTGGGCTTCTGTTGATATGCGTGACCTTTGAATCTGACCCCCTAAATACAATACCCAGCTGCTGCTCCAGTAAATACCTGCTAGTCCATCCCATAAAAACTTTTTGTGCAACATACGGTGTTGACATGTTGACATTACATGATTGCAGTCGAATTTTTCATAAAACAATCAATTATTCACAGTGAAAGAACGACTTGGACAATAGCTGATTGTCCATAAATCCGTCAGTGACAACATGGTGCGTGTCAGCCCTGCGGACGCCTGCAGAGACTCCCATAGAAAAGTCAGCTTAACCTCGGGAAATCTATTTGTTATTTAAAATAGCCAACTAAATACGCGCACAGACTTGCCTTCAGGAACACACAGTCAGTCATGTGCCAATCATGACCTGGTACTAAGAAACATGCAAAGCAACATGCTGCCCCCAGGGAGCCAATCAGCAGTCCTCCATCATGACCCCACCTCCAATGAGGGGCATTTCAAGCTTGGGTAGCAAGGTAGGATTTAAGGGACTGTAGCTCAACTTATTTTGGTTCATTATGCTACATAAATAGCAAATGTGCACGTAATGCATCTCAGTCATGCTTTTTTAGTGTTGGATTTCTTTTACATCCCCGATCTATGCTACATATTGTCTTTTTAATTTTAGGTTCTGTTGGATTTTCAGTACAGTGCCAGTGGAGGTAGCTTGGATCATTCCTGTCCTGGAGGTGACCTCAAGCATAGGAATTCTTTGGATTGATGTTATTTCCCAAGTATCTAGATTAACCCTCCCACATAAATTATGGTGAGAGATTTCCCATACTATATTGTGAATAATGGTTATGGTTTCATCTTGAAAAAGTAAATGGCTCTTATTGTTAACAAGCTTCTTATTCTGTCCTTACCAGGGACAGTAAACTGGAGGGGGGTCTGATGAGCTGTTATATAAGTAAGATGCCCCACACATTTGATGCAGTGGCCCTTGGAAGAGGCTTGCTGCTGTAAAGTGAAGGATCAAATACACCTGCTTTTCATATTGTGGCTGAAGACCTGGAAGGGGGAGGAGCTGACATTGCTGTGGGCGGGGCATCGGTGTTTCCATGAAGTACTATGTGTCAGGAGACTGGGTCTATCTGCTGACAAGCAATAGGCAGCCTGGTGAGATAGTTGCTGGTTCAAGTCCTGGGTAAAGTTCCTTCACTGTTTTAAAGGTTGATTTAGGATTGAGGTGTCAGCTAGACCACAAAGCAATACTTCCATTTGACCAACGGACTTGATTCTCTCCTCAATGCCAAAAGCTGTTATGATGGACCTAGCAGTAGGTTTAGCAAAAATTTTATGGGGGGGGGAGATGTTCAGACAGGATTTCATACTTGATGCAAATTATCGAGTATAATTTAAAATCATAAGTTATGTAAATTGCTTTGGATGACAGCATTTGGTGACCACATGGGTAAAGATCATGCCTGTAGCTTCTTCAAGTCAGTCCGACACCTGAAAGTGCAAGGTTGTCCCAATCTTCCTGTCAACGCTCTGCTCTCTCTCTCTCATCTGAAATTGCAGTGAAAGAAACCATTTGGGTCTGGAATTTGTACTGGAGAGTGAGAGTATGACAGGAAAGTGAGCCTCGACTGGGGTGAGAGCACTGCTACACAGGTGGACCCTGAGGAGATCTGAGTTTGAACAAAAACCCCACTGACATCATTGACTCTGCCATGGAAACATCTGCAGTCGAAGCTGCAGGCAATCCCAGGAATAATGAAGATGGATGAACAAGTCCATAAGTTATGGCCAGGAATTTCATGAAAGGATCCAGTCAGATGATGTCACTGCCACATAGGGCATGATCATTGGTGTTACCTGTGTTTTTTGTTAGCCAATTAAAAGTCAGAGTTGATGGCCAGACATGGTTCCCACTAAGTGTCTTGGATGTATTCTTTGAAATTGGAGATTTTTAGATATACTGTTAGTACTGCAAATATTTTGTATAACCTCTCCAGTTCTGCTTGGTCTTTAGGTTAAAAAGATTTTAGATGATGCACGGCTGTAGATCTTATGACCTCAAGCTATAGATTTAGCAACCTAAGATTGTAACCTGAAACCAAGATATCCAGATAGAATCTTAACAGTGCCTTCCCAAGATGAACGTAGAACAAAACCAAAATATTGGGCAGGTGATATCGAAGTATTTTTTAGTCAACTTCAGATATATGATCTGTGGAGTCATAAACTGAAGTGAAATACTGTTCTTATTGGTCATGGTGCAAAATGAGAAGTTTTAAAGAGTGAATTATTTTTAAGTGAGAAATATCTTTGTCTCTGAATTCCATTATTGAAGATTAAAATTCAATAGAAGCTCAGATGATCTCAATAGCAGGTTTAACCAAATTCCAATAATTAACAAAACATTTACAATTATTGCCCATAACTGTATGTTGCACAAATTCCAGTCCTATGCTGAATCAAAACTGTTTCATAGTAATAATATACAGCAGATACAATACACTATAACCCCAATACAATAATATACGGACTACTCTGTGTGCATGTTCTCTACTCCTTTGACTCTATCAGTCTTGATAGCTAGCCAACCAATCCCATTACAAAAATAATTTGTTCAATATGGTGGTTAGCTTAATGCTAACGTGCGATTGCTAGTCCCTCAGGAACCACTGCTGTGAAGTCATCGGATGCTTGTTTCTAGTCATAATAAAGATTGATAGGTAGACTTGCATCTTTGGATGTTAAAATGGGGGCAGTGTAGTAAATACTCACCTGGGAAGGAAGCTTCTCTATGGGGCTGTGACCAAGTAGGACCATGGGTCCTGCATGCAACTAACGTCACGCCCCACAGCTTCCCCTCTTTTTTCCTATCGGAGCCAGCAGAACCTCTCAGAAGAAGCTTTCTGCACCCAGCCTGCGAGGGCGTGTCACATGTTTCAGAGAACGTGTTTGCTAGACCAGCCAAGCATCATTTATGGGCCAATTTTAAAGCAACACTTCATACATAATAAGGGAAATATATCACAGTTATCTCCTCTTATTTCCATGATGCCTGAAAACTGACATTCATCTTACTCATTTGTGTTTACAGTGTCTCCTCCTTACAGATCCAAGTGCTTAAAGGAAATTCACCGGCATCTGATGATAACTTCAGAAGCTAGAGCCGTATATTTGGTATACATTCTCAGTCATATTTATGCTATTTGGGGATGCAAGTACAGGGAATGTGTTTTTTTGCTTAAAGAGCTTTATCTATAGTCACTTGATGGTGTGAGTGTTTTGAAAGCTGTCACCTTGAGCTGTAGCCGTGGAGATGGACCTGCATGGCACGAGGCAGGAAGTGCAGACAGGATTTCACTTGAGTAGCAGGGTGGTATGTGGTTCAGCAGGTTAGGAAGGTCACCGGTTCCAATCCCAATGTCGGCAAAGTGATTTCACCATTGGGCCCTTGAGATAGGCCCTTAACCCTCCGTTTGTTTCAGGGTCTGTCTGATCCCGCCTTCTCAGTTGCGCATGGCTTTGAATAAACGTGTCTGTGAAATAAATGTAAATGCAATTCAGTCAATGGGGCACAGTGTGCTGGAACAAAGAGACACGTGTACCTCAGATTGGGACTAGGGGGCGCAGTCTTCCTGATTGCATACAGCCAAACAATAGGGGCCTACCCTCGGAGCGACATATCTTTATCGTTGTATAAATGTCAGTTATAGCTTATGATGGTGAAAGTGTTTTTTTTATTTTTCAACTATTGAGATACAAAGAGGTTTGTTTACGTGGGTGTGTGACAGTATAATGTTTGACTTTCAAATTGAATTCAGCACATCATGCTCTGCTCTGTAATTAAAAGGAAGTAACATTGTAATTAAGCACCCCATTATACATGTTTTCTGTAGCCCGTGGGGATATTTGGTAGTCGGGGGAAATTATGAATGACACTATGAGAATTCAGTTGGACTAATATAATATATGTCCAAACACATAGTATGTTTTTATTTTGATGGCAGTGGAGGTTGGATGCTCGTTTGGTGCAGTGATGATGTTGCACCACAGAAGACCTAAAGGGTCTCCTTACTCATTATAAGTGTATTCCCGTACGAATGTGGGCTTTTATTTACCAGTTGTACAGGTACAAATGCGTATCCTTAATTGCTTTGTGTCTCTGTGCATGGTCAGCTGCCTATTCAGCACCCCTGGGGGGTGGGGGGGTTAAGGGCCTTGATGAAGGGTCAAGTAGGGATGTGCCTTCACTGCCAAGCACATGATTTTATCTGGCGACTTTCTGATCACAAGCGCTGAGGTTGTACCCAGTGAGCTTAAGTCCCAGACTCGGTGATGTTGAAGAAAAGTCAAATATCGACTCAGTTCCTCAGCTGCTCCCCTCCCTGTGAAAACTTGTCATGCTAGATGTTTTTCCTGCATAGTTCAACAATGGTGGAATGAAATACTCACCGTAATCGAATGTGCAGAGTCCCTCACTACCTTCCTGGAACATCTTAAGACTCACCCCCTCCCAAAACCTCCTAACTAACCCTGACCTACCACTGACCCTCTCCACCGCTCTGTCCTTGTTGACATTACTGGATACTCTGATGTGTTATGCCTGGAGACTTCCTCATAGATTCTCTTAATGTTATTTACTAGTGGTCCAAGCACCAGTGGAGAATAGCTTTTCTAACACTAAGTTCCAATGGCTTTATATGGCTTTTCGGACATGTTTTTGTATTGGATACTAATTACTCATTGGAAGCTCAGTCTAACAGCAGTTGTACCAAAGTTGGTTTCTTGACAGCTGTGTGCTTATGATGTATTTATTTCTATGTAGCGTTGGACAAAAGCGGTTGCTAAATGAATGTAAAGGTCTGGAAAGTCCACCCTCACCCACACACACTGAACCATGTCCCCACACTGACGGTTACAGTAACAGACCCAGGGACCAATCGGGCTCTTTGTTACTGAGAGGTGTAGAAGAGGCAAGTTGAACTTGATGTTGCTGTTAGTAAGTAAGATGATAGAGACACAGATGTCCTCCAGCGTGTTCCTCAGGGTCCGTACACAGTATGAACTATATAGCAAACGATGATGTTGCACAAGGCTGAATGGTCCCAGCTGGGAAAATAATTAGCGTGTAGGTGGAATGAAAACCACATACATGGTGTTGGTGGTATCAACGATGGAGACTAGATACAGAGTATAAATGGCGCAGACCACACTTAAGTCAATATGAGAGGGGAATTTTATGATCTGTTGATCTTCCCACTCTTCCTACGTCTACGGCCGAATTTCTGCACTAAGGACCAGAGAACAAGCAGTTTTCTACAGAAATCTCAGGCAAATTAACGAATTAGACTGAAAAATAATACATAGTCCACATGCTATGCTGAAAGGTTTTAACATATATTACGATGGTTTTTTTGTATTGCTTAACCACTAAACTGTATTAATGAACATTGGTCTAAATAGGTATAAGTATGCCTTAATTATCTAAATTGCCTGTCCTAGCATGCGCTAGACAACACCCCAGGTAAAAAGCGCTTAAGTCGGGTAAATAGCAGATTCTTATAGCCTCTTTTTAACATTGATATTTGTGACTTAATGGAAAGGCCACCAACTCGAACCGGTCACCTAACTGGTAAAGTTTTTTTCCAAGTCTGATTTGTTATTCAAATATAGCTGAACAATGGAGGTCGCCTCTAAATCCAGATATCTCATCACCGATGCAGAATTATGAAAATGTCAAGCGCTCACAACTTGGGAAAAAATGCTACAGCGCTGTAATAATTTTTTTAACCAATTTATACCAATGCAAGTAAAAATATTCAATTACAGTGTACGCCTGCTTGTGAGAATGTCAGCGTGAGGCGAGCGATAAATTACGCAGCATTACATGTCTGACATGCCGTAACTCTTCTGACATGCAGACAAAGAGCTTTGCGGGGGTAAAATGCGTTTTCTCGTTGACGACTCTATTATCTCATATCGACACAAAGCTCGTCCGCCACATGAATTCCGCGGATACATTTTCCAGCCACTGCGGTTGCCTGCGAAGGATCCTCCGCGTGTCTGAAGCAGCGTTGCGGGGCGGTAGCGGCTCGCCCGCGTTTGCACCCCCGGGTTGATCTGCAGTCTTGCTGAAAGACCCGCCTCCGCCGATCCCTCCCTCTCTCCCCGTAACTCCCTCCACAGCGATCACTGGGGCGCGCTTAGCTCGGGCACGGAAGAGAGAGTCATTATACACGGCTTAGGAATTACTCAGTTCACCTCAACATTCATTTATTCATCTAAATCCTGCGTTGTTGTATTATTCTCAGTTTTCCGCCAGTTGAACGTCATATTGTGTCTGCAAGAGAACATCGAAGGAGGATTAAAAAAACACATTTCTCACAAGCTAAGGGATTTTAAATAAGACTTTAGCGTTTTATTTGTAAGAGCGCTGAGTGCGCGCCCCGTGCACCCGAAAAGGGGAAGGCGGGTGCGCGCATGGAGACTGCATTCGGGCGATACTAGAGGTAAGTCCGCTGCGAAACGAGCTCGGAAAGCGGGGTCGTTTCGGCTGAAAACTGCGGGATGTGCGCGAAATGTGACTCTCTTGTGATGCTTGTGCCGTGAACGGGGGCGAAACCTGGGAGCGTCGATCACGCCGCCGCGGTCCCGACACGGTGAGCGGCTGTAATACAGGCAGGAGCTCGTATGGTCAAGTTTAGCCTGAAACCCCCTAAAATGCCGTTCATAAGACAACCCGTTCAGTGGCGGGGTCTCGCTGCGCTGTTTGATTCTTTGTTTCTTTTAGGAAAACAACTATATCTCATTGCATTCTGCTTTTATTTTCACGTTTAAGTCATTCAGTGCTGCGGCGATCTACTTCTCCTATTCTGAGACAAATGACGGGCGGAAAACCTCATGATTTGTCAGGGGGTTGAGCACGATCGAAGGGGAGAAAAAGGCAATTAGTGATTGTCACCCCCAACCATCAGTAGTGAATAGGCGACAGCGACAGACACGTCCCTATCCCGAGCGGCGGGTTCGCGCTTCTGTCATGGGCTGCACGTTTAACCCAGCTGGGGGATCGATATCATTTGACTTGACAGTGCCGTGAGGAACGTTTAGCACAAAAAAACATTACTAATTCTGCTTTGCAACATATTGTTTGTGCCCGGATAAGCCGTGTGCTTAATGGGACGACTGGCCGATGGCATCTGATCATACCGGTACCTGCGGGGTCTGGCAGCTGAACTGCTCTGCTGGGGCCGACTTCTGTCTATTGTGAGGAAAATGATGTCCGCCTTATTATTCATAAGAAGTAAGTGTGATTTCTCCATTGTGCAGTGCATGAGATTCGGACTCCTAAACGAGGATTTAAGAGACGTGCAACTTGAATGATTAAAATCATATATTAGGGGTTAATTAACCAGTGGTATATTTTTGTGTTACTACCGAGTACCAACGGATCAATATCCCCCATTTCCAAGTATCTACTAGTTTTGTTTGGTGTTTTTTCATTGGCCCGATCTGTTTTGAGGCTGGAGAAACAATGCCATGAATTTTGTTGTAGAGGGCGAGATTTCGCCTCTACATATTTCCTTGTTCTTTTTTCCCCTCCCCACGCCCATTTGCTATGAATGGTCTTGATATCCGCACTTGAACTTGGAAAAACCATCGGAGGCTTTGCTTCAGCGTTTGAAGAGTGTCAGTCACACATTTTCCTCAAACCCTGCTACTTTCGCCTGGTCAGGGGTAGAAGTGTGAAAATACAAAAAATAATAATGCGAAATGTAGATGACTGCACTATCAGGAAAAAAAACGGCGCAATTCTGGTACAGTTTTGTTCCCCAAGGTTCGTACAACATCAATGTAACCCTTATGGTACAAAAATGTTCCTCAGAATCCATTTCAGTACTTTAAATTAGACTAAAGGGTACATTTACCTAGAGCTAGGGTACAATCGGCAGACTCGTGAGGGTACAGTCCCAGTGACAAGTAATTGTACAGTCAGAGGTACTAATTGGTACTTTTTCTGACATTGTAATAGCGTAGGGAAAAAAATGTGTAGACCTTGAATGTTTTTTTTCTTTTACAAACGCATGCCGCGATTGAGGTAAAATACGAGATCACAGAGGTGAAAGTTATTGTGTCTGTGTACAGGCTGGATCCTCTCCCAGCCCAGCAGGGGGCGCCATTCTGGAGGCTGGGGCTTTCCTTATTTCCTGAAGTGATGTGAGTCCAAGGACAGCTGATGCGCTCAATGTGGAATTGTCACAGTACAGTGCTGTACAGGAAGTGGTCTTATTTGTTATGGGGGGTTACCGTAAAATCAAAAGTTTTATTATATGATATTAGTTTACCCGTTGCTCATATGGAGCGGAGTTCATAATAACCACATGGAATCTGAAAGAGGTCTGGAAACAGCAGAACAAAGACACTGACAATAACATGGGTATCAGATGAAAGCCACAGGCAAGCTGCTTGGCCCGCTGTCCGGGGGGGGGGGGGGGGGGGGGGGGGGGGGGGGGGGGGGGGGGGGGGGGGGGGGGGGGGGGGGGGGGGGGGG
>JABFEB020000020.1:20751608-20772771 GCA_019775895.2 Stomatorhinus ivindoensis | reverse complement strand
TGTCTCTAATCATCCGGCCTTATGTATGTCTCCACACACGCGCACACACACGCGCACACACACGCGCACACACACGCACACACACACACACACACACACACAGCTCCTCTTTGGCTGGTAGCTACAGTGCCCCATTCGGATGTCAGCTGAGGTCTTCTAATGGAGTATAACACGCTACTCTTTGCCAGAGGCGATAACGTAATAACTGTTGCAACTGGCAAATGGCTGATGGAGATCGAGAGAGAGAGCGGGAACTCATTTAAAACTGTTACAACCACCTGTTTTGACATTTAACCCTTAATCTGACACTTAACACTTAATCTGACACTTAACACTTGATCAACTTTGTTTGGATCACACAGAGGCTGCTGTGAATGTGAGACCAGAGAACATTTTGGGAAGGAGATACATAAATAGAGATGTAACCCCACTGGAGGTAGTGGATATAACCTCTGATGCATTGAAGTGGCGTGACCCTGCTGCCCAAGTCATTACAGAAGAGCTTGGGTGTAACAACTGACAGACATTGTGATTCATCATGGTGGTCAGCAAACATGTGCTGAAAGCCATCAGGCACATGGCAAACACTTCTGAAGGGGTGTGCATGTTAGTTTATGTAAATATGTTCAGAGTGCCATTTTCCATAACTAGTTATCTGATATACGGGGTCAAGAACATGGGGGCAAAGTAGGGGAACAGCCTGGATGGGATGTTGGTCTTTTGTAGGAATATGCCATTACACAGCCATTACACAGCCATTACACAGCTCGGATAACTTAGAAACACCACTTCACATAACTGCATTTGTTGGCCTGTATCTACACCTAGCCAGGGTTGGGATTTGAACCAACAATCTCACAGGTCTGAAGCTGCAGTGCTACCCAGTGATCCGCACCCAAGCATCACCTCTGGACCTAACGTCATCCTCGTCTGATCGTCTCAAGGCCCTTCCCTTACAATCATGTGTTTTCAGCTTGCAGAAATTTACATGACTGTCTTCATTCTCTTCAAACCAGTCCCTTCATCCTACCCCACAGAGCTGCCTTGTTGATTTTGGACTGGTCTGTGGGGGAGGGGGGATGGGGACTCAATGTCGTAAATGTGCTACCTTGGCCAACATGTGAGAACAATGCTTTCTTTCAAATGATGGAAGCATGCCTGTGTGTGAGATTGCAGGAGTGCCGTTGCAGTGCGAGAGCTCAGTTATGTCATGCTGCCTGACAGGTGCCCTTATAATGTGACAGCCTGGTTATGTTATGGTGCTTGACGGTCAGGGGTCAGATAGGAGAGCTTCTGCCATTAACTTGATGCCTCAGATTACTTTTTGTTGGCACTGCTTTCAGCTTTATCTGACTAAATCTCTCACTCTTGCCACATTTGAGCTGTGTTCCTTGTTGAGTAAATTCAGTTGATTTTTCTTGGTGTTCTGTTGGCCATGGGTTTTGATGGTTCATGTGAATCTGCTACTATGGTTGCTCGCTTCCCTGATACACACAGCACGTCCTGCTGGTGCCCTGATAGCATGGTGGAAAGCTTTTCCCCATGTTGGTGTCCTTTTCCGAATATTCAACGACTTGCGTGTGGTTTTTTCTTGAGGTAGGAGTGCATATTCTCAGTTACGGTAAATTCTCTTGCCATGACTTTGCACTGTGGCTGTTATTTTGACCCTGACTGTCTTGAAGTCCCCTATCTGTCTGGTCCTAATGCTCTGAGGAGGCAGGTTTCTACAGCAGACCCCACAATCTTCTTTGACAGTCATGACCTGTGAGAGTAGGGGTGGAAGACGTCTCTACTTTAATGGAGGACTTTGATGGAGTTAAGCAATTTAGGTATTTTACGTGCAGCCAGAAGTGAAGCGAGATTTCTTTGTGCTACAGAGGTGTCACAGTCCAGTCTTCCTGTTCGCCCGGCACAAGGGCCATTGTTGCTGCAGGAGGGGTCACAGGCAGCAGGAAGTGGGGCAACATTTACAGTTGGCAGTCATCTGGGCTGTTTTCAGCAAACGCCCAAGGATATTAATAGCCCCTGGTTCCCTCCCGGAACTCGCCTTTATTGACCGGACCTGGTTGATGCCTCGCTGATTCAGGATTAGAGCAGCTCCCCCAAGTCTGATGCGAGCTGAAGCTTGTCGATCTTCTCGCCTGGGGCTGAGGGGCCTCCAAAGGAAAGTCAAAAATATATATATTTTCCAAGTTGTTTAATTCGTGGTTGTCCTCACCTCTGAACTTAGCTCCACCCCAGCTGCCCCAGAGATTCTCCACAGACCAAGTGGTTATGTTTACCATGGCCACTGTCTTGCCCTAATTGAATTGCAATCAAGCGAGCCCACCCTGGCAAAGCACTGTCATTACCCCATGTCGTGACTTGCCCTGCATGTCTCTTTTCCAGTTCTAAAATGTTTACAAGGTAATAAAACTGTTTGCAAGAATGGCATTGTCTGTCTGGATCGCAGCCGTCCGCTTGTACTCCTAACCTTGGCTTTTAGAAGAGCTACTTTTTCAAATGACGGTTTGTTCTATTCCTGTGCTGGAGGGATCACAGGTCTTTGTTATTATACACTTGGGGTGCTTGCTCTGTTGACCTTTTGTTAAGAAGTTGATGAAGGAGTGTTGACCGGACCTTGTAAGGCTTTACATGCTGGAGTTGTCAAACTGGATGCACAGTAATTTGTGTTGCAAAATTACAGGACAACAGATTGTAAAACCTTCTGAAAGTCTTGGAGCCCCAGCTTTGAGTGTAACCCTGTTCCTCGGGTTGTTCTTAGATTGACTTTTGAGACTTTCCAGTCCTTCCTTATGTGGTTTCAGCTTCAACTGATGTTTCATCCCAGTCTCCTTGATACCTTTATTTCACCTCACATAATAAAATGAACTGATACCTACAGTAGAGCCTCGAGATGGGTTATCCGAACAGGGTGCTGGCTCGCAGCCTTAAATACCGCGCCATGGACAGTGAGGGAACCCTTGGTTAGCTGGATTCTGGAAGATACGGTCACATGGGCTAGTTGCATTCTTCCTGCGTTTCGGGTTCTGACAGTTTCCCCTTTGTTCCTTTGCTTTTGAAGATTGAGTAATTCTCTCCCTGCCTGCAACAGGCTGGTTACAGGACACTACTCCACGGCACCTGAGGGGAAGGTGGCTGGAAGCCAGGCTGCTTGAGCTTTGAGCTGTCAGGGTAGCTCAGCTAAGTCTCATTATGGGCTTTGAACTCGCACAACGTTATATAACCTGGAGCTGCCTCGGAACCAGGGGAAATGCAGGAACATCAATGGACAAGAATGCCTCCTCTCTTCTTCTTAACAGAACTTTTCTTGTGGTTGCAATCATTTCTGACTCTGTGGAAGACTCTGAACTTGCATGAGAAAACCCATGACCAGCAATGGATTCATACAGAAATCGTTTTCATCTCCTTAGGGTCGTCTTAGTCCTCTTGTGTGGCAGGTGGCCTCATGTGTTCTCCCTCAAAATAAGTAACCACAGGACACAGCAGACAGTAACATAAGAAATGTATTCTTATCTTGGCACGCATGCTCCTTTCTGAAGGCTCTGAGTGGGGGGCGGTTTCTCCACCAGACATCTGCGTCTGACAGTCATTGTGCTCATAGCGTGATATCGCTCATTCTCCTGTTCTTGTTTTGTGCCTTGTTTGTTTTTTTAAAGCTTGGCCGGGGAGTGGCTGAGCACACAGGACCTCGGGTTCAAACACACTCGGCGCCGCTATGTTTGACCCGCGATACTTGTGTTTCGTCAGTTGACCATAAGGTGAATCTGTGAGAAGTCAATCAAAAATTGGAACTCTTCCGGTGTTATGATTTTAATTAAAGCTTTCCCAAATGTTTGCTAACAGAGGAATAGCTGTGGGAGAATATTGGACCTTACGTCCCACCTTCTGTTTTTCATAAGGCTTTAGTAATGCCAGGATAGATTGCAAAAGGATTACAAATTAATGTGAGTATTCCTCAAAGTTATTCCTGGGCTTGTACTATCAGTATTAAGTTCCCGTTTGGCTCATTTTCCCCGGACTAACAAAATAAACTGATTTGAGGTTTATGCGCCTAGAGGGGCCATGCTGTGGAAGAGACTTGGAGCCGAACACAGATTCTCTGTTTGCATTGGTCGTCGTCTTACAGTAACCCAAACGCTGGTTTACAGCAATTCCAGCTGACTCAGTGTGAATCATATGATGTCGGTTACTTGGGAGTGAACCCGACAACTGACTGGTATGTCTTTGATAGGAGGTGCGGGTAATCCAGTCTTTTCTAAGCATCGACAAGAGACCAGAGTTCTCGTGTAAGGTTTCACTTTGCAGCTCTAACACGTGTCACTGCTGGGAAGTTAGGATATTGATAAGTTCTAACGTCATGTACGAGAATCGAGCTGTTTCAGCTCCTCACAGTAATGTATTTGTAGGATTACTTAGGATGTTTTGGGTGGATCCCGAGCGACCCCCCCCCCTCCCGCCCCCCACCCGACCTGCAGTGTGGATCAGCCATTTGGCGCTAAGCTGGGTTGAAGAGGTGAGACAGTCCTCCTGTTTTTACTGGTGGTGGTGCAGCTCTCTTGAGTCAGGGAGTGTTGTGTTTGCCTTGGGTGACGGCAGGCTTCGCTGCTCAGCTCACGCAGAAAAGAGATTGCGATGGGACACTGGGAGACCACAGACCAGCCTGGTTGTAGAAGCACGGCCTTGGTGCTTGTAGTGTGCAGAAGTTATTCGGTTTTGATGGCAAAGTATGGGAACTCACAGAAGACACACTTGGAAAAATGGATATAATTACATCTACTTATTTATCCAAAGTGACATACAATTGAGAAAGTAGGGTCAGGCCCTGGAAAAGCTGGGGTTTAAGGGCCTTGCTCAAGTGCCCAACAGAGAACTCAATCTGCCAACCTCGGGATTTGAATCAATGGCTGATCATAGGCTCAGCATCCTATCCCGCTGAGCCACCTCCACCATAATTGGCAGAAACCTCACTCAAAGTGCTGAGAGAATGAAATTGCCATTTATGTCTCCTGAGACATGAGGAAGTAGCCAATCATATGCTGCTTTCTCCACGGATTGGTCAACTTGCCCATTTCCTTTTTGCAATGTGGCCTGCTGGTTCCTCAAGCATTCCTGCCATTGTTTATTTCCAGAATTACTCTTTGGGTCTTCAGCTCCCTTCACACAAGCAGTAATGGCCTGATTTTACAATACGAAGTTCTCTTGCAAAGAGAACGGTTTGTCTTGAATGCAAATGGTGTACATTGCAGTAAACATGACGAACAGTACTGTTTTTCCCACCATTCTTTGAGCATGCCCAGTTAGTAATTACTGCTGGTGCCGAGGATGTCCGTGATCTGTTGACTATTAGGTTGTCTAAGAAGCATTGGTTGTACGATGAGGTTAGTAGGTTCCCATTGTGACAGAACAGTAGTTTTTATAACGCAAATGAGCAATGAAAGTGAAAACTCTTCGCTCGTGTTTTTTTTTCTCTGGCGGAAATATACGATCCTTTGACAGCTCTTCACTGCTACATTCACACCCCAGGTTATTAGGCTGCACCTCCTTATTAACTCATACACCTTGCTCCTTCACAGCCAATCACGTGCATGCAACTCAATACATGCTGCATGCAGACATGGTGAAGAGGTTCAGTTACAATTTTGCTAAGCACTGGAATGGCTAAGATGTGTGATACAAGTGGTTTTGAAGACCCACCTGGGATTTTCTCACCATACAATGTCTAGAGTTTATAGACAATGGTGATGAAAGGAACAGTCTGCAGGAGTTTGTTGCTGAAAACACCTCGTTAATGAGAGAGATCACAGGCCAAGCTCGGTACAGCTGACAGGCAGAAAACACAGCTCAGTACAACAGTGATGTACAGAACAGCTTCTCTGAGCACACAGTTCACTTTCTGGAGGAAAAATGTCTTTCTGCTGCCAGATTTCTGCACCTAATTAAGCCCCTTCTGGGCGTGTGTCAGCAATAACTAAATAAAAACTGATCGTTGAAATCTTGAAATTTTCCTTCTGCATGACAGTGACTCTGCTTGTAGTTTGTAGGGGATCCTAAGCTAATTTTTTACCACCTGATAACCTGATAGGTAAGAAAAATGTTTCTGGGTCGGTCCAGACCCGTTATTTTACTGCTTGGCTGTGAACCTTGGTGACGGGTACACTCACTGATTTCACCTGTGCCTTATAACTGTTTATGGAAGGAGAAGTTCTGTTTGTCTCTTGTCCTAGAAAATGCCTGAGCCGACACCCTTACCATGAACTAATGCTTCTTGTTTCCTGCATTTCTCTTTTGCTGAGGTCAAAATGACTCTTTCGTTTCCGTACTGTTGCGCTAAAATTATCTCCGCCGCTGCATGTCTAGTTTCCACCCATTGAAGGGTCACGTGATTCTGTTAATTCTGCAAATTTAAAGCATACCACAGTTGGACTGTGGTTTGCTGCTGACATGGGGTTGGGGGGGGGGTAATCCCACCTGACCCCCCCGGGATGTCCAGTGGGGGCTTCGTGCCCAGATAGGCTGAAGGTTCTGTTCACGCGATTCTCCTTTCCTGTGCCTCTTGCCTCTTCCACTGGCCCAGGGATCTGAACAAAAGCCCACTGTCCCAATGCCTTGCGCCCCACCCCACGGCAAACCCGCACGTGAGGCTGCCAGTCCCCCCCCCATGTGTCACAGTCTGAGCTGAAAGGCCTGTGTGTTTTGGAGTGAGAGCATTGGCAGTGGGATCGGGATGTAAAAGCATCCTGTCAGACAGGGCAGCAGGGACACCTGCAGCTGGCTTCTCTAGCATCATGACAGCCATGTGCAGGACAAGTGAACTGGGCAGCCTCAGCATACAAGCTGGGGGTCTGAGCGCAGGGACAGCGCCCCTAGTGGACAGTGTGGAGAACATTGTGAGACCTGATCCAGGGCACAGATCTCTCGCCCCCCAGGAAGGGTCGGGGTGGAAATCTCTGAGCACGTGCAGACCCGCACAGGGCCTTCTGCTCTCAGTAGTCCGGACATTTAGACGAGATGAGTAGAATAAATGTTAAGTTTTAAAGAATTAAAACAGAATTAGCAGAGCGGCAGGTCCATGGTGCGAGGCTGAACGTAGCACCATCGTTTTCCTTCGTGCGACTCCAGCCCACTCCTTGCTCCAGGTGCTTCTTGTATTCCCACGTGGATACGGCAGGTCTTACCGCCAAGTAGTCCTGGCCACGGCACGCGGTCAGGGGGTCTGTGTTGACTTGCCAAGGCAGCGGCATCCTGCAGCAAGGGGGAGCTGGGGAAGATATTAGGCTCTTGCGCCCTGGAGGGAGTCTGTCTCTTACCTTCGTTTTGGGGTCGGCTCTGTTTTGCGGATTTTCATTGCAGCTTGCCCTAGCCCAGCAGCAGGGTCCAGACCCTAAAGTGGGGCTCAGCACTCCGGGGGTCAGCTTTGGGCCGCAGTTTTTCATTTCACCTGATTTTATTTTCTGTAGGTGGAGGTGTCCAAGTATTTGGGTCGGTTCCCCTGGTTATTTGGGATCAAATGCTGCACTGTTACTAGCATAGACACAAACGCTGTTTCGAGGTTAATCATGCGATAGTGTCCCGAGGAAAAAAAATCTCGGGTGAAATTCCAGGTGGACGGGCTCGGTTGTCCTGGTTGAACCGAAGCAGCTGTTTTTGCTTGAGATCTCGGATACGTACGAGAGCAGCCAGTGCCAGTGTTTCAAGCAGGAATCGCTCACCTCTCTCACTCCCGCGTGTTTCTAGCAGGGACGGGAGGGGGGGAAGTGGGTGGGGGTCAAGGAGTCGGGAATCTTGTGCTGGCAGCCTGGTGGGGGTCGAGGTGCCTATAAATTCCTGCATGTACGTGCGCATGTAATGCGGCGTGCGTGCCTTTCACCCAGTGGGACCTTGGCCGTACGTATGTGTGCTGCCTGCTATTTCCTCCCCCCCGGAGACAGAAAGATGGGGGCATGGGGGAGAAAGCGCCTGGCAGAGTGCCGGTGTCGGGGACACTGGCAAGGACATTTTAGGTGTCTTTAACATCCTGAATGCACCATTAAATGAATGTCGTCTGCACTACTGGGAGTGCTGGTTTGAAGACACACGCACCGTTCATGGGTTGAGGGTCCCTGCACTGGTTTTAACAGCTGAAAGCCCAGTGATGGAGTTTCAGTTCTTAATGCCCAGAAGACAGTTCACTGCTCAGACTGAACTTTTGTCTTCTGTTGCCTCTTTGCTTTAGTATTACATGATTTCAGTGCTTAAACCCGCCTAAATATCATTTTTAATTTGTCATTTCTGCTTATCTGTTTTCAGATTAGATTTTTAGGGATTCATTATATTGCATTTTTGTTTAGAAGACACTTTATCCAAAGCAGGGTCAGACGGTCCCTGGAGCCGTCGGGGGTTAGGGGCCTCGCTAAGGGGCCCAACAGTGACATCACTCTGCCGACCACGGGGAACCAATCCAGACAGCCGAGCCACACACTGTATCTCTGTTTTTAGCTTTTCTGTTTTTTAATGTCCGATTATAAAAGTTTCTTTCAAAAGGCATTAAGACGATAGTGTGTACGTTTTGTACTTCTATGTGAAAGTCAAACTTTGCTTATCTTAAAAGGTATAGACTTGATTTATGAAACTATGCATGTTTTTAAATGAAATGCATTTATATCCGAGTAAATTTTCAGTATTTACAGTATTTATAATAGCAGGTTGACCGTTTCGGTGCATATGGTATTTGTTCACAGAATATTTGCGTTCCCTTATTCATTGATTTTTTTTAATGAAACAAAAATATTTACCTAAGCCCTTCACAAATCCTAACTGCTTAAAATTCTTGGGCTGTTAATAAAAATACGTACAGGTGTGTGTGCCAAGGGTGGATTGCATAGGCTATTCTAGGCACCAGCCTAGGGCCCTGTCAGATATCAGGGGCCCTACCCAGCCTAGGGACCTTAGAGATGCAAATCCCCCATGTCTGTAGTAGCATCCTGCCATTTTTCACCCAGTGTGGACCAGGGCCTCAAACTCACCATTGTACCCGCAGATCTGGAGTGCGTCTTCTCAGAATCATACACAACACCTTCTAGAGTAATGAGGAAATTGGAGAAATTCAGCTGCTTCTAATCCTTTTAGCGAACTGACAGAACGGGTGATCAAAACCAAAAATATCAAAGTCGAATCTCTCTCTCTCTCTACTTGGAAATTTAAGCAAATGCCTCGCAGCACTGACAGCCAACCATCAGATTTTTTTAAACGCAATTAAAAAAATGTTTAATCCATCCTTTTCATGGTCTCAACATTTTGCAAGTTGATTTCATGACCTAAAAATTTTCCCAGCAAAGCAAGGTAAAGAATCAAGTCTGTACAGGGGATTTGTCCGATCGAGTAACACCCGATCACATTTATTTCCAAGGTCCTTAATAAATAATATACACTGATCGAGGACACGTTAAAGCGGACGCAGTAGGACGTTAGCAGTGAATTTGCTTAGTGTCTTCATTCTCAGCTGTATTTATTTGCTACCTTTGTGCATCTTGATTTTGTAATTCCTTATTTTTGTGCCTTATTTTTACATTTAAATTAAATTTAAGTGCAATCTCTTTTTGAAATAAACTGCTGTTATTTACATTTGCATTGTTATTTGCTGTAGAGTACTTTCTGTATATTACAGTACTGTTCTTAACGTCTTGCCTTTCCCCTATAACTATCTAGATACACCCATATTGACTTGATCCGGTGGTCTGATACTTGTATATGTATCATAATCAGGGGTCCTGTATCATATCAGATGTCTCCTGTTGTCTTCCACAAAATGTAAACATTCAAGAAGGAAGATACCACTTAGTCAATGTCCTTTTAATGCGTGAGTCCTTTCAATTTCAAGATGTTTAAGTGTGGGTTACAAAGTTAGTAATTCACTTTTTAACATAATCCTCAAATACCCATTGATTTTGACTGAGTAGCATCTATTATAAAGACTGTTTGTATTTCTTACTAATTTCTTATATTAGTCTGCCTGCAATGAATGGTAACCCCTAGCAACTGTTCTTATGACATCTGTGGAGAGGTGCTGAGATGCAGCATTGTGTCCTCATTAGAAGTTCTCCTGTCAGAAGGGCAGCAGCTGCAGGGCTTGGCAGGTGGTCCGTTTGCCCTTGCTCGGCCTGCAGCTCAAAAGCCGATTGGCTGCCTGCCAGGCATCCTTTGTCACCATTGGCTGGCTGCATGTCTTCCCCTGCCTCAGCCGTAAAATGCATCTTCACTGACCAATTGTGAATTCCTTGAATCAACAATAGGCAGGAGGATTCATTTATTTTTGAAGGCCTGTGCAGCTGTGAGAGAGAGTGGAAGTGACCTCGGCCTGCACTTCCTGTCCTAGTGAGATTCCTGCAAACAAGAACGTTTAACACCTGGGTGTCACAAAGCTGTGTCTGAACCACAATTCAGGCATGTCTTTGGTTTCCTGAGTAGGATTAGGTCCATGTCTCCTGCTAATCCTCCTTCTCTCTCCTCAATAGCTGGGATGTCTTGACGGGGTTGCCTGGGCACTCTGGACGGGTGCGCGGCACGTGCTGATGGGAACTGCTGCTCCAATATGAGCCTTCATGATGTCGGAGGTAGGAGACGTTTCGAGGACCCCGAGTTCACCTTGCGAATCTACCCGGGGAGCATCGCGGAAGACACCATTTACTGCCCCGTCTCGGCCCGCAAAACCACCACAGCCGCGGAGGTCATCGGGCAAGTCATCGACCGGCTCCGGCTGGACAGGACTAAATGCTACGTGTTGGCGGAGGTGAAGGAGTTTGGCGGTGAGGAATGGATCCTGAATCCTACGGACTGCCCTGCCCAGCGGATGATGTTATGGCCAAGGATGGCACTGGAGTTTGGCGTCGGCGGCGAGGACTACCGCTTCCTGCTGCGGGAGAAGAACCTGGATGGCTCCATCCACTACGGCAACCTACAGATGTGGTTACGGGTCACGGATGAGCGGCGCCGCCTGGTGGAGAGGGGCCTCCTACCACCTCCACAGCCCAAGGACCACGATGACCTGTGCAACCTGCCTGACCTCAACGAAAAGACGTTACTGGAGAATCTGCGCAGCCGCTTCAAGGAGGAGAAGATCTATACCTATGTGGGCTGCATCCTGGTGGCCATCAACCCCTTCAAGTTCTTGCCTATCTACAACCCCAAGTATGTGAAGATGTACGACAACCACCGACTGGGCAAGCTGGAGCCACACATCTATGCGGTGGCCGACGTGGCGTATCATGCCATGCTGCAGCGCCAGAGGAACCAGTGCATCGTCATCTCTGGCGAGAGCGGCTCGGGCAAGACCCAGAGCACCAACTTTCTCATTCACCACCTCACTGCACTCAGCCAAAAGGGCTTTGCTAGTGGTGTGGAGCAGACCATCCTGGGGGCGGGACCTGTGCTTGAGGTAAGAGGAATGAAATTTTCTAGTTAATTTGCTGTGACAGTGAGGGCGGTGAGGTTGTTTTTTTTGTTTTTTTTTTGCTATTTTTTGACGAGTGTCAAGTGGCAGACTGTTTTCTTCTGTGACGCCAGATACGAAACAGCATGTTTGTGTTAAGGCTAAATTCTAAGGACTGCACACTCTCTCGTCCCCCCCTCCCCCGCTTATGAGGAATGGGCTGATCGATGAGTACCTGCTAAGGTCCACTGCTGAAGGCACCTGTGGCTGCCAGGATACTGGTATTTACTGCAGGGCTTGTTGCGACGATTCCCAACTTGTGTCTCTGGCGGTTTAGGTACCGTGAGACCAGATCTGACCAGACTTGGCAGATATGGAAAAAGATTTTGCCAGTTTGACAGCCAACCCACAATATAATGTTTATCGCAGAGTGGTATTTTTTTATGGAAGAATCTGTACCAATGAGCAGTGTCAATGTTTTGATGGCAGATGATAAATGTGTATGACGTGCGACCCGCAAAGGTTGTGAGTAAACGTCATTTTACAGTAAAAGAGGATGTCTTTTGTGGGCAAGACTTTTGTGGCGCTTTCCTCAAAGATCCCATTTTATTGTGTCGTGAAAAATAAAATTGTTCTTTCAGGTTAACCTGAAAGTGATATTTGGTGCTGCTGCGATTGAGTCTGCTAGTCTGAGAATGAACAGGAGTGATATCACGTTGCTAGCAGGTGTGTGTTTTGGAACCTTCCAAACAGGCCTCGGTCATGTTGAGGTACACTTTGATCCACAAGGTGTGACCGAACAACAACCAAGTTCTCACACTTCTTGATGAGGGGAACTACAGAAGATGGTACTTAGTGATTCAGTGGGTCAGAAGCATGCTTTGCGTTCATCCTAGCCCCTGGACTCAGCATCTACAGAGTATTTAGTTAGTGGGATGGGCCATCTTGAAAATGTCAGTCAGGTCTGCTGTCCTGGCCTTTGTGTCCAAGAATGAGGTGGGAGTGTGCGTTGCATGGCATGTTTATCTCCTGTGTACCATGTGCTCTCTGCTAATGGTGAAAGAGCTCGAAGGGTGTGGAACATAGCTTTCTGGCTTGTGGGAGCTCCTGTTCTAGAGTAGGGATTTTTCTCTGCGATGCTTGCTGCCGTCCACTGCCAACATCACTCCACACGTGGAGCCCTTGGCGGCCGAACGAGGAAGTGGAATCATGAGGCGCTAAATATGCTGTGGTCTGGCGTCCAGAGGTAACGATTACGAGTGGAATTCCTCCAACTGCGGTGCTCCTGTGTTTGTAAGGCTGCAGTTGCACCAGAAGTCTCTCCTCCTGCCTCCCTGGCACCCTGTCAATCTCACTCTTTTCGCTAAGGTATGAGTCTGCCGGTATTGTCACCTTGCTGTCACAAAAATCTGATTCTTGTTGACAGGGAAGTGGTCTGGATCGGGACTTTCAATAGCTTTAGTTTGGGCAGCTATAGATTGTGCCTTTTATGACCTGACTGGTCAATGGTATTTGCTCATCTTCATTCTTCGGGGGACAGAGTTGACACTTGGCTTAGTCTGTTTGCAGGTTTAGCTTAGTCTGTTTGTAAGTGGAAAGTGCTTTTTTGGATGGATGTACAGAGGAAAGTGTAGCCAGGTCTTTACTGGCAAGAGACAACATTAGTGAGATGGAAACAAGTGGGCCAACTCTACCTTCAGACTAATCTCTCTGGGCCATTTATACTATCCATTTTTCAAACACTAGTTTTTTGTTCTCAGCTTTGGATGCCCTTGTATAGCAAACCCCTGCCTGTTGCACAATTTCCCAGACATGCCAAACTGATATCTTGGTAGGTAGTGTCTAGTATGATGTACCTGTGTTTCACTGCATTGTCTGTACCTGAGTCTTAGCTTCTTTTGTTTCCATTGTCTAGTTAACAGACATGCATGTTGATGCACAGAAGCCTCATGTTCTTCACCTCTGTGGGCCTATAAGACCAGGCTTGTATCGGGAGTACTCGCATAACCTTCTCTGGAAACTGTGCATGCCTTTAGCGGAAGGGAACTAAGGACGGGCTCTTCAGCTCGAACGCACCAAAAGCTGTGAGTGCATCCATCTGTGCAAGCTCCTCACCCGGGCAAAGGGAGGAATTGTAGACCTGTTGTGAAATCACGTCGCGAACTCATGAAGACATATGGACTCACAACAGTAGCTGAGGCGGGAAACTTGTGTAAAGTCTCCCATGGATCCCTTTGGCAGAGGTTGTCATTGGGGGAGGGGTGGTGAAAGAATTTGGGACTGTTGGGCTATGTTAGCTTCTAAGCTGACAGCTCTGGAAGTGGTGTGGTGTTCAGTAGGTACTTCCCCGTAGATATAAGTCACCCTTCAGAGGATGCCTATCCGATACCCGACATGTGCCCTCAGTCCATAGAGACCATGCTCTTCTGCTTTTCACTATTATTGCTGCATATGCAGTCACATTCCTAACTTTGACTCTCAATTCATTTTCATCTTCTATGAGCAGCTTTAGAGAGTAGCTGTGCAGCAGGGTGGGAGGGGAGCAGGTCTAGGGGGACTAAGCAGAAGCCTGGATTAATGACGCTGCCTGGCTCACTGCAGCAGATTGGACTGGAATGCTCCATCTCCTTGGCTTTCTGACAGATAACTCTTTGTTGGCACAAACGGTTGTGGGCGATGTGTGGTTCAGTGGATTAGGCTTCTGTGCCTGTGATTGGAAGGTTACCATTACAAATGCCATCCTCAGTCAATCCGTTTCCATTGGGCCCTTGGCAAGGCCCTTAACCTCTCAACAAATGCTTCTGGGGTCCTGCTTAAATTGCCCACCCTGAGGTTGTATCCCAAGCTTGCCTCTCAGCTGTATATGCATATATCTCAAAGGAGAATAAGATGGGATGTGCAAAAATAATAAATCAGAGGCTTGTTTTTACTCCTTACCCTCATGACTTAGGGTTGGTTGTTTTGACGTGAGCTGTAAAATGAAACTGGTGTAATCACCATTGTTCCCTGAGGGAAGAGCACTAAGATCACAGTGGTTTGCTCTGTAAGGGGGCGGGGCTGAGTCCAAAAGGCCCGCCTCTGTCTGTCATGTGGTTCATATGGGGTCATTTCAGATTATAGCTTACCTGAGGTGGTGCGTTTTCTGCTGCCTACAAAGATAATCTATATATCTGGCTGTATCTTGCACAGGATGCCATTAAACATCTGTTTCCTGCATCAGGCCGGGCCCAAATTGGAATGCGAGACTTATATATAGATTTTCTGTTCCTTGCGCCTGCGCGTAGATACGCTTCAGGCGATGGGTACGCCGTGCCGCCTGCAAGCCTTTCCTTGACGGAGAGCTGTGAGGTTCCTGCCCACCAGCTGTGAGCTGAGCCCTCTCATTAGCTCCGGAGCCTCCTCGCCCCCTGCTGCTCTCTGCGTTCCTCTCCGGCTCCGGTTACAACCAGCGCCACTCGATAAGCCCGGAGCGTCGTGCTCCTTGTCCCCCGGGGGCCACCTTCTCCTTCAAAGTCCTCTTTGTCTTCTTCTCCCCGTTGTTTAGTAGTTCCTCAGCAAATGGTGAATCGGCTCAGTTCTCTGTGCAGGAGGACGCCTGGAGTTGCGCTTAGAACAGTCTTAGATGCTCAGAGCTACTCATGTGCAGCCTTATGATCATAATCTCTAAATGAATGGCTCTGGAAAGCTGCAGTTTCTAAAGGGCTGCAGTGGTGTGATCATTCGACTTTGAAGTATAAAGTTTTAAGAAATTTATTTCTGAATGTCCAATATTTGTACTGATTTATCTGTTCTCTATTTGTCTCTGTATATTGACAATGTGCACAAAAAATGCTGACCCTCTGCTACAGTTAATTTTTTCTGGTGGTCTGTTCCATGTTTTCTGTAATGCCTCATGCGTTGAATTATTGTCGTTGTAGTGGTACCACAGTATATTGTGAAGCTCTTTATTCAGCAGTATTTCTCAGATATGATGCCTGATTCCCGATGAAACAGTGTTTTTGCAATAAGTTTTTGTACATCATTACACTCTCCGGACACCCTGATAATATCTCTCCTGGGCAGCACAGGTGTGAAATGTTGTAGGCAGTTCTGGGAAATCGCCCCATTCACCACAGCTGACGTTCGAGCGTGGGTCCAGGATTGCTATGATTTTGCTCTGTCCTGCTGCTAGATAGGTTTCATAAAGAAAGGATCTGAAACGGAATTGACACACCGTGGGCTTGAATCAGAAAGGCGAAGAAAAGCCAGTTCTGTGTTTTTTTTTAGAACTGTCTGTGATTCTTGGCGATCCCCAGGCAGATCTCCTCCTCCACTCTCTGCCCCCTCTGATGCTCAGTCCAGCTTTGCTGGCTTCAGAAACTTTAGCTTGGGCTTTTGAGACACCAGACTGGGTGGAAACCAGTATGTTACTGGTGTGTGTCTGGCGTTGTGACAGACACACACGCAGTCCGCTTTGTCTGCCCCTAGTTCAGTCCGTAACAGTCCAGGCAAAGTAGTTTGTGTCATCACTTGCCAGTAGTGACCAACAGGGTTTGGACCTGGATCAGGACCTGTAATCCTTTGCTTGGGACGTGATGACAAAACCTGCTGTGGCTGAGATCTTTGTGGACCTTCCGGGGGGATCCCATTGGTTAATTTACCTGCCAATGCTTTTGTTTCCATGCCGCATGTAAATTTGCCGCGGATACTGCCCAATGTGCAACTGTGGTGTGAACCTTCACATTGTTTCCTTTGATAGCTAGTTTAAGCTGCCATTCGTCTGTTGCTGATGTACCTGTATGCATGTCCCTGCTTAAAGGGCTCTCACAAGACTGTTGGCGTAGCTTTCATCTGGGTCCTCAGCTGCATCCTGCCTCGGGCAGGTGTCTCCATTATCGTCACCCAGACTCTGTGCCCTTTGCCTGATGTGAACCCCCCAACACTCCCAGTTCTTAGCTACATCGGAGCTCTGTAAGGGAATCCTACCAGCACCCAGGGACTTGTGCTACACAGCGTCCCTGTTATCACTGACTGCTGAGCTTTTTAAAAGAGGGATACCCTGCTGGACTCATTTGAGAGCCTACTGCTATACCATAATGTGGGGTTGGTAGCCTTGAAGTGCTAAGGTCAATGGATAGCTGTGTCAATGGGTAAAGGGTCAATTGTTATCAATAACGCATCGGGGGTTCCTGTCGGTTTGTGCAGAACCACCTTAGATGGCCTCTCACTCTGAGTTCTTCCCAAGGAGCCTTGAAATAATAAGCCACTGAAGTCTCAGGTTTTTTTAATCGTAGGGTTGGGGGCCACAGTTGGAGTCACAAATGAATCCTGTGGGTTCACAACGAATGGGGAGGTCCGGGTGCTGCTGTTGAACCGAACCTCCTCCTCCGTTGCTTCTGATAGCTTCTCTCCTGTTAGCTTTTTTCTTAACAATATAGTTTTCACCTCTAGAATATTCTAAAAAGAACCCTTCAGATCACACTGTTATGCCAAAAAGCAGGTACTCTTTGCTTGCTGCAGCATCTCCTTTTCGGGGAGTCATGTGGCTCAGCTCCAGAAACTCCCTGGCCCTGCTTTCTCAAAAGTGGAGAAAAGAAAAGAAAAAAAGGAAAAGTAATCGTCGTCTGTGGCACAGCTGTCCCCAACATGTGTGGTATACTGGTTTAGGTTGCATCCCCACCTTGCCACCCGCTCTCCCCACCCCCTAGACTTTTCCGTGCATCAGAGGGTCTTGCGGCCCTGCCGTGTCATGCTGGCCAAATCGAAATGTCAACATCCTTTATGTTTCGCCGAAGACAGTGGCCCAGGAATGACCCCCACACATTCAGCCCCCAAGTGGAAGTTCACGTTGGGACGTCTTGCTTATTTAATTAATTACTCCTGGGATGGCTGCTGCCTTGAAGCTTTACTCCTGGTCTCAGGGTGAGTAGCTGCGATCGTTGGGGCTGAAGGCGAGGACGAGAAGGTCTGGTAAACGTGTACAGGAAGCGTGAGTGTGGGTATCGTGCGTGGGGGCAGCCTCAGGGTAGCTGAGTGTGGGATTGGGCACAGAGCCCGGAAGGGCGCGTCTGGACCTGACTGTCTCTCATGGCCCATGCAAAACGCGGCGGCGTTGCAACGGCAGGCAGATGGGCGGCTGAGGACCATGTGTCCCGCAGCCGCTCCCTTGGCTGACGCAATGCTCCCTCGCCTGGCGGCTGTAATAGGAGTAAAAATAACCAGACTAGAAGTTAGGGTGTGGGGCTCCAGTTAGTTGACACCCCTAACCCTCCACCACATGGCAGAGTCCTACCCTCCTGGCTGGATTTGTTTGTGAGAGGAACAGACCAACTGCTCCTTGTTAAGAGGAGAGAAACGCATGGTCCCCTTATTGCGATATTCAGCACCTGACCTCACAGCCGGGCAGCTGGGACCACGCCCTGCCCTGCCAAAGCCATGATGGACCTCCTGATGGTGCTGGCTCCACATGGCCCATCACACTGGGCTGAGGGTGACCATGTTCTTGAAGGGCTTATTGTTACTGCTCAATCAGAACCTAACTTCTGTCCACTGAAGCGACCTAGACTATACCAGATGAGTCCAGGAGGCCCGACTGGTGCCAAGGTTCAGGGAGGGATATAAGATCGTATTTCCCTGTGTTTACTTGGCTGTGATGAAATTTTTGCGAACTTTTGTTTATGTGTGTGTGTGTGTGTGTGTGTGTGAGTGAGAATTACGTTTATATTACATTGTGGGGACCAAATCTTATTTTCACATTTTTCAGGTCCCCACAAAGATCTGTGAATGCAATCAAAAAACTAAAAATGCCAAAAGTCTTGTACTTTGTTTTGTTACTTATGGTTAAGGTTAGGACTGGGTAGGGGTTATGGTCGTCATGTTGGGATTAGAAAAATGAATGGAGAGTTCCCACAAAGATATAATTACCAACCTGTGTGTGTGTGTGTGTGTGTGCGTGTGTGTCTGGTCAGGGTCAGGTGGGGGGACATTGGTGAACAATTTGGAGTCACTGCTTTCCAACAACAGGTTTCAAGGTGACTCAGATTCCTTAGGGGAATCTTGCTGTTGTACCCTGGATTTTTTGGCACATTTTGGTCCTTCGTCGAGCTTACGGGAAAATGCCCCTTTGAGCAGAGGGACTTGCTCGTGGTGTTAGTTAGGCCTCTGTATCCTGCCGTCTCGTCTGGCTTTAGGCCCTATAGGCATTAGTTGTAGTCCATGGTAAAGGGGGGTGGGGTATATTGGGTGTTAAAACTCCAGCATGTGTATTGGAATAAGGGAATATAGTCCTACTCTACCAGTGCATCACAATGGGAAACTGCTTCTTGATTGTGCTGGTAGTCCTAGTTTAGGGGTTTCTTCCTACTGATAACAGAACCTTATGGCCACGGTTTACTAAGGAACATTCAAAGGCGGTGTCTTCATGTGTTGTGATCTGAGTGACGTGGAGGCTACCTGCTATGGAACACCACGGGGCACAAGCTTGGTGTTTCATAGCTTTGTTTCATTTCAGATAAGCAGATAGGCCCACTTCCCCTCTCTGCTGTTGGGTCACGTGCTACAGGTCATGCCAGAACCCTTCCAGCTGGCCCCTGGTCGTGTGGTTGAACTGTTCATAACACTTGCACAGGTTTCATTCTAGGAATGCTTAAAAAACGTTACGATTAAGGTATGGAAACATTCATAGTGTCCAGTTTTCCTGACGTTCCCAGAATGTGATCCCACCACTACAACGAAGACTAGTAATATAGAATGAAAAATGGAACCTTTGTTAAAATGTAAAATGTGGAAATAATGTTCCATTAATGTTACTTTAAGAACATTCTCTGCCAGCTTTGAGAAGACCTTTAAATAACATTTGCTAAATTTCTGAGAAGGTTCCCTGTTAGATGAGTGTGCCCCTGTGATCTCCAAACTTCATCGTGAGTCCCATTCTCACCTATTGGTCCATGTATCTGCCAACCTTTCCCAGGAGCTACGGAGGACCTGTTCGGTTATGTCCGGAGGGTCTGCTCTGCGTTCCGTGGAAATCTCAGATTAGACGTTTGCTCCAGGCTCGAGGAAAGCGGATTTTCTGGTTTGCTGCCATGTCAAAGTGAGTTGTGTTGCCAAGACGCCCATCCTCTCAGTGCGAATGCCTTCGTAAATATCACCTATAGTGCACCTGTGCGGTTAATTTCCATGGCAGTGAATCGAATTGTGTTTCTCTCTGGGATCAAAGGGCCTGAGATTCAGCTTATTGGCCACTGTGATGCCTGGTTTCAGGGTTGTTTGGCACTCTGTATTCTTTGTAATATGCGAAGGACAGTTTAGTTATTCTCTGGTGCTGCAGCATGTGCCGCGTAGACATTTCAACCCCTACGTGAATGTGTGGTGTTCAAGGCTAGCCAGCAACCTGATACAGGAATACAATAGCGGTGTTTGTTACTGAAGTCAGATGCTGTTCTGTCCTGCGGCTTCCGCCCGTATCCAGGGCCCGGTCCTCTCCATTCGCTGTAGGCCTTACGGTGGTCCTCGGAGGAGAAGAATCTGAAGATGTTGGTCTCCTTTGGGTCCTTGTCTTCCTGGCCGCAGCAATGGCACCGGGGTCTTAATCATAGCCATGCAGTCAGACATGCACATGCGTGCACATGGACATGAGTTTAACATTAGGGCTCCACCCAGTGCTGGTTGATGTCCACATGGAGCTCCAGGAATGCGTCACCATAGGCCATCCTCCCCCAGACTTCATTTCACTTTGTTTCCGACTAATTCGACGCCCCCTCAGAAAATAGTATTCACTGGCCTTGCCTACACCCCCAGCCCCCCATGCATGTACGTCTAAGCACCCATAGGCGCGAAGACCCTGTTGGCCATCTGTCCGTGATATAGTTCAGCCCCCCTACCCCCCCTCCCCCACTCTGCTCCGCTCCACCGTGCGATTGTGAGGTGATAACGAGACCTAGCAACCGGCCCGCAACAGTAACCTTCAATTTCATCCACATTGTTTCCACAAGCACACATTCTGAAGACATAAACAAACGGGAAGGTTTCCTTCATTGGTTTTGAGTGCTGTTGATGGAGCCTGGTCACATGATCCATTACGTTTGCCATATTTTAAATGTAGGGTATGTTTTTATATATATTTTTCAGTTTGCACAGCTCTTCCACCACACATCAGTTCCTCTGCCTCCGGGCAGAGTGAGAGTTTGGATTGCATTCGTCCGTCTTACGGTGTGGAGGAAAGATGAGGTGGAGCTGTTTGTCTTGTGTCAGACTTCAACACTTCTCGTGCTGGAGAATTCCCAGCAACGCAGGCCACAGGCTTGGCCCACGATTGCGCCTAAGCCGATGTGATTGGTGCAAAAATAGGACTATAATCCTATTAAGGTTTTGCAACCGTTTGGAACATTCATCGGGGGAAAGTTGATTCGTTTCAAACTTGTGGGCGGTAAATCCTGCACCTCAAAATATTTCTGATTTCATAGTAATAATTTTCAACATGTCAGAAACAGGACATGACGGACAACTTTATAGTTGTTAGTCTGCTGCTTTGGATTTTAACTTCGTTTCAGTTTTACTTTAGGATCATTTACGGTTATTATTATTTTTTCAATGAACCAAGGGTTTGTCCCGAGCGTGAGCGTGAACAGGAAAGGGGACCCTTGGCAGAACATTCCGGATGTCTCTCTGGCTCCTCTGCTGTCCTCGCGGTCAAGCCGCATTCCTGGGGGGGGGGGGGGGGGGGGGGGGGGGGGGGGGGGGGGGGGGGGGGGGGGGGGGGGGGGGGGGGGGGGGGGG
>JABFEB020000020.1:20731353-20743200 GCA_019775895.2 Stomatorhinus ivindoensis | reverse complement strand
TGCCACCCCCCCCCCCCCCCCCCCCAATGCTGTTTTCAATCGGAAAAGCAGAGCGGAGATATTTTCAAAAGAAAAATACCAATCTATCCTCTGCCGGAATGAACAGATAACAGAGCTCTCTTTAAGGGCGTGTCCCTGTGCTTACAAGTCAGCATTGAATGAAAACCGACAGCTTCTTTGTTGCTGTATGAAGGCTAATGGCTGACAGTCGGACTCTCAGCTATTTACAGACCTTGAATTTTGTTCTCTAGTTTTCATCTGTGAAAAGATTTTCAAGGAACTAATCAATAGTGAAAATGGGCCATCGAAAGCCCCTGACCCCTACCCCCCCAAGCCCCCATCCCCCCGCACACTGGGATCCGCTGCTGCAGTCCTGCTGAAGCTACGTATTTCAATTGAAAAGCTGTGTTTAGAGGGAAATGCAAGAAACTGCAATGTGTTGGGGGTTTAAAACCCATTCACACATGAGTGCTCCCGCTAAAAATAATTACCAGTAGATTTACAAGTAATTTTATTTAGGCGTGGGTGATTTGGAGTGCATTTGTCTAGGCTATCTATTTTTAATTTGTGTGGGGGGAGATATTCCTTGATGCAGTGATTTGCTTCAGGCAGACAAGCGATGTTTTATTTTAGCAATTGATACAGAAGTTGTGGCGTTTTTTGTATTTATTCCTTGCATGGGAACATCGAATACAGCTTCTCGTTGATAACATCTTTGATAGAACTTGAGGTCCCCCGTTACAGTTTAACTGGACTAAATGGACTGTGAGCAGTTTGGCCAGGTACTACACAGAACCGGAGGTCAGATGTATGCACCAGAGGCCAGGGATGCTGACTCTACTCTGTGGCTCCATGGAAACTGACCTCTGGAATCCAGTCTGTATTCTGAGGTCACAATAGGCAGGTATGTTGCTAAGCAACCACATTTCAGGTGTGAAAATGTGGAGCAGCTGTCTGAATCATTTTAGGGCTACGCCTAGTAACAGAGTCGACCTGACCGCAGTGGATGAGAGCCCCTTTGCTCAGCTCTGAGGTGTCTGACCTCAGAAGGGTAAACGAGTCCCATTGTCTCCATCTAAGAGGGGAAGTAGCTTTGGGGATAGGTTCTCCTTTTAAGATCAGATTTGCAGCCAGTGATGCAGCATCTATACCAATGTCCCCTAGTAACAGCTGAGCCAATCACAGAGAGAGACTCCCTGAGTGACCGCCCCCCAGTTACGCCCATGTCCCTGTCAAATCAGAGCCCCTCATCATGTGACTGGGAGAGACGTGTGATACAATCTGGACCTGCAGGTGCTCCAAAGGGCTTCCACATTGCCATAGCCGCTGAACGCTAAGTGATCAGCTTCCAGACACTCCCTCATATCTTAATGCTTTTATGGGTTTCGGGGCTGATGGAACCTTTTTTAAAGATGGGTGACTGTGGCATCACCTCCGTTAATTTTATTTCACAGCCTATGATGACTTTGGCCTCATAGAGTGACTCTATACCTTGGCTTACATGATAATCATCATGATGTCATTCTGCATCATCCCACTGCTGTCGTTCTGAAAGGAACAAAGTTGGCAGATCAAGTTTTATACGGAATGCTGGAGTTTGGCTGGGCAGTGTTGACTTCCTGGCCGCTTCGAAGCCCTTCACCTCTGCAGTCTCTGAGACGTGTCCTCCCTGATGTGGAATGGCGTTCTTACAACGGAACGTCTGCTGTGTGGCTGCTGAGGGTCTCAGAGGGTCCCGCTCAGCTCCCGGCTGAGTCTGCTTGAGCTGAGTTTGAGGGCGTCTCTGATCGGAAGGGTCCCTCTTCTGAGTGATGCATCGCTTAGTTTGCATCTCCATCCAGAGCTGTGAGTTTGACCTGGACGGAACAACGACAGCAGCCTGTGAAAACCACAGTGCTGCAGGAACTGGAGTGATCACCAAAAGGTTATGGGTTCAGACTCCAGATGGTGTATAATTGTTATACAGATGCCCTCTGTCCTCTTTTCTCTGGCACTCTAGTTCATGCGGTACTTCTCTGCTATGCTGCAGTATAAATGTCAGTATAAGTGTAATTATATATAGCTGTGAGCTGAAGAAGCTTATTATGTAATGTAACATGATGCAAATGCTGTCTATTGACGCCATACCACCTACTGTTGACTTTCTTCCTGAAAGATGCTTCATGCTACAACTGCCAGGACACCGAATCCTCGCCCGCAGTCTCTGGATTCTTTCTCCCAATTCTTCGTCAATGACTTCCTTTTCCTCTTTCACCCCCACAGGCCTTCGGAAACGCGAAGACGGCTCACAACGATAACTCCAGTCGCTTCGGAAAGTTCATCCAAGTGAATTACCTGGAGAGCGGCACCGTGAGGGGGTGAGACATGCTAATATCCACTTGGCATTCTGCTGGGGGAGGGGTGGTCTGGGTTGGAAAAGGGTACATGAATTGGGGCCGCTGACTCCAAGCTCGTGAGCTTGTGGGAGGACAAGCAATGCATGCATCTGGGATTTACAGCCGCCTTAGACAGCGATGACCTCACTCGTTATAACGGATCCTTGGAATCGGGTGTAGTCCAGATGTTGGTCACTGTGTTGGGGGGTTACTGTAAACAGCCTTGGGTGTTTGTCCTGACACAGATTTTCAAAGTGACTTCCTTATGACAATAGCCAGTCCTCCTTAGTACTGAAAAGAGCAGTAGTTTTCCTAGTAACTGGATCCTAACAAAACAAAGATTTCCCACGATGCACTTCTCTGTGCCTCTGTCGCTCTCGTTGTGTACTCTTGCGTTGAGTTTTATTTTCTCTGTTCGTACTCCAGAGCCTACGTGGAGAAGTACCTTCTGGAGAAGTCCAGGCTAGTCTACCAGGAGCACAATGAAAGGTAACAGCATGCAGCGGACTGTCGGTGTGATGGTTTTAACACCCACCCCCCCCCCCCACACACACACATCTGTGCAACGTTAAGTCGTCTTACCAGCTGCCAGGGGATGGTTCCGTCTGCCGGGGGTGTTTTTGCCCCTAGCCCCCAAGGGCCCAGACACCCAGGGAGGCCCCAATGGATCCTGAGACCCTGTGCCCCCCCTTGCATCCCCACACTCATTTTTGGTTGCTCTGGCTATCTGAACCCCTATGACGATGCTTGTATGTGCTTCTCCGATTGTTATCCCATTAGTCATCATGTTAGTGATGCTTTCAGCTATCCGGGGACTGGTTTGTGAAGAAATGGCTTAGACCAGTGTTCCTCAACCCACTTCTCAGGGACCTCCAGACACTCCATATTTTTGCTCCTTCCCGGCTCCCATAGAACCGGAACTAAACAATCAAGAACACACCAAACAAACAGGAACCCCCAGATACCTCGTGCCAATATGCTGGGAGCGTGGAGGTGGTGAAAACCTGGACTGTCTGGGATTCCCCATGGACTGGGCTGGGAAACACTGGCTTAGACTATTAATGTCCCCAGGTTGCCCACCCCCTCACCCTACCACAAGCGACTTGCCAGGGTATGAGGATGTTAGAGACGCTGGGGTACAGATCTGCACCACACATACCAGAACATTCGACGCTGTCCATAGGCCTGCAATGTCCCAGGCAGCTTTTTCTCCATCATGCTGACATCACAGCCTGGCAGCCAATCAGGTCACGCTGGACACTGACCTTTCACATGACAGGCTGTGCCAGTGTGCAGTTGTTGTTACAAACATTTTGTTGTCTGAGCGTAAAATTGCTGTTGCTGGTAATGACAAAGACAGAGGTATATACATGGAGGGTGCAGCTGAAAGGTGATTGGTCCCCTCCCTGTCACTCATTGATTAAGAACCTATCTTTGGATAATGATACGGTTGCCCCCTTTTTATGAATTAAGGCTCCTCTTATGCCCCCACCTTAAAAAAATCTTAGAATCGCCCCAGAACAATTTTTTTCAACAGCACATCTATTCACCTTCCATTATCCAGTCTGGCTGGTTGTACCCGCCTTCATCTTCGTGTTCCTGCAGCCTTCATGCTGAAAGGGCTGCCATCTACTCAGTGATGCTGTATGTCTCGGAAAATTCTGTGACCCCCCTCGACCCCCGCAGGTCTGGGTCGAGTACTGAAACTCTGATGTTGATTCCCCAGGAGAAGTTCGGTCTGCAGTTATGTGAAGGCTTGCTTACACTATGTGACGGGTACGCCACCCTTTGTCCTTGCCAGGAACTACCACGTGTTTTACTACCTGCTGGCAGGAGCGAGCGAGGAGGAGCGGCTGGCCTTCCACCTCAGGAACCCTGACGAGTACCATTACCTCAACCAGGTACGCCTGCCTGCCCGCAGCGACACCAGTGTGAAAAAATTGGGGGGTGGGGAGGTCTTTGTCAAGGGCAAAATAAGGCTTCAGTGCCCATGACGGGGGTGATTACTACGTGCTGCCAACCACCGTTCTCAGTGTTTCTCAGCGCTTCCTAACCCAGTCCTCCGGGACCCCCAAACAGTCCATATCTTTGCTCTTCTCCAGCACATTTGAACCAGGTATTCAGTAATGCGGCCTGTCTGAGGATCCCTGAGCTGAGCTGAGAAACACCGATTTAAACTAATGGGAGCCAGTGAAGTAACCAATAGGAGTTCTGAAGCCTCATTTCCCCGACCAGCAGAAAATACCCCCCAGGAAGTGAAGTGGCTGTAAATCTTGCAGAGGCTTGGGTGTCAGTTTTTTCCCACAAACCATCTGCCTGCGTCTCACCGTCTGTCAGTCCGGCTGCTCTAACGGGTGTGTCTGGGCCTCGACACCCTTACACAAACCGCCAGTTGGAGATCAGTTGAAGATGGGTGGTTTTTGTCCCCTCCGGGCCGCCGTCCCTGTAGCCTCTCAGTCTGACGGGAGTCCCGGCACGCGGAGAGCACATGCCGTGTCCATTGTGTTAGTCCTTATCTCTATGACAACGCCGTGCGGCACTGTTAATCTCTTAAGCTTTTCTGGTAAGCAGGCCCTTGTGGAAATGCCCCCCCTCCCAGACCCGAGCCTCCCAGTCTCCCAGCACCACAACAAAAAGCCACCCAGTGCCCTAGTCACACAAACCTCAGGCTTCCAGTTTCGGCATTTCACAATAAGGGCGCGTCTCTCTGCCTTTTTGGCCCTGCACGTGACTCTGTGATGTCACACTTGGTTTCTCACATGCTGTTCTGTTCATTATGGCTAAGATCACGTAAGTACAACATCCAATCAAATTTTTGTAATGGTAGTTCGTTTTGGTTTCGGCTAATATGAACTTTTTTCACTGCCCCTCATTTAAGCATGATGTTGGTGTCTCTCTGTCCCTGTAAAACTCGAAGGCCAGGTGAAATAAATAATTCGTCCCATTCCTGAGTCATTCTGTAAGCCTCCCTCCCTTCCCAGCTCGTACTTCCAATGTGTCTTCCTCGGAAAAACTGGAAGGCCCGTGAGAGCGTCGAGGCCTGTGTCTGAGTCCGTGTGAGCTGGAGAGAGCGATCGTCTGCATATTACCTCCATTCCTTGGGCAGCTGTGTTGTACACTCCCAAAGATGTCATGAGCCTTGTGCTTAGGCCTGCGTGCGTCTGATTTGGAAAGCCGCGATCGCTTCCTGTAATTCAGTGGTCGTCAAATACAAAAACAGATCAGCATGATGCAGGAAGGTGTGTGTGTGTGTGCGTGTTTGGTGAGCTTATATGGTATCAATGACATGTGGCTAGAGGTAGTCATGCTTATCTATTAAGTGCCTGTTTGTTCTTATGAGAGCGAGGTATTCCTGTACCTAACTCCATCTACCTTACTTCCAGATGACAAAGAAAGCCGTCAAACTGCACTGGGAAAATTACTATGAGAGTGAGCTGGTCAGTATTGTCTGCACTGGGATGGAATCCTCTGTCTCCAGTGTTCCCATCTCACATCCCACCCTCAACTTCTCAATCCTGCATGTCTACTTCCATCTATATCCTGTGGTTTGGTTTGCTTGCTCTCTCATTGCTCCACCTCTCCACTTTATCCTTGTTCCTAATTGGTTGCTCTTCAGCTCCTATGCCCCCCATCGTGGCCAATGAGCTTCATGAACTCTGTTGTCCTTGGATACGGGATATAGCTGTGATACCTATAGCTTCTGCAGCCACACCACCTCTGGCCTCTAATGAAAAATTTGCTGCTTATGTATTTATCTGCATTATTTGCCATTCCACTGCACTGTTTGTGTCTCCTGCTACCAGTGGTCTGGGCGTTAGCAAGCTCTGACCTTTGTGTATGAAAAGTCTCTGTCATTTTTTAGGTGAGCAGTCTCTGTCACCGCTGAGACCATCGCTTACTGACTGCCTTAGTCTAAAATAACTATTCGTAAGCTGCAGGTTTCCTGTCATGCTTTGGAACAGGGGAGGCTAATCTTATCCGCAAAGGGCTGGTGTGTGTGCAGGTTTTCGCTGTAACTCCCTAATTAGGTCACTAATTAGAGGACTGATTGGCTGAAGAGTCCTCACACCTGGGTCTGAACAGCTGACCTACAGGTTATGTCAAAAACTTGCATACACACCGGCCCTTTTCAGACCCCGGTGTGTAGCACGTGCCTTTGGGTTTTTTGTCTATGTGTCTCATTTTTTTTGGCCAATCGGGCTGGTTGTAGAACTCTGCGGCGCGTCTATTGGCTGTCTGTGTTGATTATCATGGTATTGTAGACAGGACCAATTGCACTCTCCCGGCAGTGCATCCGAGGACGGGATGCCCAGAGGCATAGTGGGAAAACGCATGTCTTTCTTGGAAGATTTTGTTGCTTCTGGCAGAAATGAAGGGCGTGCAGAAACTGCACCCTTTAGGGAGAAGTTTGTGGACGTCATGTGCTCAGCTGATGATTGGCTTTCATGTCCATTGGTAGCACATTTCTCAAGGAGGTCGGGGAGGAATTTTGCCGGAAAATCTCATTTTTGGGCAGCGAACAGCAGGCCGTGTGATCGTTTCCAGTGCGGCGGCACTGCAGAATGTGATGCTGGTTTCCAGTGAAGGCAGCTGAAGTTACCACAGAGGCTGACTGCGGGGCCTGAATTGCAAGGCCTTGCAAGCGACCACGGTCCCTGGAATCCTCGCCTCCATTGTTCTCTTTGGCTTCCAAACGTGATCTAACACATCGGATAGCTCCGTATAGCATCTGAAATGAATAAAGCCTCCTCTTATTAAGTACATCCCGCAGTGCTGCCGCGCACGTCCTGGTTCCAGGATAAGGTCCTCGCTGGCTTAAATGTATTTTTGTTGGGGGTGGGGGAGCGTTTGCGGCCATTAAGTCGACAAACCGCTCTCCTTTCCCTTTATTCTCTTACATTTCCTAAATGGGAAAAAAAGCTAAACAGACGCCGGGCACGATTTCCTGTGAGGATGCGGCGTGTGCAGCAGGGCAAACTGGTTTTTTGGTGGTGTGCGATCACACATCAAACCAGGTGTGCAGGAGTTTCCCATTAGTAGGCCTGGGTCCAGGGGAATCTCACCTTTGAAGGACACCTCATCACCTGGCTGTATGATGCTTCAGTGTCATGGGAATTCACGGGCAACCATCCATCATCCTGTTGCTTATTGAAGGGTGACCTGGATGAGATCTAAGGGATCAAGGCTGGGGGTACAACCTGGATGTGTTGCCGGTCTAAATGTCACACGCTGACACACACCACGAGTTATTTAGAGCAATGTTTCCCAACCTGGTCTTCAGGGACCCTCACACAGTCGACACCTTTACCTCAGCTGGGGGGAGAGGAAAAACATGGACTGCCTTGGGGGTCCCTGGGGCGTCCCTGAGGTTGGGAAACACTGATTTAGAGGCACTGTTTAGCCTGGCTAGCTGTTTCTGGACTGTGTCACTGAAGCTGGGATTGAAATCCTCGTTCCTGAAGGTCTATGGTAGCAGAGCCTCCTGCTGAGGCACTATACACCCAGAGGTGTTGCTGTATACTATAATGCAAAGATTAGCATTGTAAAGACAGTTGTTTTGCTATGTATTCCAAAGAAATGGGGGCGTCCTGTCATTGTGCGGGCACGCGTTTGCACGCTCGCATCTGACGGGTCAGGCTTTGTGTACACGTGATCATGGTTGTGTGTATTCTGCGACACAGGTGTGTTTACATGTGTGCACGCTGTGGTTTGTGTCTGTGGAGATTGTTCCATAGCCCGTGATGCCACCCCACCGGTTGTGCCCCCACATAGCAGGAGCTGAAGTTTACAATGACACCCATTTAGGTTCTGCTCCTTTTCTGTTCTTATAAAACAGGGTTCTTCAAATTTAGCCCTCGATTCCAAATCCAGGCCTTGTTTTCAGTTCTCCCAGGTAGTTAGTTTAATAATTACTGATTCTGATTGGTCCGAGGCTTCACACCTGACTCACAGGTAAAGGAAGGCTGGAAAACCAGCAGTGACTGTAGTGATATTTGTAGATCAAACTCTTGGAGACCCGCACCCGCCCGTGCACCCATGATTATTTCAAAGTTAAATCCACACTCGCTCGTTACCCGCCCGTACCCGTGATGAATTACGCACAATTATTTTTTCTATGCACCTCTCAGCGTGACAAGCGCTAGGCCTACATGAATTTTGAATTGAGACGAAAAAGTCCGTTTAACACAAAATCAAATCAGATAGATCTAAGCTCTCCATACTGTGACAAGCGTGACAGAGAGAACACGACGATATGCTTCAGCAAGGATTCAGACTTGAATGTTTGTCGAGGCGGTTATCTAATGGTGCGTTCGTTTTTCTCTCGGAACTCGGAAATTCCGAGTTGAGTGACATCACGTCCGACAATCTCCCGTTCCAGCTACCACATCTCGGAACAAACATGGCGGCCTCCATGAACACGCTGCTGTGTGTTGTTGCTTTATATTTGAGCAGATTTGGAGTGAGATGATTTTTTCAGAGAGACAAACAAACAAGAAACACGAACTAGTCAAACCACATTAAAAGCTTTGTATATTTTAGCACATACGTAACAATATTCTTTTTTTCGAGAGGCAAACAAACCAAAGACACTAAAGTCTGGTAAAAATCTGATATTGCATGATAGGATACTGTTTACAGTCATGATAAATCGACCACATGCAGTTATATTTATAACTATTAATACATTTAACAAAATAAACATTTTTAAAGATTTATAAAACAGAATTACTGTTAAGTGTGTGAGCCGCCATGTTGAAATTACGTCACGGGGGTAACTCTTGTCTGACATCAATGTCAGAAGAGAGGCGTGTTTCGTGACGTTTTCATCCGAGTGCCGACTTGGAGAGAAACAATTGAAAGCACCATAAGGTACCCCCCCCGACATATTGACAATGATGACAATTTGCACACAATAGTGTAATACATAGATATTTTCGCGTATATGTTATTTTTGCAGGCTACAATACTGTTTTGATTGAGCTGCTACCCGTCCGTGTGTAATGAATTACCCGCCTGTAAAATTCCATCAAAATCTGCCTGTTTCAGCAACTATCTGCGGGTACCCATGGTTACCCAACCCAGTGCAGGACTCTTGTAGATTTGTAGGATTTGATTGTTCTAGAACCGCTTCCATTCTGGGTTTTCCTGGGTGTTCAGCTGCAGTCCTCTTGTTGAATTCCAGACATGGACGTTACCTGGAGTGACAAACAGTGCACAGCTTGGAGAGTCACTTCTAGACAGTGATTGATCACCAACAGAGATGGAGGCAGGTGTGACTGACATGTCAAACTGACCCCCTGCCCTGTCGTTGCCCCGACCAGGACTGCTTCACGGTGGAAGGGGAAGATCTGAAGCATGACTTTGAGCGTCTGCAACTGGCCATGGAGATGGTGGGCTTCCTGCCTGCCACACGGAAGCAGTGAGTCCTGCACACGCATACACTCTCATACATGTGCATGGGCACACAGACTAGCCTAAATCACACATGTCCATTGGACGACTGTCTCACAGTTTTTGCTGTATAATTCTGAGGTCACGATTTGGCTCTTTGGCTTCTTATTGAAGGCTCAGGAATCCCTCGAATGATAGGATAATCCACCTGAAGCTGAACTAGTCGAGTGTGCCAAAGGACTAGCCCCCCCCCCCCCCCCCCACACCTCAATGTCGTGTGACCTGGCTGCACTCTCCACTTCCTCGTTTGACCGTTCACTCTCCGCAGGATATTCTCCCTTCTGTCGGCCATTCTGCATCTGGGAAACATCCGATACAAGAGGAAGACATATCGGGACGACTCCATCGATATCTGCAACCCTGAAGTGCTGCCCATTGTGTCCGAGCTGCTGGAGGTATGCCTGCCCTATACTTGCCTACAGAACAAATGCGTTGACTTCACTTTCCCACTGAAACATGCCGCCTCAGACAGACTGAGTGGCAAATCATGCTGCAACATGGCTGATTTTAGTCAGGGAGACTGTGAAATAAAACCATTACGTGCTTGCATCAGTGTTCCTCAAACCAGTCCCCTGGGACCCGCAGTCGGTCCACGTTTTTGCTTCCTCCCAATTCCCTGAGAGTTGGCAACTGCAAGTCGGTGTTTTGGAACTTGGATTCCAGTTGTTTTTGTGGATTGCAGCAATCCATTCGCTTCTCTTTTCTTCAGTTCTCGTCAGTCTGTAAAAATAGCTCTGATTTCGTGTCTAATCAGTTTGTACAATCAGTCGCACACCAGCTCTTCCGCAATTTACACATGTTTTTGTGGCATCCAGACTTAACACCAATGCCACCGCTGTCTTTTTGCCAGTCAGTCAGTACGTTTACATGCCATTTAATCGGACTGCTGCCCTTGTCCCAGTGTACACGCACGGGAAGGTAATCGTTTTATTGACGGGAGTATGCCCAACCCTACTACAATAGGTGGTGATGTGGCCCCTTACAGCTTGTTAGTACTGGGTTATTTTCCGGTTGACCTATTACGACACAGATGTAAAAAATTATTAAATTAATAATAATTGTTGCGTGGACAGATGAAGTGACTCAAAGTTTAATTGCATTGAGATCAGGATATCAAGAAATAAAGAATTTTGTATACTATACTTGGACAGCGCGATATTGGAAAATGTTCAGATATTGCAATGTGATTTTGTTGTAATAAATATTGGGGTGTTTATTAAACAAAAAAAAGAGTTTAACATAAATTATACGCTAACCCATCTCGGAGTGATATACACAGCAATTTGTTATGTACGCGCGCAAAATTACACGTCACGTTTTTGGGGAATATAAGGGGACAGTGCGTGGGAAGAGGGCGGCAGTTTTTCTTGGAAAATAAAATGAACAGCTTCGGCTTGCAACCTATCTCGTGTCTTCCTTAAAATGCGACACAATTAAGGATGAAAATTATTACAATTGTCTCAGAGAACACATGCAGTGCTCATGCAGAAGCAGCGGAAGTTAACTTTAAACTGATTTTTAAACTTATACTAGGTAATCATGAAAATGAACAATCATTAAAATTGCAAAATGTTCTTGGTTTATTTTCCTATGACGTACATATTTAAACTCCCTGCACCATGAAATTCATACCAAACTGAAGGCATGAAATAGCCTGATCAAAATCTAGCTGAATAGCAATGTAAGAATTGTATGTGCAAAATATGCAATGTTGATATTAATATTGTACTTCGCCCACTCCTGTAATATAATAAAGCCATTTTTTGAATTCAGTGCAAAATACCCCACCTCGCACAGTGATGTCATTTGGCACCGGTACCAGTTTTTATGCCAGTAGAAAAGCAACACCCTGAAGTACTCTACTTTTGGTACCTTCTTGAAGTACCAAAACTACAGGACCTGGTGCAGTGGAAAAGTGCCCTTTAGCTGAGCAGTGAAATGGGCAGTTTTATAGTGCTGTACATTTTGTACGTCCTCTGCCATGCTCCAAGCTTCTTCTGTGCACTGGCCTCTTCTATTA
>JABFEB020000020.1:20696927-20720624 GCA_019775895.2 Stomatorhinus ivindoensis | reverse complement strand
CGTTGGACCTTGGGGGGGGGTTGATGTGGTTGAAAAGAGCAGCTGCTTTCTGGTGATACTCTGCTCTTAGTACAGCCGCTATCTGACTCGTGCAGCCCCACAGAGGTCAAAGGGCAGAGTGCAGGCAGGAGATCTGTTTGGCCTCTTTCTCTTGTCGGTTTGTGCATGACGATGCCACCCGTGTGGACGCTTACATGTGTGTGTGTGCATGTGTGTGTCAGATTTACATTACGTTGTGGGGACTAGATGTGATAAAAATACCTTTATTTTGAGGTTGCGGGGACCATTTTTTCAGTCCCCACCAGGGAAAAATAATTTTATAAAAATCTGTGACCGCGATCAAAAATCTAAAAATGCCAAAAGTCTTGTACAGTGGTACCTCAAAACTCGAAATTAATCCGTTCAGAACTCTGAGCCGAATCCTAAAAAGTTTGAGTTCTGACCGAATTTTCCCCATAAAAAATTACGGAAAACCAATTAATTGGTTCCCGGCCCCAAAAAATTACACCGAAATATATATATATTTTTTTTAGCATTTAAACACAAAATGAACCTGGCAAAAAAGAAAAGCATATACTGTAATAAAGACATCTAAGCACATTTAATAAACAGTCATTTCTAAAGTATGAAAATAAATGTATCCAAACAATGTATAAAGTTACAATACAATGTGTCCTGCCCCGATCGTCCGCTCCTTCCGTGTGCCACGCCCCTTCGGTAACCCCGGGTGATCAGCTGTTTCTGGTTGTTGTCATACGCGCAGTCCGGTCATTGTTTTGTCCGAATGCGTTTTACCTGCCTGTGTTCATCTAAAACATCCCTTTAGGTGTGGTCCGGATTGCAAACCTGCGTTTTAGACTGATTGACGCCCCTACACCTGCAGAGATCCTCTGCAATCTTCACCTTGAGTTCTCCTCCATGTAAATGCCCCTCAGGTGGAGCCCTTCCACAGCAGGAACGTCTCACCTTCATATATTCTCCGGGTTTTTGGAGACGATGCTCCTGTTGGCCAATGATGGTCAGTGTTATCAGGGTGGATTATGGGATTTTTTTCAGAATGCCTCTCCTTTTGGTCTCTCTGCATTTACATTTGATTTATTTAGCAGACGCTTAATGCAAAAAGTTTTTTTTTTTGGATATCAGGGTCAGCAAGTTCCTGGAGCAATTTGGATTCAGAGTCTTGCTCAAGGGTCCAACGGTGAAATCTTGTCATCAGTGCCATTTAATATTACCAAGCAAACACACCTCAACTGTAACACGCTTCCCTTTTATCAGGGCCAGTGCTGTTTGATTTTGCTTAGGAACGTGCGTGTACCTGCCCTTTCAAACAGCGCTGTGGTTTCCCGCGTCGCTCAGCCCGTATGCCGCTATGCTCCCCAGGGGAAAAGTAATTGTACCTTTCTTCATGTTTGCATTTTTGACCACCGAATGTTATCAGATGTTCAAACAAAACTGCACAGCAGATAAAAAAAGAAACACGGGTGCACAAATTTCCCCAAACATCATGCCAACATTATTTACCGTTATCGGTAGTGAAGCCAGTGTAAGGTCCTGCATTCATTGGTCAACCCCTCCCCACCCCACTGCCGCAGACTGACCCCCTCATCTCAGTGACACTTGGTGGTTTAAGATCATAAGCTGCTTTTTTCAGTCTTTGCCGTTGGTCAGATTTGGGTCACGACTTTGACCTGGCCTGAACAAAAATGTTTGTGTTAGTCGACCATTCTTCAGATATCCTGGTATGTTCTGTACCCTTGTGTCGCTGTTGTGCTGATGTTTGGGCTCAGGGTAGAATTTCTAGTCCTTTCTATGACAGCAGCTAACCCAGGTCCTCATGCAGCAAACAGCGACAATAGCCCTGCCTCGCTCGGTAGTTTTGACAAATGTAACCCACTTGTATCTTCCCAGAGAACATTGTTGAGGATCAAGTGTGACTTTTGGTTTGAGTAGAATGTTCATGTATTCTCCAGAACAGTTTCTTCTGGTTTTGCTTTCTCAGATGTCATCTTTGTCAAAGCAGAGGTACGAAGATTTATCTCAGCAGGGAATGAAAAAATCTCTGCATCCCTGTATGTTTCTCTTGTATTCTCTGTGACTTTCTAGATGATTTTGCACCTTCTTTTTGGAGACACTTTCACGTGATGGCCTCTCCTGGGAAGATACACTACTGTGTCAAACGTTCCACATTTGGACAGAGTAGCCCTGACTGTGGTTTAGAGGGACCTCAAGCTGAGGGATTGGCTCTGTAACTCTTTGCAGACTGATAGGCATCAAAAACTTGAGGTCTTCCGAAATTCGTTTCAGTCATGGCGTGAAGTCCCTCTAGGACTTGAGTGTTGACAACGTCACTCTGATGGCTACTTCGATTTAGATTGTGAAGGACTGACGCAAATGAAGCCTTATTGTTTCCCAAACAGCTGACCTTAATTATGTGTTTGTTTGGGATTCGGTTAGCTATGGGGGCAGAAGTGTTTTCTTTTCTCCATCTTTTAAATACACCTAAAGGACGCACACTTGGATGCGGTGTAGAGTAAGTCAGAACATGGCCGTAAGTCTGAACAGCAGTGTTTGTGTGTGCGCGGCGGGGGGGGTTTCAGAGACCTGTAGCAAGGGCGTCCTGCTCCTGCCACTGTTATAGTGTCACAGCTCCGTGGGCGAGGCTACAAAGGGGTGGTGTGTGATTCAGTGGGTTAGGATCTTGCCTGTGATCTGAAGGCTGTTGGTTCAAATCCCTGGGTCAGCAGACCGATGTCCCCATTGAGCCCTTGAGCAAGGCCCTTAACCTCCAGTCTGACCTTGTTACCATCAATGTGTAAGTGGAAAATATATATTTTTATTTGTTCTGCATTGATATACAGTATTTATAGATGCATAGATATATTGATGGGTGGATGCATGGTGTCCCAGGAGGGACATTATTGCTGATAGGGGTGAATCAGAGTGGGGCTGTGGTCAGGTCTGCTTTCTTGTCTCCTTCCTGTAGTGCACTTATGTAGTACAAGATGTTCCGGCCTGTTGTAGGAGCACCGTTCTCTGTCCAGAGAGGTGCAAAGGAACAGGGACGAACAGATGGGAGTTCTGCCCTTCCCCCACATGCATAGGATCCGGAGAGATTCTCAAGCACCGTTTCTGTCCACAGGAGAATCCTGGGTCTCCAATGGAGGGGGGCTCTCGCTTTTTCTCGCCTTCCTGGGGGGGTCATCTGCTGCCTGCTCAGGGAGGCACTCCACCGTTTAAGGGGATGCTAACTGCTTCTTCAGTGGCCACAATTAACCTGATCGCTGTGAATATCAGGGGACTGACACCACAGAGAGGCAGTCAAGCAAATCACATGGCATGTCGGAGTCCTGATATTTACGATGGGAATAAGCCTGGAAACGTCTAATCTGTCATTTGATGGTACGGAGTCCCGTTTCTCCGTTTCTCTAGTTCCGTGCTTCATATTTCTGGGCTTCAGGGCTTGTGCAGGACTTGTGGGTAAACTTGCATGAACAGCAGCCAGTGGCACTCGATTATTTTTGTTATTGAAACTCACAGGATTTAAACCTGATTTTTTTCCAGACTACCCCCTCCCTCAACAACTTTCCTGGGGAAAACTGGGGCACCATGCCTTATTAGGATACGTTAAGCCCCATGCACCAATCGCATTTCCAGCATCTGTGGTGTTTATCATTTGTGTGGCGAGCCAGATAGAGGGAAAAATCAAAACGAGTCTGTCTTCAGCTTAGCTTGTACTTTTGGCTGAAGGAGGCCAAGGAGGAACGGATTCCAGTGATTCTTCGGAAAATCCTGCCTGGATCTTTTAGTGTTTTGTCCCGTCCCCCCCCCCCACAAGCAGCAACAGGAGCAGCTAAGCATTCTGGATGTTTTTCCCGATATTAGACCACGGAGGATGCGTATGGCCGTGGAAACGCGTGCGAGAGGGAGGATCGAAACTTACTGTATGATTTCCCTTTTCACCTTTTTGATTTATTTTGTTGGCACCGTCCCAGAATGGATGCAGAGTTGACGGTAATGGAACCGTTTGGAAGCTGATGAGGGTGGTGTCTGTTTTGTATTTCTAGAGTTTTCTAAACAACTCCCCACACTTGCCGTTGTCATCTTTTGTGATGTCTCGTCCGAGGACTAATATAACTTGTACTATCCTACCCACCCTTAACCCACCGTTAGCCATCCCAGCTGTCTGCAGGGGGCATCGCTAGCATGTAACGCCGCCGTCACGGTGATGTCACTGACACATCCATTCTTACTGCAGTCGAGGAGGAAGTTCTGCTGAACAAGATCGTCAGACCGTGGAGATTATCGATCAAAAGGAAAATGTCCCCAAGCAGAAGATTAGCACTGAACCTTTAATCCATCTCCATCTCACTAGTTAATGCCTCATTGTGTTTTACATTGTTACATTTTACATTTACCAGACTCGTTTATCCAAAGCAATGTACAAGTGAGGCAAATAGCATATTACAAAAATACAACTGTCAAGGAGTCGACTAGGTATAAGTGCACCTAGACTGAGAGTCCAGTCAAAGTTCCAGGTACAACTGTAAGCAGTATTGGTGCAGCAGCTACACAAAATCTCCCTGAGAAAGTAAGGACCTAATAAAAGAACAGTTCAAATCAGCAGAAAGTTCAACATTACAAGCTTTCTGGGCCCATGGAGTGGTGTCAAGATGGGTCTTGAGGAGATCCTCGAAGGTGGAGAGGGAAACTGATGATGTCATGTTCTCATGGTCTGTGTGACTCTGACACCACATCACACCCCTAAAACACGCCTTTCTCTCCTCCTGTCCACCCCCCTCTACCTGTCCTCCATCCCACCTGCGTTCAGGAGGAGTACTGTGCTGAGGGTATCAGCTGGCTCAACATCGACTACATCGACAACAGCGGCTGCATCAGCCTGATCAGCCGGAAGCCCACAGCTCTCTTCCACCTGCTGGATGAGGAGTGCAAGTGAGTCTGTGCGCTTCTCTACAGCTCCTGGGGGGCAGTGGTGGTCGTGGGAGGGAGGTGTATGTAGTGGTTAAAGAGCTGCATTTGTAACCTTATTTCAGGTTCACTTCTTTTACTTCTGCCATAGTACTCTTGAACTGCTATGTGTATAAATCTTAGGCTGTACAAGTACAACTGGATAAAGATTATCATTTGATACAGTCCTTCCACTTGGAGCTTTAGTGATGGGCAAATGAAACTTCATGAACCATTTGCTGTATTTTTTGACCCCACTAGATGGTGCTCTTGGGTTACTTTGGGGCACACTTTGAGCTCTTTCTAAACAGATTGTATCATATAGTGGGCCCATCATTAGTTTGCACAGTACTGGTCAACCCGTCAGGTGACATTGGTGACCATCATCTAAGGAACCGTCGACTAGCAAACCACTTGTACTTTCTTTTAAACCACATGGCCTTTATCTGGAACTGGGTAACGGATATTTTAAGTTTCACAGTTAATTTCCAGACAGCTTCAACAGGTCATGTGTGCTTGTTATATATGTCTGCTTGCACCTGAGTGTTTTTCTCTGTTCCCAGCAGTTTTGTAAATCAACTTAAAACATCATTGCCTGTTTCCATTGCACTGATGTTTGCGAGGTTTTTCTGGGCCCTGGGTGTTTTAACCGTAACACACAACTTGTGTCAAGATGGTTGTCAGGCCAAGCACCTGGTTATTTGGATTGTGTAAACATACATAATTTCTCTGAGACAAGTATGGAAAGGGAATCAGTGTGTGCAGGCTTTTTTCCAGAAAATTTCCCGTGTGTAGATTAAAAAAGATGGACTTCACCTGCTTTCTTTTACATGAAATACTCATCTGGCAAGTAAAACAAAAGACGATCACATGCTAAACGAATAGTATCTGACATCAGCGTGGAGTGTGTGTATCTCTCGCTAACGTTCTTTAACGTACAATGTTTACAGTTTTTAATACACCGGCTTATCTTACCGCTCTTGGTTTGAGTTAAAGCTCATGTTCCTTGGCAAGATGTACAGTAACTAAGTTACTGTGTATTCCTTTAGTTGTTTCTCTCTGCTAGACAAACTGGCTGAACTGTCATGAAAAAAAATCCCAATTTTTATTTAAGCAAGTGCAACCTTTCACTAAAATGTGATGTCGATTAGTTCCAGTGTAAATTATTTTTACGAGTGTCTCCCACTTATCCTGCTCAGGGTCCTGGGGGGGCCTGGAGCTCATCCCATATGGCACAAGACAGGAGTACACCCCAGTCAGGATGCCAGTCCCTCACAGGGCATGTGCAGACACACACTCATACACTCCCATAATACAGTGACTATAGACACACTGGCTGCCCCAAATGCAGGCCTTAGAGATGCCACCCCTCCTTATTAATACGGGATTGTCCCATATTGGAAGAACTACTGTGTCTCATATTATATGGGGCGATACCGTATTATAAGGGAGGGGGGGCAACTGTAGCTGCAGGAGGAAGCCCACACAGCTCGGAGAGAACGTGCAAACTCCACACAATCATACTGTTCAATAAAGACAAAACGTGCAGGTTTCAGTTGTTTTAAAAGTGCTATTTCAGGCAACAAAGTATTTGTCCTGCTTTATTTGCCTTGACTGCCCACGTTTAGAAATGTCAGCATAATTTGTGTTTTGGCTGCACTGACTCAAGGATTTAAGTTTAACTGCATGTGCCAGAATTTGGATTTGCTCAGTGGCAGAGAGATTCTGAGAGATTATGAAAATGTGGAGCTGGAACCTCTGGGGTTTGGAGAACCTTCTGAGAAAAGCCCCAGATTGAGGCAATGACGCATATTAAACAAACAGACATGCACACTGTTAGCTGTTAGCATCCTCACCTTAGCTCTTAGACTGTTAGCTGTTAGCATCCTCGCCTTAGCTATTAGGCTGTTAGCTGTTAGCATCCTCGCCTTAGCTATTAGGCTGTTAGCTGTTAGCATCCCCGCCTTAGCTCATAGACTTTTAGCTGCTAGCATCCTCGCCTTAGCTATTAGGCTGTTAGCTTTTAGCATCCCCGCCTTAGCTCTTAGACTTTTAGCTGCTAGCATCCTTGCCTTAGCTCTTAGGCTGTTAGCTGTTAGCATCCACTTTCTGACTAGCTTTTCTCTTTGCCTGCGGCCTCGCATCAGTCTGTTACCCACTGGGATCGTGAATCAGCCACGGAGGGCAAATAAGTGAATTATGCATAGGAATATTATGTAGTTTATTTTCTGGTGACTGCTGGCTATTGTGTCTGACTCTCTAGTGTTTAATACATAGGCTACATGTCACACTACAGAACTGCATGGATTTATTAACACATCTACCGATCAGATTTTGTGCTTGTAGAATAATTCATAAATTAAATATTACATACATTTCTTTTATGTTATGTCTTCGTTGAGATGTTTGAATTGAAAGAATTTTAAATGAATGATATGCAGGTGTTTATTAAAATTTGCGTTGTTCGGGAATTGCATGGGACACCTAAGATGTTCTTGAAGTTCCTTTTAAGACCAAGGAGGGGGAAGATCTGCTCCTGCTCCTTGTGTGGAGTATCATCTGTGTCCCCCGCCCTCGCTGTCCCTCCTGGTGGTCCCAGCCACTCTGTATGGTCATGTGGTTGCAATAACCCTCCCCATGAAGGATGGGCTGTTTTGACAATGCGCAGGGTCACTAAAGGCTTCTCACATGCGCCTGCTCTCTGTTATTTGTGCGTAGGACCGCTAGGCTAACGGCTATGAATGTTTCAACAAAGCTCCATACGTTTATGATTCCTGCACTTCTTGTTTATTGCAAACAGTTACATGAGGAACTAGTTAGCATGGCAAGCATGGTCATTATTATAGTTAGAATGAGACCATCTTGGTCACAGGAAGTAGGCAGTATTAAAAAGATACACAGTATTAGGCTATTTCTTTAAGGTGCTGCTTGGTAAGATGTTCTGTTATGCGATTGGGTGATTGCCATCAGCGTTCTTGGACAGTGATGGGGGGAGGCTGTCCTGATGCATAATCATAGCTGCTAATGCTAACGGCTCATCCCTCCCTTGTGCTACAGCTTCCCACAGGCCTCAAACCAGACTCTGCTAGACAAATTTAAGCGTCTGCATGAGGGAAATAGCTACATCGAGTTCCCAGCTGTTATGGAACCTGCATTCATCATCTGTCACTATGCTGGGAAAGTCAAGTACGGGGTCAAGGTAAGACAGAGTCAGCGAGAGGGCGACATGATCCAGCATCATGTAATATTAGCACATCTATCACTGTAACTAATAAGACGTTTTTTTGGCACACTGATTTCGTCAACTGTTTTTTTTTTTTTGTCCTTGAGCGTTGGCCAGATCGGATGGATTTCAGCTCGTCTCTGGATGTTGTGCGAGGTAGTTTTTCGTAACCATCCCAGATACTTTAGAGCTGGTGTAGGTTGTCAACCACCCATCATGCTGTTATCAGTTTTGCCCAGATGGCTTGATACTGAATTGGCATCTTGCTGGACTTTTCACACGACTCCTGTCTATGTAAACCCATCCAGTGCTCCTACTGATGGACCGCAATGTATTGGACTTCATGAAGAGCTGGCATATCAGTATTTCTCAGCCCGATCCTCAGGGACATTTTTGTACCTTCCCAGCTGCAAGCAGAGCTGTACCAGATATTCTCTGTTCATCATTGTTTGGTGCAGGTGTGCTGGAACCTGCACGAAGGCAAAAATGAAGAGACTCTGGGGGTCGCTGAGCATTGGGTTGAGAAACACTGAGCTATGTTCTTCAGATATGGCATCTATCATGTGCCATGTTCTCTAGCCCTGATTCCTGAGAAGGCCTCGTTCAGGATCTGGCTGGACTCGGTAGTCACGGTGTTGCCGATTTTGAATGATCTGGACCTTTTGAGGAACCTCAGCCGCATAGAAGCTCTGTGTCTGTGTTCATTTGCTTCTCAGCACAATGTCCTATATCGTCTGCCGTCCCTCACGTAGGATTTCAGGGAGAAGAACACCGACCACATGCGGCCCGATATCGTGGCCTTGTTGAGGAGCAGCCGGAGCGCCTTCGTCGGCGGCCTGATCGGCATCGACCCCGTGGCCACCTTTCGCTGGGCCGTGCTGCGGGCATTCTTCCGAGCCACCGTGGCCTTCCGAGAGGCGGGAAGGAGTCACAAAGAAAAGAAGGGTGGTAAGTGCCGGCCCCCAGTGTGCTCTTTCCCTCAGCGGGGGTGCTGTGGTAGAAACACACATTCAACAATCCAGAGATTTTTAGCTTGTTTGTGCTGGTGTTGGACCATTTCTTATAAAATGTTGACAATTGCCTTCACTGTAGTCTGGCTCGTATACCGGTGGATTGTTTTCACATGGTGCTAACCACTAAAGGGAAGCGGCATCTGTGTTCATTTGGTTGAGACCTCATTGAGAGCCATGGGGTGTCCAATCGCACGTCCCTGCTTTAAAAAATAAGTCTCTATCTCCATTCCACAGAACAAATCCACACTTTCTCAGCTACATTACAGAAAAGCAACCATGTTAAGTGTCGATGCGCTTGTCTGCTCTCGTCCATGTGTTTGATTAAGCCACTTGCTCCTGATCCACCTCTGCTGATTTGCCTTTATAATAGAAGTTCACAGGAAATTGATATATTTGGCAAAATTCAGTGGCCCAGACGGGACTAACATCAGTCACCACCTATGTTGTGGCAGGACAGTATATAGGTGGGTCATTTATATGACCTTATAGTATTGCTCCGCTACTCCTCTTACATTTTAGCCAAAGCCTCATACATTTATTTTTTTGAGAATGCAGGGTCAGACAGTCCCTGGAGCCGTTGGGGGTTAAGGGCCTCGCTCAGGGGCCCAATAGTGAAATCACTCTTCTGACCTTGGGATTTGAACCGGCAGCCTACCAAGCACAGCATCCAAACCCTCCGAGTCACACAGCGCCACCTTCTCCCCCCACTAGACGTTACTGGTTCCAAAGGGGTCTCGCCTCTTATTCGCCAGTTGATCTGCTTACACAGCTTCTGACGCAGTGTGTCTTAATTCTTACACAAACGTCTGCTATGTAACGTACACACAATCCACTGTCCAGAAACGCATTTGAAACCCTCTGAAGGTTCTGCAGGAGTTTCCACTAGGGAAGATCCTTGTACATATAAATATATTTTAAATCACAACAGCAACTGCTGCCAGAATGACTGTTCCACTTGGGGTTCACTAAGAAATGCTTCCAAGGTTGTGTCCCCTATTATGGATGCTCTTCTGCATGGTCTCGCTTTTTCTTAGCAACACATTTAAAGATCCTATCAAATAAGAACTCACTCAGTTGGTCTTCACTGAATATTGCAGAACCTCTAGTTCTTCATATGAATCTCATCTTCTCTTCCTATACGTTTGCCATCCCCCCCCCCCCCCAGGACGAGATGATGCAGCTCCTTGTGCCATCTTGAAAAGCGTGGATAACTTTAGCTTTCTCCTTCACCCCGTGCACCAAAGAAGCTTAGAGATCCTGCAGCGGTGCAAAGAAGAGAGGCACAGTAAGACTACAATTCCCATAATTCCTTGTTCTCTCGGTTAGTCTGGATGAGTGTATTAATATCAGCTTGGTCGCTTGGTGACTGACTATTGTTTAGCCAAACCGATCGTACATTAAGTGAATTTCGGTTTCCTGCTGGATTTCTTCATCGTAGGCCTCTAATTTAGCCGTTTCAGTTATGTAAAAGCCGCCGCACTGTGTGATAAATCCCTCGTTGTAACTCACCACAAACACAAGGAATTTGTTCCTCTCACAATAGTTGTCTTTCCACTGATACCGACTTGGAGGGCAGTGATCTGTAACTTTCCATCTGTCCCAGCAAGCCCTGCCTCTAGAAGCTCATCATATTCTAGGGCACATGAACTTTGTCAACATTAAATTTGTATATATAAGGCACATTATCTACCGGCTCGTATTCCATTGAGCCCAGGTTTTTGGGCAGCTGGTTGCAGTGGCTGTCTGTGACGTCTATGTTTGGTACCTCTGACCCCGCTAGCCAAATCCAGTCTGCGCCGCTGATGGCGTATCAGATATGTCAGGGGTTTCTCATGCCGGAGGATCAGTGCTCAGAGAACTTCCCGTATCAGTCGTTCCTGCACTTTTTGGCAGCAGCTATGATCAGTCCTCAGCCTCAGGCTGTTCCAAAGCGTGGCCTATTAGCCAGCTTCAGCAGTGGAGCCTGGTTTTAATCCATATCTGTATCACTCTGGGGGCAGTCTCCTTTCCAGCCCCTGGTTTAAATTACTGAGCCTTTACAAATTGAAGGGAAACAATTCACGCAGTGCAGCCAAGACAGTGTCCATCCTTGGGGCAAGTCTCTCCCAGCTATTGGTTAGGATGAATGGGCGTAGGTGGTATACGCAAAGGGTGGGCTTGGTGTTTGTAGGGAAGAAAGTCAAGAAGTCACTTTGGAGTCCACCATCCCCCTAGTGTAGTGAGTGTTTGTGGCCAACAGGGGACCCCAAACCTTGAGGGCCCGATACAAATGCATGGTCTGGGTGGTGATAAACGCCAGGTGCTACGTATACATGCTCATTCCTGCTTGTGCAGTAATGTCCCTCGAGCAGATTCAGCGCAGAAGCTTGTGACCTGAGGGTCTCAGGATAGAGTCTCCCCAAATTTCCCAAAAGTCTTAAAAACAAAGCTGGGTTTATATTGTGAGCATGTAGATATTTATGCTATGAAATAAGCAGACATCTCTGCTGGGCTAATTAGCAGCAATGTCTGGACATCCCTGCCTACAAATGCTGTTCCGTTTGATGCTTATTTAGGCACAGCCCAGCATTAGCTGCCCATCGACTGCTTCCAGAGGAAGTGATGTCATGGGGAGTCTGTTATTTCAGCATGTCCTGTGGGCTGGTCTGCATTTGTGCTGTGCGTCTTACGACCACCGCGCTCTCTTTGTTGGGGCAGGTATCGCCCGGAAGAGTCCTCGGACACCCCTGTCAGACCTTCAGGGTTCCAATACGCTAAACGAGAAGTCTCACCGGTAGGTATTCAGGTATACATATACACCAATTGTCTCCGCAATGTGATAAAAAACCTGTTAATTTGATGTTGTGGGGATCATTTTTTCGGGTCCCCACAAGGGGATTTTATAATTTAATAAAAATCTGTGACTGCAATCAAATGCAACTAAAATACCAAAAGTCTTGTATTTTGTTAGGTTACTTATGGTTAAGGTTATGGCTGGGTAGCAGTTTAGGTTGTCATAGTTGGGACTAGGGTTATGCCTATAGAAATGAATGCAGAGTCCACATAATGATATGAATATATGAATACAAATGTGTGTAGGTGTGTATATGACAGACTGACATGGTGGCCCTTAGTGACACTCACAGTCTGGGCACTATGAGATCCCCTTTACATCCCACATAGTCTGATCCTGGTACCACCAGCTTTGGTTAGTCATTGTAGGTGAAGCCAAAGTGTCCTGTGGGCAAGGGTGGTTTCTGACTGGTTTCATAATGTGCTGAGAGCTTTCCAGAAGTTATGCATCTCGGTGATTCCCATTATCAGGTGACGTGGAGTCCGGTGACTCTCTTCCTGCCTGCTGGTACACTTTTCCATGTAAACGCTGATGCTGAAATGGAGCGAGTGTGTAGGGAGCAGCACAGGGTGGGGGAAGTCCAGGTGACTAGGGGGGCAATAACACGCTGCAGGAAGATCAGCCCTTTTGTGGTTCCCAAGTACCTCAAAGCTCCCCCCTTTACTCGGTCTTCTCAGAGCCCTGAAGCACATCTCCTAGGGGTCGACGTATTTTCGACAGGGGGCGGCACCCGGTGGTACTAGCTGTGACAGTTCCCCCCACAGGAAAAACCTACTGAATCCAAGTTGGCCTGTCGAGATCAATAATTTAATTAATCTAGTAAACAAGTTTCTGCTTAAAAAACTCGTGGACGGGGGAATGCTTCTGACAAAGTTAACTTGACAGATAGTGTCGGTCGTTACTTCATCGTAGGGAGGAGACTCGGAAACCCTGGATTACTGGGATTTTCAAGGCGGTTCTTTATTTACAGGTACAGGCTTTCAGCCAGGCCTGTTCCTGGACCTGCCGGGGGCCGATTTCTGCCCTTTTGAGGGTCCAATCATCACCTCAGCTCAGTATGATAGGTCATAGTTTGGCGTTTTAAGGTAGCTTTGTACGCTTGTCCGGACTGGGTGTTCATCTCTTTCCTGTAGCCTGGGGCCCTGTATTTCAGCACGGTTCTTGTAATTGATATTAGTTTGTACAACTCAGAAAGGCACTTGTTTTTCTACTGAACACAGTGATTAGACTTCTGTTAATGACAAAGATATCATGTTGTGATGGTTGTTTATATGGTTGTTGTTTTTTTTTGTTTTTACCTGTGTGAACGTTATTATAGCTTTTGGTAAGTCCCTTCAGGTAACATCACTGGCCTCATAAGCAAACAGTGGTAGTGACACTGCAAAGAGCTGTAGTGCCCTCTAGCAGTAGTATGTAATGCTTGCTGCTGAATTGGAATCTCTCTGGCATAGAGTTGTAAGTGTGAGTTTTCCTTCCCGCCACCAGGGGGCAGGACAGCGGCAGTGGGGGGTGGAGTGTGCGTGGCAGCCGGTCGGCTTGGCTTTCCTCGTCCGTGAGCCCGTCTCTGGATGAAGACGGTGTCATGGTCAATTCCAGCAGCAGCAAGATCTTGGAAAGGGCCCGTGACATCCTCATGTGGGTGCCGTCACACCGGCATACACACAAACACACTCGCACTACTATTGAGCTTTTCACACTCAACACCAAATCCCTGCATCTCTTATTTCCCTCCCACAGGCGGAATAAGAACTATAAGGCGAAGCCCAGTCTTCCGAAGGTACGTCCTTGGACGTGTGAAACATGGTGGACGTGTGCAGGTTAATGCTGAAATCAGGGCTGGGGTCACAGGTGGCGTTTTCCGTTTGTCTCCTCCTCTTGCAGCATCTGCCTGACATTAAGTCCCTCAGGTACCTGAGCAGTCTGACGCTGCATGACCGCATCACCAAATCCCTGCTGCACTTGCACAAGAAGAAGAAGCCGCCCAGCATCAGTGCACAATTTCAGGTTAGAGTCACGTCCTCCGCTAGCCTCTCAGGTCAAATGGGTGTCCAGGTCTCTCCATTCACAGACAGACTGATCTCTCCATTCACAGACAGACTGATCTCTCCATTCACAGACAGACTGATCTCCCCATTCACAAAGATGCGATGGTCTCTCCATTCATGCAGACAGGCCGATCTCTCCATTCACAAAGATGTGATTGTCTCTCTATTCATGCAGACAGGCTGATCTCTCCCTTCACACAGGTGTGCTGGTTATTCCATTCACTCAGGCACACTGGTCTCCATTCACACACATGTGCTGATCTCTCATGAGTCCCAGTCTGCCCCACATCACATCACTTTCCCCCACCGCTCTCTGCTCAGACAGCTGTGCTATCCTCACTGTAACCAGGACTCTCCGCGCTCATTGCGCCAATGTTGTCATGTCTGTTTTTATAAACAGGATAAGATTCATGACTTAACATTTCACTTAGGTCATTAAACTGGGGTTATTTTGGTTTGGTTTGGGTCGGAATGGGGGCACTGGAAGGTGCCAGTGAGCTCGTCTGAGGAGGGTGCGTCTCACATGCGGCGACCCCATGCTGCTCATCTTCTGCCAGTTACACTAAAATAATGCATCTGCACTTTTCTAATCTCGCTTAATCACAAACAAACATGGGGCCTAATCACTGGAGGGGCCTCACCTTGCCAGCCAGCCGCCCCCTCCTGGCACAAATCAGTAACCACTGCTTCTAATGTTGTTTCTCAATCATTATTGATTTTTTTTGCCCCAAAACACATTGACCCAGTCTACAGAAAATGACTGCAATTGGTGTATATTTCCTGCCTTTGATGGTAAAAACCTGCCCTGCATCTCAACTCCACATTGTCTTTAGTGATATCGGTCCTGCGGTTTTATTTATGCAAGTATATGTGTTGAATTATGTGCATGTACAATGTAAGCGCCCTAAGGCGGCGAGCACTGAAGCTACCCGCAGGAAGTCATTATAGATCAGAGCAGAGCTGACCTCCTTTGCACTGTCAAACAGCTTTTATAGCTTAAGGATGACAAAGGTATTAATATAAAAATACAGTTCTCCCTCCCTCGCAGCTAGAAAGTGACTCAGGCAGAATGTTCTGGAAGTTCTGCTGAAGTCTGACCCTGATTTTATCCCTCTTTTGAAACCTTGTGGGTGTCCGCCTCACTCTCGTCTCGCTCTGCTCTCAGGCTTCTCTGAACAAGCTGATGGAGACTTTGGGACAGTCCGAGCCGTACTTTGTGAAGTGCATCCGCTCGAATGCTGAGAAGGTTGGTGTCTTGCCTGTATCCTGGAGCTGAGGGGCAGGCTGCAGTCTGCCATAAACCATGAATGTGTTGGTGCTTGAGCCGGGCTCTTTGGACATCAGACATTCTGCCCTGGGCTTGTATTGATGCCTGTGGCATAGACTATGTGTTTTCTTAATTCTATGACTTTCTACCAATATGAGAAGTACCAAATCTCTGGCCTCCTCCCCCGATGATACTTGCACCTTGACCTGCCCCGATACTCCTGATGCAACCGCTGTCTCTCTACTCCTTCCTCTCCTCTATTCTCGCAGTTACCGCTGCGCTTCAACGACACCCTGGTCCTGAGGCAGCTGCGCTACACCGGCATGCTTGAGACCGTGCGCATCCGCCAGTCAGGGTACAGCATCAAGTACAGCCACCAGGTGCGTCCCCTCGTGTCCAAATGATGCATCTGCAGGTCCCCCCATCTCCCACCCCACACCAGAAGCTCCCTCTTCAGCAATGCCCCTGTTTGTTCTCCAGGACTTTGTCCATCATTTCCATCTGCTCCTGCCTCACGGCTCCAGTCCCGCCCAGCAGAGCATTAGTGAGTTTGTGCGGCAAGTGGACCTGGCACCGCATGGCTGTCAAGTGGGCAGGACCATGGTATGATGGTATCTCCTTCTTCCTTCTTTCTCTTCCCGCTCTCTATCTTTAGGTCTCTTTGTCCACCTTCTTCAGTCGGTTCCATCATTCTATATGAAACCGTGTGCTAGCTCTCCCCGTATAGAGCCAGTGTTACTTATTTGAGGAGGGGACGGTCTTCGCCAGGGGTTTCGCCAGAGCTTTTGGGTCCCGTGAATGCATGTCCACACCCGTGACCCCTGTCCAGGTGTTCCTGCGGGAAGCAGAGCGCCAGCGGCTACAGGAGCTCTTGCACCAGGAGGCACTGCGGCGCATTGTCGCTCTCCAGCGCCGCTTCCGCGCCGTGCAGGACAGGAGCCGCTTCCTGAGCATGAGGCTGGCCGCCCGCACTGTCCAGGTGGGTCTCTGCTTCCGATGACAGTGCATGCGGTCTTCACGCAGATGCTAGCCTGTGAGAAGCTCTCTCCTTGTCAACAAACCCGTATTCCAGCAGGTGTACAGCTTTATAAATACATTAGGGTTTAATGTTTATTAGGTGATTAAATTCAATGTATTTTACTTTTCCAGTATTTTCTATCAGTCTGTTTTTAGGATGTGAGAGTCTTTCCTATCAGTGGTTAATAAACAATATTTTGGACTGTTGTTTGGGTTGCAGTGGAGAGCAAACTAGTGAATAGATGACCAGCCCCTATGAATTCTGTTTGACCACACCCACTTTGGGGAGGTCTTTCAGAATATTGTAACAGGTGATTGAGTCTTCAGGATGACACTGCAGTCTGTCTGCTGTGATTAAAGGGACTGACGAAAGAATGTTGAGGAGGAAACTGTGGCCTTAAAGCACATTGTAGCCCATGGTGGACTCCTGAGGGTGGTAGAGACGCTACATTCACATGTGAAATCACTTGTTACTGTTTAGTCAGTTAAAGAGGGTAAAGAGGTAAATGTAATTCGATAAGAGTGTATTGTTAGTGTTATTGATTTGAGCATCCAACCCAAAAAGGCAATCTGAGGTCAAGTTTAATTCAAATGATTCCTTGATTATCTGATTTTTCTCCTCTTTGCTTACCAGGACAAACTTCTCTAATGAGTTCAAAAACACATCTATTGATTAATTTTCTGTGTAGTTTTTGGGTGTGGATGGCATTTATTTAGAAATCTTTATTCACTGCCCCTAACGTACTTATTTCTCTGTAATCGCGAAGCATCATGGGCATCAAGCATAGCATCATGTGACCACTCCCCCCCCCCCCCCATCTCTGCACACAGCGCTGGTGGCGTGCTTGCAGGCCAAAGCACGCTCAGTCCAATAGGTGCACCGACAGCAGCCTCCACCAGGGGGCGGCGGTGTGCCTTCAGGCGGCCTGGAGAGGGCACTGTGCACGGAGGAGCTTCCTGCAGTGGAGGGAGGCGGCGCTGATTATCCAGAGGAGCTGGAGGAAGCACAGACAAGGCTGCCGAGAGAGGGCCGCGCTCATCGTGCAGACAGCCTGGCGCGGGCATCGTCAGAGGCAGCTCTACCTTACCCTGTGGAGCAGAGTGGTGCTTCTACAGGCTGCCTGCAGGGGGCAGCTGACGCGGATCAGGTGACGTGTTCCCGCTCCTCACAGTAGGCAACCGACTGCCTGCTCCGGCAGCTGTTAGCAGCACAGAAGCATTAACATTAGCATTAGCATTAATTAGCATTAGCATTAGCATTAATTAGTATTAGCATTAGCTGACCCTGGTTTGGAAGGGGGGGGGTGGTGCTTTATCACAATGCATTGAGGGTACACACTACACCAGTGGAGTACAAACCTTTCCATCAATGCCCTTCTCCCATTTGCTATCCATTTGTTAACTCGTATATTAATCTTCTAGCCCATAATAAATTAGTCTGTTGGAAGGATGTTTTCATACCACCTCAGATGACCATACTGCTTTAGCTCACTGGATTTGACATATATAGTGAAAAATAGAGAACAAACTGGATGTGGTTTTGAAGTCAGCACTGGTACACTGGTTGATTTGTCCCCCTTTTACAAATAATATATCTTTTATTGAAGTTCATGGCAGTGTGCAGGTACTAGTAGGTGCCATGCAAATTGTGGATTCGTGCTTGGAAAGCTTTGGCGTTGCTGCTTGACGTTAACGGCCCAGCTGAAGAGTCTTCGTGTGCATTTTCCAGTTTTAAGGTTCTAAAAGAGCAGAAACCAAAGGAGATCCCGCTGCAGAATGGAGGGTGGAGCCCAACACCAGGTGCCGAAGCTGCGAGCGTGAAGGATGAGCCCTGTGAACTCCCAGCCTTTACTGGCCTCAAAGGGAGCCCCAGGCATGGAGAAGCGGACGCAGACGTCCGGGAGGTGGAGGATGGTGAGGCTCGAGGGGCGCCTGGCACCCAAGATGAGCCCGTTCAGAAGACCAGGGCTAAGAGGGAGAACCGGAGGATGAGGGAGCTGGAGCAGGCAAAATTCAGCCTGGAGATGCTGAAGGTGAGGAGCACTGCCGGGCGGTCATCTCCTGAGTTGATCCTAGGGAGTCTGGAGTCCCCACAAGACACCCCAGACAGTGAGAGTTCCCAGGAAAGCTTCCATCTGCCAAGAACAGAAGATGGTCCCCCTGTAACATTGGAGGAGGTGGCAGACAGTTCTTCACCCATAATCCCTGGGTCGCTTGGAGATCTCAAGTCATGTTATCCGAATGAACTGCTGTCTTCCGATATTCTTACCACCAGACTTGTGACAGACACTGAGAGCCCAGCATCTTTCCCCAAGATTGAGAACCACCTACCAACCTTCTACGTGCCCCCCAAGGAGGGCAGAGATATCACCCACCGATCCCCTGAGGGGTCTCCAACTCTTGAGCCAGATAGCACAAGCAAGCCTCTGAAAGGAAAGAAGCTATTGGCCAGTCGGCCGATGGTGGTGGTCATCAGCATGCACAAGGAGACGCCGCTGGATGACATCCTGTCGTCGGTACCGGGGGTCTCTGACAGCTGTGACAAGACCATCCTACAGGCTGACCTGTCCCCAACCCAAAGTCCATCCCTTGCCCCGTCAACACCTCCAGCCCCTACCTCCAGCGGTCAGGCCATGCTGGAGCACCTGGAGCGCCTGCAGGACGAGCGGGAAGAGCGGCGACGTGAGGATCAGCGGCGCATGGAGCAGGAGATGATGGAGCAGATCCGTCTTCAGCGTGATCAGCTGGAACGGGAACGTGAGGAGCAGGCGCGCAAGGAGAGGGAGCGGCTTCAGCGGCAACGCGGGGAGACCTTGCAGCGCATCCAGGAGTACCGGCAGGCGGCCGGCCGTGTGCTCCAGCAGCCCAGGTCTCCCGCCCCTGGCCCCTCCGAGCTGCCAGCCCCGGATGTGTCTTCTGCAAGTCAAGCCCTCCTCGTTCCTCAAGCTGACATAGGTGAAAGGGAGACGGTGGAGAGCACGTCCAAGGAGGACACGCCTCCCAAGAAGTGCCACACCCAGACCATCAGCATCACCATGACAGACAGGTTCACTGACGCCTTCTACTGCCCATGGGACAGCAAAGCCTCCTTTTCCAGGTGAGTGACGGAGGAGGTCTTCAGCTTTCATCACTCGGTCTTTTGCTAGCATTTGCTAGACAGATTGAACAAGGTAGAAAATATATATACAGATGTTGTATAACCATGAATAGACCCTATGGACCCTTGCGGATACATTTGTAGGTCTGAGAAGGACTTGACCAATCAGGAGAGGTGCATGGCAATCCAGAAGGATGACTCCCCCTTGAGCATGAAGCCCCCTTCAGGATCTAAAGGACGTGAGGTGAGTGAGAGACCCCATGAAGTTTTAGGATCTCAGAATATTTGTCGGCAGAAACATGTCAACACGGTTTCATGGTCAGGTCATCATAGCATGATAACCATGTCACTTTCCAGTTTTTGTCACTTTCCAGTTTTGCCACGTTCACTTTTTCTTCTGCAACTACATAAGCTTTCTTAGCTTCTCCAGCTAAGAAAATACGAATTCTTAGTGTATTTTGTCCGATTTGATACTTAAACAGTGTATTAAGTGTATTAATACGTAATTTAATTGTATATATTTTTATATAAATGCATTAAAAATACAAAGAAAGTATAAATGCCTTGAATGCTGAATCAGCTGTTGGCTATAGTTTGGTCGGTTTTCCACGTGGGAGGGAGTGGCACGGAACTGCAGCGCGAGGATCTGCGCTTTGGTCTCACGGCAGGCCGGCTTAGTCAGGGTTTACAGCTGCCTGTAAGCACGTCTGTGTGAATGTGTCTGTCCCCGCGCGGTGTAGTCTGGCTCTCCATCTGCGTCTCTTATTTCTGTGCATGTTTGCCCCTGCCGGTGTGTTTATCTGTCTTCGTTTGCAGCTGGTGGGCGTATGTAGGGACGTCAGTATTCACAGCGCATGTAAGCAGTGCTTAGGCCCAAAGGCCTCATTCAGGGGTGGGAGGGATGTATACAGGGCTGGCCCCCGCAGTGCCCCCTCCCCACTCGCTCACCAATTCAAAACATATCATTGACTTATGATCCCCTCTGTATGAATTATGGCCCCTGTTATGTCTAAACATCTTTAAAAAAAATCCTAGAATCGCCCATGAGGGATGAGCGATGTGCAAGGCTAGAGCTCCTCCCTCCCCAGTGTTTGCGCTCGGGTGTGAGTAGCACATGATGGGGGCAAACGTTGGCGTCAGGAGACATTTCACCCGTGTCGTTGTTGTTTGGTCGACCAGGTGGCCGTGCTCGGCTATAGAAAGAGGGTACGGATGGCACGGACACGCTCTGACTTCCTGACCCGCGCCTCGAGTCTTGAGGGGGAGGGCGGGGGGGCGTCGGAGGAGGATGAGTACGATGTGGCTTCCCCCTTCACGCCCCCCTTGTCCCCCAGCCCACCCCTACCCACGCAGGATGCAGAGGGGGGTGCAGGCCGAGCCTGTCACAGTGACCCAGAAACGGTAATAGACTCTACCAGGACTGCCCTGTGCCACACCCCCTCCTTGGTGCCGGGCAGTGGGTGGTGACTCTTTGCTGCTAACCCCTTTAGCCCAGCTGAGCAGAGCCGCAGAACTGACAACTAAACATGCTTCCAGGGGTCTGTGATATGCATTCCATTCTTCTATAGATGGGGAAGAACATTCTGGAAATGGGCTCGATCAAGGAACTAACATAACCCATTCTGCACGGCGTTGTGTCCATCTTACTTCTGTGATAGGCTGTGGTGATTCAGAGCTGCAAATCTAGCACCATCCCACACAGATGTTCCTGAAATATCACTTCACCCACAATGTAATCTCTGGTTCCTAACCCATTCCTCTCTAGATTTGATTGGATTGGTCCAGTCTGCTGTCAATCGAAGATAATCTGAAAACAAGAGGGAGGGTGGCCCTAAACGGATTGACCTATTCTGTGCATGTATGAGAGAAGATGCATGTTTCACACCAACCCTCATTAACAAATAACCATTGCATGTCATAGCTTCTAACTGCCTACAGGGGGCGCCTTTATTCTTGTCTTAACCCTTTTCTTTTTCTCCATGCTATCCCTCCAGAGTCTCCAGCATGTCACACTTATTTAGTATCAGTCCTGCAGGTGGATTACGTCATCTGACTTCTATTTACAATTTTTAAAACAATGAAATTTGTCATAAAGTGTTTTTCAGAACCAGTGTGCATAATACAGGTGTGACTTAGATAGGGGGTGCTGTGTAGCCCTTCTCTAATCCCCAGTCCCAGTCCATTTGAAATCTTCCGTGTGTGTTGATTCTCCTCTTGTGCTGCATTCCTTGGGACGCACTGCAGTTAGAGAAGTGCTGATCGGAGGCGTAACCCGCAACTCTGATGTCTAAGCAAGGTCACACCAGTCAAAGCATATGATGACCATCCAACAGTAGTGTTATGGTGCCACCTACAGGCTTAAGGATGTAGTATAAGGACATACATATTGTTAAGCAAGGCAGCAGTTAGAAATTCCCAGACAGTGCTAACGTCGAGCTTTGCTAACAGTATGACATTCTTCTCACCAGAGGAAGATGCACAAGGCCATGTCTTCCGGGGACCTGGGCAAGACAGACTCCCTGCGGAAGGGCTCCCACTTCGATGGGAGGTACTGTGGCAGTCTCTGTATGCACAGACTGTGTGCTTGAGGAGTGCTGGAACGATGACCTGGGTTAGCCTGGCTGCTCTAAGGGTCTATGTCTGTCTCTATGAACATGAGTCTTTGTGACACTCAGAGTCTGTACAAGTGTCATAATGACTGAGACTGTGATTTTTACCAAGACTACATGACTTCCATCACTAAGAATCACAGTCACTTTGTGACTCTATGACTGGCTTCTTGTTTGTGATTCTTATCTTTCCGGTGATTCATAATGAAAGTATATGACTTCCCTGATTTTGGCTCACTCACTGAAAGTCACAGTCATACTCTGAGCCTGGTTTCATCTCTGCGATTATGACTGAGAGATCATGACTTACTTTGAATTTCTCGTAATAACTGGAAGTCATAGGTTCTCCATGAATTACTTTGACTGGGTTCTTGCTTGTGCATCTGCTTCTGTGACTCTGAAGGACTCTGACATTGTTGTCGATTCTCCTTGACTCCGACGCGGGCAGCAGGGTCCGTGGGAAGATGCGCTTCTGGGGAAAGGCAAAGCCAGGAGACAAGAAGGCCTTATGGGAGAAGTCGGCCAGCATGGAGGAGCCACTGGAAGGGGACAGTGCGGGAGGGACGACGCATTTGGGGGAGCATGAGCGCCCCCACCCGGACAGCGCGGACGTGGGCCCCGAGCGGGGACGGGAATCCAAGGAGAACAAGGAACCGTCTCCTCGGGCCAAGCGGAGGCGCAGCGTGAAGATCAGCAGCGTGTCCCTGGATGCGGCACCCTGGCGGAACGACCTTCTGCGCATGTTCACCGGCGCCAATGACTACCGCTGCATGAACGAGTTCCTCATGAAGAAGGCACGTCCCGTTAATTTCGAATTAAGCTACCTGGATCTGGTACAGCAGGGTTGGTCTCCCTGTGTCTAAACTGTGTTTCATGCGTTTTCTTTTCTCCCTGTCCTGTAGATAAATGACCTGGAGAGTGAAGATAGCAAGAAAGACACCATGGTGGATGTTGTCTTTAAGAAAGCCCTCAAAGAGTTCCGCCTTAACATTTTCAACTCCTATTCCACCGCTTTGGCTGTGAGTATGATTCATGGTTCTAGGGGGATTATATTATACTACAGTAAGTGTAACTCCAGTCCAAAAAAACCTGAATGAATCTTTGTGTGGTGTCTTTCCACAAATCAACAAACCCTTTCAAGATGGATGACGGAAAGGGTACACGCTACAAGGACCTCTACGCCCTGTTTGAGCATATCCTGGAGAAGAGCATGCGGCAGGAGCAGAGAGACTGGGCTGAATCCCCGGTCCGGGTCTGGGTCAACACCTTCAAGGTCTTTCTGGACGAGTTCATGACAGAGTGTAAACCCCTGGACAGCACAGCCAGCAAGGTGTGACTTGAAGCGGCCCCTTCCACCACTCATATGATCCAACCCACCACTTGTATGATCCAACCCACCACTTATATGACCCCTCCCACCACTTGTATGATCCCTCCCACCACTTGTATGATCCCTCCCACCACTTGTATGATCCCTCCCACCACTTGTATGACCCCTCCCACCACTTGTATGATCCCTCCCACTTGTATGACGCCTCCCACCACTTGTATGATCCCTCCCACCACTTGCATGACCCCTCCCACCACTTGTATGATCCCTCCCACCACTTGTATGATCCCTCCCACCA
>JABFEB020000020.1:20673737-20687389 GCA_019775895.2 Stomatorhinus ivindoensis | reverse complement strand
CTGTGCGTGTCTGTAAACAGGAAGTGAGTGTCTGTGTGTGTCTGTAAACAGGAAGTTAGTGTCTGTGTGTCTATACAGCACGTGTCTGTGCATGTCTGTAAACAGGAAGTTAGTGTCTGTGTTTGTCTGTAAACAGGAAGTGAGTGCCTCTGTATCTCTATACAGCACGTGTCTGTGCATGTCTGTAAACAGGAAGTTAGTGTCTGTGTGTCTCTATACAGCACGTGTCTGTGCATGTCTGTATACAGGAAGTTAGTGTCTGTGCGTGTCTGTAAACAGGAAGTGAGTGTCTGTGTCTGTAAACAGGAAGTTAGTGTCTGTAAACAGGAAGTTAGTGTCTGTGTTTGTCTGTAAACAGGAAGTTAGTGTCTGTGCGTGTCTGTAAACAGGAAGTTAGTGTCTGTGTGTGTCTGTAAACAGGAAGTGAGTGTCTGTGTGTCTGTAAACAGGAAGTTAGTGTCTGTGTGTGTCTGTAAACAGGAAGTTAGTGTCTGTGTTTGTCTGTAAACAGGAAGTGAGTGCCTGTGTGTCTCTATACAGCACGTGTCTGTGCATGTCTGTAAACAGGAAGTTAGTGTCTGTAAACAGGAAGTGAGTGTCTGTGTGTGTCTGTAAACAGGAAGTGAGTATCTGTGCATGTCTGTGAACAGGATGTGAGTGTCTGTATACAGGAAGTAAGTGTCTATACGTGTCTCTAATCAGGAAGTGAGTATGTCTGTGTCGAAAAACAGGTGCTTGTGGGTGCAGTCGAAATCACATAATCGTTTGCTGTGTCGTAGGCAAATCCTCAGTATGAATGAGACAGTAGGCAAGTGGTACCCAGACAACATACTACATTCTGCAAAATTCCAAAGTGCTATGCTATCTCACAAGGCCACTTGAGCTACAATCTCAGGAATTTTTTCAAGGTGGCAGAGGAAGTGTTTTCTCTGTACAAATTAAACAATGCCCAATTGCACAAACTTGAATTGCACAAACTTGAATATCAGTGGCACAAGGTTGTGTGCATGCAGGGGATGTTGTGTGAGCCGTGTATGGTACTGTAAAATGGCACTGAAGGAGGGGAGACTGTGAGTCTCTGCGGTCCTTTGTCCACAGGGAGGAGCTGACATTTGACATGCTCGCCCTGGAACCCCGGGCTTCAGACGAAGAGACCATGGAGACAGAAGCCTCCTTCGTCACAGCATTCAGCTCGGAGAACCTTGATGTGGTCGTGGAGGGAGCAGCCTTGGACCTCTCTGGTGAGTGGACCGCACACGTGCATTGCATGTGTTTCTGTGCCTCATGACTTGGAGGTTCTGTGTGTGTAGGGGGGGTGTATATCATGACTGATGTCCATTGTCTCCTTGTTGTCCTATCAGAGAGATCGCTGATGGCCACCCTGCCAAAGAGGTCTGAGAGCAAACGCAGGCGGCATCTGCGACGGCAACCCGAATCCCTGGACTCTGCCGACTGCTCGGCTCCCATCACCTCCTCCTTCCAGTCCCGCTCCTCCACCACCCGCCGCCTCCGCTATAACTCCAGTTCGCCCCCGCCGCCACCCGTACAGGAGGCCGAGGACCGACCCAGCTTCCCCACCTGTTCCTTCAGCCCTGAGAACGGCAGGCAGAGGACCTCCAAGAAACCACACCGTCGGTGGCGGGACCCCACCGAGGCTGAGGCTGACTTCGGCACCACCCAGCCGCTGGTTCTGTACGGCAGCAACGAGTTCATGGTGTGAGACGTGCGTCCCCAGGGAAAGCTGCCTTTCCCCCTCGTCTTGACCTGGGGGGGGCTCATGGAGTGGGGGCTACCCTTTATGCGTCTGTCCCATGGCCACTGTCTACAGGAGGGGGCCTAATGGAGCGCTTAGCTACACCCACAGGGGTAAAATGGCAGTGAGAAAAAACATCCACATCCTGTGAAGGATGCAGGTGGCAATGGCATCTGTCTCCAGGAAGAAGAAGGACCATCGGACAGACAGGGGTGACACAAAAGAGGAAACAAGACAAACTCGACCAATCACTGCTCTCAGGTTTACAGGATAGACCACTCGAGTGGGGCAGCAGGTACTGTTTTTGGAGATGTTAATGACACAGGTTGAATGAATCTCTATGATATGATCCTTGCATACTTAAGCCTGATCCTCACGGGCACCGATGGTAGGAAGAAGAAGGGGGATGCGCAGGTCGTGTTGGGAAATCCACTCGACGATATTTTTTGTTCATGCTGCTTTTGTTATCCTTTCCTGGTGAAAAACACCATCGGAGGGTCTGTTCTGGCGTGCATCCGCCAAGATGATCTCTGTCATTTTAGCTTTGTACATTTGCATCGCCACTGTCCAAATTGTAATGGTTGAAATTTACCCGGAATCCCTCGCCCAGCGCGAGACATCAGTGTTAAACTATTGAACTGGAACTTGAATTTTTTTTTTGTCATTTTTAAAAATTATTGTGTTAATGTTGGGAATATGAGTTACTATGTTCTGGTTGTTGTCATGTCTGTAGCTGTGTAAATCGCACTCCCCGGAGCAGTCTGGATAATCTGACCATGCCCTGGGTCACTCCCAAGCAGACGTTTGGGAAGAGGGCTCCCCCTTCTGGTCTGCATATCATCATGATTTGAGCTGCCTCTCCCACCTGTTGGTCCATCCTGAAGAGGACATGCGGCACCACTGAGGGGGAGGTCGGTTCTCCTGACACTGCATGCAGGATGCGGTAGACATACGGTCCACCCAGCCCTGTCTATGCACTGGCTCCACTGGGTTCGTCATGGCTGAAGGCACAGCTCATCTTTCCCGGTGCTTCGTGCGTGAGTCCGTACTGTAAATTTAAGGCCTCTGGAGTCTCCCATCTGCGGCATGCAGTGACTTCATGGTGACCCGCCCAGGTACGTGCCCTGTCCAGCCTCCACCCAGCTCTCCTCCATTCTGCCCCACCCAAACAGTCGACTGAGCCAGTCAGCCTGGGTCTGAGCCCCCCCGTCCACAGATGACGAAGGACAGCTAGGAAACTGTAACCCCGCCCCTGGTTGTTTGACCACTCGGATGTTATCTGAGACCAGTCTTCCGTCCGTCCAAGCAGAGGTTTTCCGCAGTTCTGCCGAGAAGCTCCTGTGATAGCTGTGGAGGTGCGTGTCTGTGATGACCTGGACGTCGAGACTCACCGCCTCTCGGTCTGCGATTACCCTTTAAGGAGTTAAAGCTACCAGGTAGATTTGATGATGTCCTGCTAGATTTTGCTTAAGCGTCTCTGTTTTCCTGTTGCCCTGCCAGAGGCACTCGCGATGCTGTGACTCCGTGCAATATGCCAACATGAAGGGAAAGAGTCTCCTACAGTTGCCTTTAGGAACAAAGAGTACCCTGGAGATGCTGGTATTTATGAATCTAGAAATGCACTTGCAGTTCAGTTCTCTGGAATGGAGAGCTAAGGTGAAACCAAAAGGATGGTTACCTTCAGGCTGAATGATGCAAAAGACCTTGATGGGGCCTCCTAACCCACAGATGGCCTTATCCACTCAACCATCTCCCAGTTCGACAAGTCAGAAGTAAACTTGGGGTCTATTCTGTCATGTGCTACAAAAATCTGGGAATGCCGCTCTCTCTGTTCATGAAACTGCCTGGAAGTTGCTTGTGATTAGATGCACCTGTAATAAACTCACAGATCTTTATCCTGATGTCAGTATTTCCCAAAGAAAGGTGCCAGCCGAGGTTCTGTTCATATAATCGCTTAATACCTGACCTAGGTCTCACATCACAAACTGGTCGCAAAACTTGACCCAAGTTCTAACCATGCATTTTGTTCTGTGTTCTGTCAAGCTAAAATGTGCTGTATGTTGTCTGCCTGCTGTTATGGAGCCCAGAATCTTTAATTCCTCACTTTAATACCAAGGTGACTGCTTCTGACATCTATTAGCGCCCCTCGCTGGCGTGGGGGACAAATACCTTCTACAGTACATGCAAATCTGTAGTTGTCTTTGGGTCCTGTGGGCTTGTCAGTGTTCTTGGCATCCTGAATTGAATGCTCTAATCACTGGAAAGGCAGACTCCACTTTAAAAATAATGATATATATCATTATAATATAGTAAATTATTATTATGCTCATGAGTGTACATTTGAAATTGTATCTGTTGTTAAAGGATATATTATCCTGTGTATTGCAAGATATATCATCTTAAATGTTTTTACTCATTGCCTGTGAGACAGGGCTAAAAGGACTCGAGCTTTGTATTTCAGTGTGCTATTTTGGACAGTGGTATGTATAAAGTGCAATTTGTGTAATATCTCTTTTAAAAAGGATTAAAACTGTATATGTCTATGGATGTACAAACAGGTTTATGAACAAATTAATCTTCAGCTTAATAAAAAAACCAAAACAAGCCCAGGATAGGAGTGGACTGTTTCATTAATGACAGAGGAACCTGTGCTTTACACACATAAAATGCTTTAACTTAATGTGGTGAAAAAAGTTGTATCTCAACAGGTTAACGTAACGCAACAAGAGGGGAATGTCGAAAAAATTCTTGGATCGCTTTTTCCACTTTGTGTGCAAAAAGTAGCTGAATCCCATTAGCAGGGGTTACGGGTTGCATAATGTTCTTAGTGGCACATGACACATCCACACATTTCACTCTGATTGGTCAAAGATGACGTCGCCCACACAGGGTGTTCATTTCCTTGGCAACCAAGGAATTTCGGTACTTTCCAAAAGTCATCATAGAAACTTTTTGACTCTGCTAATCGTTATGCAGTGCTTCCCAGTTCATGAGATAATCTGATCTTCGTATCACATTTGTCTTGAACCCAGGATGTAACTTTAGGATGATCTTGACCTTCTGTTGATTTCCTTTTCCACACTCCATTTATTAAGTGGGGCAGACTATATGCCCAGTCTAGTAGTGTCGACACTCTACATTATCCTTGCATAAGCACCCCTACAAGATTTCCATCAGCTCAAATCTCTCAGTGTTGGTTAATTATTCAGCAACAATTAACCCTTTGTATGTTTCATTAGTTCATTAATTAATGCTTTCCTGCCTTCCTTCCAATTTGCTTTCAAACGTCACATATTTGTTAAATGCAGTCAGTGCAAACAACAAAACACATAGGTTAAATGTCTACTCCAAGCCATTTATACAACAATTTTGGTGAAAATATTATGATCTGCAATAAAAAAAAAGATTTCAGACATGGGATCAAGGGCAGAATTTGGGGGGGGTGGGGCAATCAACCCTGGCCCGTGCACTCTAGCTCCGCCCCTACTCGGGAGCTCCCCTTCTGCCGCTTTCTGGGGGGCTCCTTATACATCGGACTTGCAGATAATCTGTGTCAGCGGGGACACTTTCAGCTAGGATAAGATTTTAAAACTACCATTTCAATTAAAAAGACCTGGATTTCACTTTAGCGCTGTGTTCTTGCTGTGTGCTTATTCGTCTGTCTCATATAATCATGTATGTATTACTAATGTTAACATGAAACCACTGGATGATTCTTTCAATCGAGTACGCAAACCAGTTAAAACAGAAGAACTAATCTATTTGTAGTGAAATATGAAGTAGCTCTGAAAAGTTCTGCCTGATATGGATTATCTGGTCACCTTATTTAAAGTTAAAAAATACAACCGTTTTCGAGTTTTATTTTGTACGTCCAAAATTGATTTCCACACTCCTGGATCATACAGATGAAGATAACAATGAAGGTGCTTTGACCGTCTAGCGTGTATAAGACTGGGTGCGCTTCGATTTCCGTTAAAGTTTCACATTGACGTTGTGTATGAACGAAGGCTCTGCATCTGCTTAACTTTACTGATGCCGTTTGTGCGAAACGAAAGGAAGGGCCCGAAGTGTCAAAGCGATACCTAAATCCATATTTGCAACAAACATCGATCCACCCCTTCGGCCACTTCTCTGCCTTGTGGTATAAAAGACAAGTCGGGCGGCAAACGCAGCGGAGAGACAACTGAAACGACCAAAGTATCAACCTTCAGAACAGGACCGAGCGTCGACATGCAGCCTGACTGGGTAAGATACGTAGGTCTATATAATTATGTAGGCACACTTTACCCTTTTAAAATATAATGCTTCCAAGTCTAAATGCGGATATGCTCATTTATTAATTGACAATTATAACTTTTTATATAGTAAATGTAATAAAAGAATATTAAGATCTGCAATGACAAAAGAATGTTTTTCTGCTCCAGTTAAAATAGTATTATCTACCAAATTTTCAAAGATTGAAACTATAAAAATTGATTTAGATATTTTTCCTTTCCTTTAAACGATTAATGACATTTACCCATGTAAACAATTTTTAAAAATGAGGTTTAATTTAGACGACTTTGAAGATTTATGTTCTTTCTGTGATAAAGAGAGTGAATCCCATGAACATTTATTTTTCTCTTGTACAACGCACAACACTTTTTGGTCTACTCTGTTTAATTGTTCACAATAAATCAATAAATCTTCACAATATGTAATACCACACTTAGGGCCGGTTTCCCGAACAAGGATTAAGACTAGTCTTGGACTAAATTGCCGTTTCGTTGGAGATTCACCATTGTAACTCAAAGCAAGTCTAGGTTTAGGCTTAATCCTTGACTGGGAAACTGGGCATTAGAGTATCTCACTACTAAGTTTTGGGTTTTCCTTGAAGAGAAGGAAACTGAATTCTTGGTCAACAATATTATTTTAATTGCAAAATATTATTTACATAAATATAGATATACGACGGTCCTCCCCAACTTTGTAGCTTTTAAAAATGTATAAATTAATTAAATTTTATTATTATAAAGATTTAGTTTGATATTTTAATTCTTTAAAGAAGGTGTAGACCAAAAGTGCCTGTAAACTTTGTACTCTTATGTTTGGCCTGTTCTGATTTTCCTGTGTTGTCCCTCTGCTCAGATGTTGTATTTTGTTGAAGACGAAATAAAGGAGTTTAGTTTAAAAAAATAATAATAAATAAATCACGCATTTAGACTTATTTTTAGATTTATGTTCTCTAAAACGCCTATCATTTTAATTATTAAACCGCATATGTAAATAATTTAGTTTAAAATATGATTGTAGTTTTACCATTAATAGAAATAATTATATTTTTAAATGATTTTCTTCAAAATTAGCACAACCTCTAGCAGTTTTTCACAGCTCACACGAACCCATTAGTAGTAGAAAGGATTACTCTTCTGTAGCCTGACCGTGTGCTTTGCCTGCTGGCGTTTTCATCCCAAAAAGAATACAGTTGCAGCTTGGGGAAGATTCAGAGGAGCCGCAGCCAGCCAATATACTTTTGTTTTTTTTGACCTGGAAACAACTGACTTGGGTACTGTACCAACACTCCGTCACCTGTGAGCAGTTGTGTCAAATACTTTGTTGAACCTTCTTTAACTTTTGTTGGTTAATGTATGTACTGTAAGTGTGCAAAATGAGCATTAATTCAAACTCAGGTCTTGTGATCTTTTTTGGTTCAGCGGCTGGGGAGTGTGGTGTGGATGCGTGATTCTCAGCACTGCCAAAATTTACCTTTGTGTGGAGTTGAAAAGTGATTAAATTTCACATTTAATTTAGTTTTAAAGAGGCAGTTTGGGTTAACCGTTAAGGTTAGGTAAAACGTCTTCACTCCCATAAAGTGCGCTTGTGAGTAACGCGGGTCGGGTCACCCACTGGATGTGGTCCAGCTGATCTGAATGGCATTTTCTGTCCAGGTGTCTCGCAGTGCGACATTCTCCAGCTATCTGCTGTCTGTGGTGAGATGACCTTCAACGCGTACATGCTTCCAAGCCACAGCATAACTGAGGGGGCATCCAGGGTGAACGGTCTCACAGTGGGAGGTGGCAGGCTCCTGCACCGCGGTCAACCCGTGTGGACTGTCCCCCTGAGGCAAGCGCTTATTGATTTCCTCAATTTCCTGCGCAGAGTTCACAGACCCGTCCTGGTGGCACACAACGCGCTCAACTTCGACGCCCCCATCCTCCTCCGCAACCTGAGACATTTCTCCCTCTACGATCAGCTGTCGCAGATCATCGTAGGCTTCCTGGATACTTTACGGCTCAGCAGAGACCTCCCGGCCTGCTCCGGGTTCACGGAGTTCTCGCAGGAATACCTTGTCCAACGCTTCCTGGGCAAGTTGTATGATGCACATAATGCTCTGGAAGATTCCAAGGTCCTGCAGGAGCTGTTCTATGCCTGGAGTCCAAGCCCGACACTCATAAACAAACACCTGTATTTAATAGATCAGGTACAATTCTAGCCTCCAGTTTCATAAGCTCGGGGGTGCCCAGGAGGAATGTTTGCAGGGTAGGACAGTCCCCTGGTTAAGAATGCCTGACTTACGAACAACTCAACTTTCTATTATAAATTCGGGTTAAATAAAATGATTCATAATAACAAACTAGTGATGGGCAAAATGATACTGATGTATTTTTTGACTCCACTAGATGGTGCTGTCTGTTCAAAAAAGGGCTCAAAGCATGCCCCAAAGCAAGCCAAGAGCACCATCTAGTGAGGTAAAAAAATACAGCAAATGGTTCATGAAGCTTCATTTGCCCATCACTATAACAAATACGCGTATTTCTTTGTGATGCTCGTGAAAATATTGCGCAGCTTCAGCGGTTCGTCGCCTTGAGTCACATTACAGTACCATGCTTAGTTTTTTTATTATTACTTAATAAAATAATAATTATGGGCCTATTCGTTTCAATTTTGATCGTACTGTAGCATGCACCCAGGCAATGTATATATCAAAAGTTAGTCCTTGATGATGTGAGGTGTGCTATTACTTTTGTTGGCATTTCACATTACCATGGCAACGCTATTCATGAGCCTATACCTAATTACTGGAACTACTTAAGGCATTGCCATTGAAAATATGTAGGAGCAAAGCTCCTGTCCAACCCACAAACGCCCGACCCACACACCTGAAACTATTCACATCTTCTCATATGGATGTTAAAATGACCTGTGCTTGCTTTAACTGCTTACATCCATCTTTTTGCCATAATTAAATGTAACTGCATCACCAGCAAAAGAATTTTAATATGCTACAATTTTAGTCAAAATACTTCCATGTCATTTACCACATTACTGACACAAAATCATGCCTTTCATTTCATTGTATCTACTTTTGCTTAATATAAGTGAACTATGGACCAATCTCGTAAATGCATTCTATAGTCGTGTATTTCATTTATACTCTTTCATAATAAAACGCATATACTAACAGTTTTATTTCTTATTTTTTATTTCACGCTTGTAAATTTTGACACGGATACGCTTGTGTTATACATTTTTATCTCTTAAAATGTCTAGACGTTCCTTATTCCACTTCGATGTTCATGAGTGCTATTCCCACTGCTTGACTTTAAAACTGGTTTGAAAAATTCTAATTCTAAACATCAAAAAACAAACCAAACTGAAATTAACATTCATTACTTTTATTAACTTGGTTTATATAATTCAAAAGCTACAATTTAACATACGATTTTGCATATACTAACAAAGCCAACGTTTAGCCTTTAGGTTAGTGACACACACAGTACGACAAAAGCTCTCTGATAAACGTGAAATGCTCTCAAGTGACATGCACTTTTCGTGGGGCAAGTGCTGGAACAGATAAGATATACACGTGTTGGAGTAAAACTCCTCCAGGTCCGTTGATGAGAAGAGATTCACACCAGAGATGCGGAGTAGTTGCAAGTCACCAGTTTATTCCTTCACTGATTGATCAGGAAGCCACGCTCTGACATACATTCAGCATGCACAGGAGGAAGCTCATCAATACTTTTCGGCTTTGTGATTTTATAGTCCTCCCGGGGTGTCCCCCCCCTCTCTCAGTCTTTTCCATTCGCGTGACAGCAACAGTTTTGACATTTGCTCCAGTTACTGCATGTTCCCCCTCCCATCATTTTATCACATAAGCGCTTAGCGGCCTTCCCTTGAAAAAGCAAAAACGGCATCTAAACAATCACCCTCCCCTCTGTCTCCGTTTCACAACGGCCCTGTGGCGAGGTCACCCGGCCCAGCCGGCACGCTGGTCAGTCCCCATTATAGTCAGCTGCATTCTTTTAGGATCAACCCCTCACAAGATAAGAGACTTTGCAGTCATTGTATCAGAAATACAACGAAACTTGTTTGGTAGCTCACGGTTTAGCAGCAAAGAGATATACAATAATGTACGACATTTACCAGAATACAGTTATAAATATAAATTAACCTAAGATAACTATTAGTAAAATTCAATATAAAAATATTTACAATGTGCTGGATGAAAAAAAATCCTAAATTATTTACAGATTAAGGGGGGTGGGGTTGACCGGTTATTTTGCAGCCAAGGCGGGGGATCGGAAAATTTTTGTGTTCGGGGGGTGGGTCCAGGCACTTACTCCAAGCGTGGGGGGATACTTTTATTTGCTCAGTCACCTGTGCCAGGTGATTTTTATTTCAGGTGCTAATTATAAGGGACTCGTTAGTACAAGTGATTCCGAATCGCATTAACGACCGTTTCCAGCGCACCTGTGAGTGTCGCACGGGAAGGGTGGGCGGGTTAAGGCGCTTTACAAAACAATAATCACTGCAATAATCAACTTTAACGGTAGTTTACGTGGATGTAGGCGGACAAACAGATCACAGTTTGTATGAGGTTTGGCAGTGGCATTAGAGGATTACATCGCATTCTGACGCCATCATGAACCCCCACTTGGTCTTCTTCGACCTGGAGACCACGGGACTAGGTATTAATGCTGCCTTTCATCCTTTACTGCTTATGTCAGCTTTATCGTGATTTTTATTGGTAGTCCTAGAAAATAATTTGTAGACTACATAAAATGTGTAACTAAGGGACACTAACTGGGTGAATGTCAATACCAATAACGCAAAGACCGGTCTTGCTAACTTGCCTTCCAATAACAAACATCGGGCGCAATGAGTAACGGGATTAATCGCGTTCGGCGAGGATATAACCAACGTATCCTCAACATTTGGGGTAGAGCAAGACCAACATCCGGGGATCTGTACCGTCCTCCGTAGTTGTGTTCTTTAGTATTAGAACTAGTCTTCGGCAGTGAAAGATGACGCAAGATGGGTACACAAGAACACAAGTACAGTCAAGTAAGCATGTTGAGATTTGCCCACTTTGAATGAAGTCCCCGTACTGGCATTCACCTGATTGGGTTTACTTAAATGAGCTTGAATATTTAGGCTTCCATCAGATGCCTCCGGCTGGTCTGACATAAACCTTGTCTGGGTAACAGGGCCCAGCTGTGATATGGTACAGCTGGCTGCAGTGAGTGGTGGGCACAGCTTCAACCTCTACATGGTTCCTCGCTGCAGGATGCAAAGCGGGGCATCGGCAGTGACCGGTCTCCATGTCAGGCGCCGTTGCTTGTACATGCATAAGGTCGCAGTTCCCACAAACACCCACCAGGAGGTGCTGAAGGCTTTCCTTGCCTTCCTGCGCATGCTGCACCGCCCCCTCCTCATTGGCCACAACATCAGGAGATTTGACTGCCCTGTGCTCTACAGGGTTCTAGAGGAGTTTCAGCTGAGCTCTGAGTTCCAACGTAGCATCTCGGGCTTCCTCGACACTCTTCCCCTGGCCCGAGACCTCCTAGGTGACCGCGGTCTGCGGAGCTACCGGCAGGAGAGCCTGGTGAAGGCCGTCCTGGGCGTCCGCTATGCCGCACATGACGCCTTGGAGGATGTTCGAGCCCTACGAAGTCTCTATTCGGCTCTCCAGCCCACAGCTGAACAGGCCCTCCGCCACACCTTCACCCTGCCCGTTATGGAGCCAGGAGCAGCCAGCCAAGTGAAGCGGCTCTGCAGGCATCCAGGACAGCACCCCCTGTGGTGTTATTTGAGGCCAATGGCACAGATGTCCCCTGAGGCTGCAGGGCAGAGCCTGTTAGCAGAGGCTATTTAAGAATTTTAATATTAAAAAGGCTAAGATGCTATACAATCCATCAAAGGTGAAACGGAGGTGAAAATATTTGGTTTCTGTTAGTGTGCAACATGGCAATGAGCTCTTAAAAATCGAAAGACATTTCCAGCCGGAATTAAATGCCTTTTTAAGTAAGTTATAAATAATAAAGTCAATTAAGTTACTATGCATTTGGTTACGCTGGAGTGAAATCTTACACTGCACCATTTTGGCCTGCAGAGGGCGCTAGAAACTACAAATTGGCTAAAATGTAGTACGTCCGTGACACTGTGTGTGTGTGTGGGTATAAATTTTAAATAAAGCAGGATTCAGTGGTATAGAGTGGATGTTGTCTTAAGTTAAGCCAGGTAGGCAGTTTAGCTCCTCCTTGTTACAGTTTGTATTGTGGCATAATGTCACGAGTCCATTTCCTTTGAAGAACACATTGTGTGATGATTTAATGATAAAATGAAGGGCTCTGCTGTAACACTCCCGCTCCATTAAAAAGAGTCACTGCTGTCAGCCGTGAGGTTTCTTGTTATTGGGTATTTAAGATATCAGCTGTACCCTGTTTTTCTTATCAACCAGCTTACTTTGGGAGGGGGCTTCCTGTTGCCAACAGATCTTTAAGTGTGGTTTTAATAATCACAACATTGGAAAGTCAACAATATACCAGTCCCCCAAGCTTCCACATTTATCCTTAAGGCACACGATACAGTACAATGTTAACATATCTCTGCATATTCTCAGACTGTTTTCCCCACATTTTCTGGTATTTTCCATCATTGCTTTCTGCTATTGTGTTCAATTATTTTGTCCTGCATTTCACACCCCCGACCTCTTTGCGTGCAAATGTACACCACGCCCTCTCGTGCTGGTTACACAAGGTCAGGTTACAGCATCAGTTCACTGTTACTTCTGAACAAACCTTTATTGAGATTTTCCACATTCTGACAATCTCAAGTACAAACCCATGCTGGACTTAAAAATGCAGACTCATTCAGTCATGTGCAAAATGCATTCTCTCAATTGTAGATATCACTTCAGACTACTTATGCAATAACAGTACATTCAAACCTCATATGAGGTAATTATTCTCAAGATACAAGATACAGTATAGTGCCAAACGACAGTCTTCCAACCTTGGCTGTTCAAAAACAAAGATTAGTTTGACTTTCTGGTTAACATACTGAGGAAAGAGGCTTCAGTAGCAGTCAAACTTAAGGACGCTGTAGATAGTGTTGGTCTTCCTGTGTTTCTGTAATACTTCTCCAAGGGCTCGTAATATGATAAAATTGATACTACTGGTAAGTCTGCCAGTTAAAGGGAGGTCTGCATATATCTTCCAGTTTAACAAGGACCATTTTTAACCAGTCCCCGCAACTCCAGATGATAAAATTAAAACTAGCATAAAGCCCATCATCTTTATTATAATGGAAGAACTAAATTTCAATTAGTCTGAAATACTGCAAGCTCTAATTCTCAGTAGGGAGATGGCTGACACTGTGTAAAATAAGGGATTAATATGAGACTAATAATTCAGGATTCAGGCATATGCAAAGAGCAGGCATTTCTATGGTGGTTAACTCCCATTTTCAAATCATGCACAAACACCTTTTTATGGCGCAATAACTGTAGATAAATAGATGTTATGATAATTTATTTCCTGCTGAATCATTCACAATCTGGGAGAAGGATGCTTTGAGGACTGTAACGCTTCATTCTTCAGAATACTGGTACATGTGGGGGGGGGGGGGGGGGGGG
>JABFEB020000020.1:20638034-20648708 GCA_019775895.2 Stomatorhinus ivindoensis | reverse complement strand
AGCAGGGACTGCAGAGTTTACATGGGGAACGCGAGCAGGGACTGCAGAGTTTACATGGGGAACGCGAGCAGGGACTGCAGAGTTTACATGGGGAACGCGAGCAGGGACTGATTACTCTCTGGGAAGCTGTTTTCCTGGAGCTCTTCTCTGTAACTCAAGATTTCTTTCCACTGGAATTCCCAGTTATGAATACCATAGAATGCTTTATGTTAACTGTCCAATTACAACACTACAGGCAGTCATATGACTGCACAGCATGGGATTATGGGAATGCCGACTATACCCTGGGGTAAATATCACGCCATCATTGTCGTGCCTGTTTGTTTACAGGTAGTTAAAGTCAACAGTGTGCCATTCTGCTGTTAATCCGATTGCTTGCCCCCTATGAAAAGGCTTTCCATCACGTGTGCTTCTGCCTGTGAGGGTCCTGGCCATCTGTCCCTGAACTCCTATGCCCTGACTTATGGTTCCTTGACCCACCCCTAACCCCTCGCTAATGTCTCCGAGCTGCAGGTCCAGGCGGCGCACGTGAACGCTCGCACTTTCTCTGTGAGCGGCTAGAATTTGATGTTGGGTGGACTGGCTGTTACTGGGTATTTCCGGTTTGCTATCCTGGGAAACAGCTGCGTCCTGCTGTTTTTGAAAAGCTGCAGGTCCTGAATGCATCACAAATGGCTGACTGCGATAACGGGAGGTCTGCAAAAGTGTAACCACTGACTGCTAACCTGTAACCCACCATACTGCAGCATGAATATGCTTAATCTCAGATACAATCTGTGTTGCTGGTTTTTTTTGGGGGGGGGTGGGGGCAGGGCATTTACTGATGGAGCCTTGTAACTGAGCTGGTGTGCAGAATTTGTAATCTACTGCCATGGGAAGTAGGAACTTCAGGCAGGGGTGTGTGATTCCTGAGTCACACCGTGTGAGGGTGGGGTGTCCGTATGGAGCGGTGTCCTGAAGGTGGTGTTAGTGTGGCATATCCTTCCCCCCCACCCTCTTTGCCTATTTTGAGATGTTCCCCAGAGAACAAATCTGTGCTGAACCTATAAACAACCTTAAACCTTTCCAAGAAATGTGGTCGCTCACTGACGTTCATTTTTAGGGTTGGTATTTTTCTCGTCCTGCACGGTCCCGCTTCAGTGATCCAGAGGCTTCGTCCTGCAGCTGTCAGCTTTACATATTGCTCCCCTCTTTAAGTGCTGTAGTTGGTTCTGAACCATGCTAATTAATAATCCCACAGCGAATCGTCCTCCTCCTGCATTTCACGATGGTACCTGCACAGTATGGAGCAGCTCGTCCTAATCGATCTGTTCTTTTCCACAGAAGACTGCGGCCACAGCTTAAACTCCGCCTCTCCTGCGCAGTCGTCCATGGTGACCAGGGTAAGACCCCCGATCCCTTCTTCCTTCACCCCACCCATTATGGATGGCAGAAAGGACACAGAAGTAGCTGTCAAACAGAGCTGGTTGTGTTTGCTATAAATTCGGCCTGTTTCACTGCCCTCAGCCTTCGTATTGCTTCCTGCTGTATTATGTGTAACTGTGGACAGGTATGAGTTTGCATAGGCTTAGCAGGGTATGGAATCTTCCAGGCTTCTGTCCCTGAAGTGCTTCAGATTGCTGTTTGAGGGTGGTGTGTGTGTGTGTGTGTGTGTGTGTGTCTCCACAATGTGATAAACACCTGTTATTTTGAAGTTGTGGGGACCATTTTTTCAATTTTATAAAAATCTGTGACTGCAATCAAAAAACTAAAAATGCCAAATGACTTGTATTTTTCTTCACTACTTATAGCTAAGGTTAGGGCTGGGCCGAGTTTTCCCCCATAGAAATTAATAGAAAGCCCCCGGAAAGATATAATTACGAATCTGTGTATGTGCGTGAGAGCTTTTTGCTGTTCCTCAGCAGTTAGTTCTCCGGTCTTTATGGTTCTGGTTCCTTGGGTCTCACTGCCAGTGGCTATTTCTTATTTTCATACAGCGCTGTCCCTACGGTCATGGAAATAGACTTCTGACACATTTCAGGCACGTGGCTTTTTTTTTTTTGCTGTTCCATTCTCTTCAATTCCTCTTTGGCCTCCCCAAACGAGTCCAGACAGAGTACTTCATGCTAATGTCTCACTTACAGATCAGTTTAAACAGCGTGTGGAACCCGGGGGGGTAGACATAGAATCTCTCCCGTGTCTCAGGACAGCGAGAACGCCTTTAAATGATATGATCCGTGCATGACAAATGAGGTACTTTCCCGCTTGCGTGAGCACGTGTGTCAGCTGTGAGTCACAGCGTTGTGAAACCTTCACTTCCAGCTCACTCTAACCTTCCCTTATCTCCCATCTCCATGACCTCTAATACCGTAATCAGTCCCTCGTCAGAACTTTCTTGTTTTGATTTCCATAGTAACGAAGTTCCCGAAGACCCAATAAGGGTGAGGGTGACTGTCTATATGCCCAAGTAGTACAGACCTCTGAAAGCTGCTACAGTCTATAGAAATGTTGGTAATATTTCATACTGTAACATGTTTGTTCTATGGTCATCTGTGTGTGTGTGCGTGTGTGTGTGTGAATTTTGTCGTGTTCTTTTTCAGTTTAATGTATATATCTGTCAGTGAATGAATGTTACATTTATATAGTGCTTTTTAAGAGACCCAAAGCACATTATAAAACCAATGGGGAGCCACTTCAACCACCGCCACTGTGTAGCACCCAACAGCAGCCAATCTGCACCAGTACGCTCACCACAGAGTAGCTAAGGTGGTGAAGGGGGAGCAGAGAATTCACCAATTAGATACAGGGCATGATCTGAGGCCAGATCTGATAGGGTCACAGCGGGCAGCTTTAACCAGGATCTCCATTACTCTTTCAAAAGAACTCCACAAAACTGGTAACGAGGTTGCTTCATTAAATAAAATCGATGTACTTAATTAATTATGTTTCCTGGATCAAAGAGGATCTTGGTTTTCAGTCTGGCTCAACATCCACAATAACCCAGTAACTTTCCCATGCCTTCCCTTCCTCATTATGGGATGTAAGTTAGGCTTCAGGACAAGTATGTTTAAAGCTCTTCGATGGGGACTTGGGTAGCTCTGTGCTATGCTAACTGTGCTCAGCTGTCTTCAGGGACCCATTCTTCCAGGTGGTCAAACAAACAGTATGATGTAATTAAGGAAAGGAGTGACCAATGAGGTTTGGGGGCGGGGCTGTGCCGGCCCCTTGAGGGAACGTGCATTAGCGGAGCGAGCCCTGTGATCCTGAAACCTTCAGGCTGTGTCTGTGTAGCTGGGCTCTCAAGAGATCAGTGCTCCTTTGAGTTCAACACTTGCCCCAAAATGGGTTACACACAGCATAGATTGTCCAGTGCCGATCCATTGCAAAATCGTACACTTCGGTCAGTTCAGTGATACAAGTTAGATGAATCTTCAACTGTGGAAAGAAGCTGCAGTTCCTGGAGGGAATCTGCACCGACGCAAACATGTGACACCTGGACACAGAGCAGAGAGAGGATTCAGAGCCCCAGCTCTGGATGTGTGAAGCTAATTGTCGAGCCGCCCTCCAGGACTCACTGGATACCGTGTCGTTTCCCAGAAGCTCCTCTCTGCTCCCACTCAGCAGGGAGATTCTTGGTTTCGTCCACATTCCTTGTTTACTCTCCCCCTCTCCGGTTTAATACCAGCTGTGGTATCGGTTTAACTCCTATGTATCAACATTGTTACCGTTGGTTGGAGGCCCTGTTCACGATGCTTCTCTGTCCTGTGAATTTTAATGGCTGTATATGCCATGAGACCCCGCTTCCCTGGGGGTGTGGTGGGGGTCAGTGGCATAAAGGAGCCGTCTATTATAAAAGGTCCTGTGGGATGTTCCCTTCGCGTCCATAGAACGGGGGGGGTGTCATCATTCTTGGTCAGTAACTTATCAGTTAGTCATCTGGGATTGGATGTAGATCGTGCTGGTTCCAGGACGTCACCAGTGTTTTCTGTGTTCGCTTGGTTTGTTTGGCCCTATGGCTACAGTCTCAACCAATAATTCATTTTAATACATATTTTATTGAGGTTCTGAAAGTTTGCATTGTCCTCTTCAGTCATTATTCAGCTAGACCGTTTCTTTTTCAAACAGTCGTCAAATATGTCAACAACCAGGGCAACAACAAAAAAAAATGACAGAATGAGACTCCAAGGCAGAATTCACTAATACAAAACCACAAAGCTTGTCTTTGTCCTCTTGTCGTAATCCAAACTAGATAGCTGCCACATCTCATAGAATTTCTTCATTCGGTCATGTGGAGTATAGCTGAGTTACAAACATAAACCAGTCTTTTGACGACGAAGGCTTCCTGTCAATTCAGATGTTGAAGAATGCTTTCCCTGTGATAACCAGTTTTGAAAGATCAGTATATTGGAAGAAAATATCAATAATTATTTCAATATTATTGTCATGTTATCACGTAAAAGCACACATCCACACTGCATTGAACAATTGAGCATTTTAATGTTTATTCAGTTTCTGATTAATTAATGGTGATAAAACACTGGGCTAAAACAAAGACCCAACTTAATAACAACCCAACCAAAGTGCCATTTTTCCCCCACAATAACATGGCAGTTGTTGTGTCACTGCCATGTCACATGATCCCTCTAGTTTGCTGTGTTGCCTGAAAGGGGTGAAACTCACCCAGTACTGCATGTGAACTTTCCGGATGCCAGACTTGTCAGAACGCCGTCACATTTCAGAAGGCATTTCGTTGCCCGGGGTTGATAGTACTCACTCTTGCCTGGAGTCTTTGGATAACTGGTGTCTGCACAGACCGCTGATACCCTGCCGCTTATCAGTGGCATGTGTGAAAGTGATAATTTTCCATAAATTGATACGCGGTCCCAGTTCCGTTTAGACCTCACAAGCCGGGCAGTTTTGGAGGTTTGTAGCATCAATCTTTGTTTACTGTGTTTTGTTCTTGTTCATCACCTCTGCCAGCGACTATAATACTGACCTGTCCCCGTTCTGCCTCAGAGGGGCACTCTTGTCTCCCCCAGGACTAATCCATATAATTTTGTCTCCCATCCCCTATTCCACGCAGAGCCAGGGTGACGCCATGTCCGCCTGCCTCCGCTCCCAGATGCCGGGGGTAAGGGCGCCCGGCGTGTGTCCCGCTGGACGATGGTTTGCATGACCCAACACGTGCACTTGTGCTGCCCCCATGTTGAGAAAGACCTTTAGGTTGTACTGGATGTGGTCTTTTTTTTTTTGGGGGGGGGGGGGGGCATTCATGAAGGCCTGTGCCCCTCAGCCTAGTGAGAGGCTGGATTCTAGGTTTTTTTCACCCTGGTGGGCGTAGGAGGGGGCAGTAAATCATACCGAGGGATCGACCTGAACAACAGAACAGGCTGTTTTTAACTTTGTCCCTTTAAATTAGCGTTTGAAAGCAGCTCAGCTCCGGCGGACCAAACCTAGCGGTCATGCCTGGTCTTTATGTCCATGATCCCTCTAATCTTCTAGATACTGTAAGTAGTTTAGTCTTTTTATGACTTTACTGTACATGCAGAGTCTGAGTGGAGGAACGCCCCAACTAGAAAGCGGCGGTTCATTCTGCCCGCTTTGCTCTGAACGCGTCTCCGCCCGCCGCGGTTGGTGTAATTGCACGGTCGTGGGGCCCACGGAGCAGCGTGCGGCTCCTGAGCGTGATCCATCTGCAGCCACAGCCTTTTTAAATAGAAGCTGAATTTGTCACAGCTGTTACTAGCTGCCATGTCACATGCACTGCTCGCCCGCCTTGCCCGTCAGCTGCAGAAAGCCAGCTGGAGTGACGTACATGCTACGGTACGCCCCCTTATGGTGGCCAGAGGCTACGTTCACTTCAGAATGATGTCGATTGGACCGCCCCCAAACCGGACGGCCGGGCCGACTCGCCCTCCCTGGGCCGCTGGCTTCCATGCGTTTCTTCCAATGTCTTTCTGGAGATTAGGTCTCTCTTTTGGTTAGTCCTTTAATCGCAGCAGGCAGTGAACAGAACTGCCTGGTGGTGTGTTCTTGTGTCCTTCAGTTTTTCTGCATGCAAATCTGCTACGTGTTTGCTGTGTGGTCGTAGTGAGAGGAGAAATACGTCCATCCTCTCTCTTCTTGTGTTAAATTCCATGCTTCTTCAAACCGGACCCCCCCCCCCCCCCACCTGATTGATTGTTTGATTGTCCCACAGATATGGAGGAAGAGGGCATTGTTCCTCAAGTTTCGCTCCAGGGTAGGACATGGAACACTAGTTCTGTGCTGGGCTCTCGTGTCTTCGGTCATGACACGGCTTGCAGTTTGGTGTGTGTCGTCTGCATGAGCAACCCCCCGCCCCCCAGGTAGTCGGATATCTACCTTGTGTATGTGAGAGGCCCCTGGTGAACTGTCTCGAGCAACTGGCAGTGATACTGTGTGGTACTGTAAAGATGTTGGCCGTGCAGAAATGCACCTGTAGCTAAAAATATGTCTGCTGCAATCCAAAGCTGCTTGATTGTAGGATTGTGAATTACTGCAGTCCGTAAATCATCGCCGCTTGACCTTATCTGGTGATTCAGAACCGTGACAGCCCAAACTTGCGATGTTGTTTCAGTAACACTTTTACTGCCATTGGACCTACCCGCAGGTGACAGAATTGGGCATTTTCTGTCTCGTTGACAGTGAGTGTGGATGTGCAGGCGGCAGGAAGGGGCAAATCCAGCCTCGGTCATGTGACCTTCGTTTGTTTGGGCCATACGCATGCACATGCTCTTTTATGAGTGACTTTTAAAATATGGTAACTATGTTTATAGTATTATAACTATTGTAAATCTGCGGGGAAGTGAGTTTTTTCAAAACGTTGCTTTGTGTTTTCTATCAGCATGTCATATGCTTGTTTGTAGCAATTAAGTTGTACATTTTTATAATGTTTTTTTTATCAGTTTGATCCATCAGCATCAGGTTGTTTGACTCAGTTTTATAGCGGCAGTAAAAGGAAAATATTAACTCGTATTGCCACGCATGTTTGTATCAGTTCAGTCTGGATCCCTTCAACCTTTGGTCTGTGGAAGGAACCTGAATTCTGGCTTCATCTGTAAACCAGCCAAAAAGAGCAAATCCAAAAAGGGCTCCTGTGGTTTGAAATAGCTTAGATGTCCCAGGGACTTAAAAGTGGAGGGTAGGTGTGGCCCGGGTGGGCCTTGGGTCTAGACCGACCCTAATCACAGGCCTGTGCTGCTGCCCGAACCTGTAAATATCTCTGCTAACGTAAGCATAATGGGGAGCGGAGCATCTGTCTTCTCACACCGCTCTCACTGAAGTTCAAGCAACTGGGCTCTTTGTGCTATGTGTGTGTCCATGTGCTAACTGTTAGCTCAGTGCGCTAACTGGATGCTAACTCTGTGCATTATATACATGCTAATTCAGTATGCATGCCTCATACTAACTAAATGTAAGTGCTACTAACTGCACACTAATGCAGTGCTAAGTACATGCTAAAATATTGCTGCAACTGCACAACACCTTAGTCCGCTAATTAATTCTGTACGCTAACCCTGTATACTGACTGCATAACCATTGAGTGAATAGTTAGTGTCATTGAATTATTGTTTGATTTTTTTTATTGCATGGCAGTTCCAATATAAATGATAATTTTAAAATATATCTCTAATTCATATCCCATTTATCGCCTTTTATTTATCACTTCTGTCACCTTTCAATCTTTATGAACATGTGTTCTGATTGTTATGCTCTGTGGTGATTTTTAGACCCATTTCGTATGAGATGTATTTGCCTCACGCCAAAGTTTTGCATAGTGTGGCCTCCCTAAATGTCAATATCAAGTAAACGCTGTCAGCCAATCACTGTAAGCCTCCAAATGAAAGGTAAGTTCTGTTAGACCATCAGGCTCCTGAGATCCAAAGTTGTGTGGAGATTCGAGGTTTAGAGAGGAACTTTTCTGGCTCACTGTGATACCTACAGCAGAGTCCCTTTCAGGATCTTTCAGGCGATCTACATGAAAATTTTACATGGAAACAGAGAGGATTTTTCCCAACAGGTTCAAACTCAGAAAATGAATTATTCTTATGCGTGTTTTAGTGTCTGATGCATGTAGAGCAGTGGGGGCGGGTTTTTGGGGTGCATTCCTCTGGGGGCGTTCCCCACTGTAAGCCGCCCATCTCGGGTCACATGACCCGCACCTCCCTGCTCCGAGGCTGCAGAGGCGAGCCCGGCTTTTCCCGGCTCAGATCGATAGCAGCCTGCTGGATTTCATCTGGTTTAAGCTATCCCAGCAGAGTGTCTTAAAGGGCCAGCAGCGAGAAATGGTTTAAGGGAGAGTGCCTCATCCCGGGAGTCTCTGTGGAGGGTGGCACCTTGTCAGGGATCAGCTGTATCTGCGCATGAGCTCTAACGTTGTCCCTCTGCATTGGGCTTCTGGTACGACTGTAATCTCAGTATTCCAGTGTGTTAGGACGGGAAAGTAAAAGCAGCGATCTGTGTAGGAGGAGGGGGTGGAGCTATGAGCTTAAGGGGAGGAGCCTCTACTTAGCTCATTTCCCGGCCGAGGCAGCGGCCCCCACAGAGTGCTCGGATCGCGGCAGCTCGTGATGGACACAGGGGTAAATCGCTGTTCCTTTTTCCTTTCAAGCTGGTTCTGTGCCTGACTGCGGGCAGAGGAGCTGGCCTGGCTGGCTACAGAAGCAGGGTGGCGCTGAAGGAGAAGCATGCTTTCTGGATGTGTTTAGATCCTGAAATAGCAGCAGTAGCAGTAGCAATGGCGGCAGAGGGCCAGGTCCCATCTGTCTGCCCGTGTGCCGTATGGCAGCAGAGAATGCTGGGAGCTCTGTAGCCACACCCCTATGGCACATGCCACTGTGGGAGGTTTTGGGGGTGACCCGCACCATGTTGGAGCAGACCAGCTCTCTTGGGAAAGAGGGAGGACTGGGACATCTTGGCATCCAGCTGCTGATGCCAGATCAGCTGGTCATTCTGCATAAACTGGGTTAGGGGCTGGGGTGGGGGTGCTACTCTATTGCGTTACTGACCCAAACGGAGAGCACTGTTGGTATGCCGCTGTGGTCGTCTCCCATGTGTGTCTAAGAGTACACGCATGCATTTTCAGTGTTTGATTTTATTCCTCCCCCCCCCCCCTCCCCCTGTTGACTGTCACCCCACAGATCGACAGACACCCCCAGAGTAAAGACTCGGTCTTCTTCCGGGATGGCGTGCGGAGGATCGACTTCGTCCTGTCCTACATGGACGACCATACGAAGGACGGGGAGAAGAAGCTGGTGAGTCCGTCACCGCTTTTGGGAGAGAGCGGTTTCATTACTGCACCGCTAGGCACGTAATCACATGACCAGTCACATGAGTCAGCAGGTGCTAGCGGTTCATAACATGGATCTTTTGAAAAGGTTTTGGGTTCAGGCCTGGTATAGCTGCCAAACCCAATAAAGATGTTTACACCCAGTTACTCCCTTGTTATACTGTACTTTCATTCAAATAACAATATAAAATAATATAAAAACAGTGGTTTCAGATATGTAGGCACATTTTGAGTAGAAAGAATTGGCTGTTCAGGTAGACTTCAGCTTGCGATGGTGTTGCCTTCCAAAGAACCCTTCATAAGTGGAATATATTTTAAGTCAAATGTGAATATGATATAGTTGTTTCGGCAAACGAACAAACAAATAAATAGCTACTGTTACCTATGAGTAAATAAATAATTATGGTAACTAAATGGCAGTGATTAAAATGTAAATAAATGAATACAAGTTTATAACAACATAAGAAATTTACAAACGAGAGGAGGCCATTCGACCCATCAAGCTCATTTGGGGAGAATTTAACTAATAGCTACGAGTTGTTACAATTTTATCTAGCTCTGATTTAAATGAACCCAGGGTTTTAGCTTGCACTACACTGACAGGAAGACAACCATACTCTGACTACACACTGTGTAAGGAAGTGCTTTCTCAAATTAATTTTTAAATGTTCTCCCGTTAATTTCCACTTATGGCCACGAGTTATTTAAACATTCTATGTTTATATAAACATAGAAACGTCCGATGCATTGCTAAATGATGTATGACATGTTTACGCTAGAGAGGCTAAGCATGGCTGCATAGATGCTACCATCACCCGGCATCAGTATAAAGTATCATACTACATATCGCTCGCTTGGGAACTAAAATTCGACTACTGAATGTGCTTTGCTATTTCACCATCGCATAGTCTACATATCTAAAAGTGGTCCGTCACAGCCTGTCCTATTAAGGAGTCTCAGGTTCCAGTCTCTATGTCACTGATATTCAGAGAGTCGTCCAGCATCCCTCTGTCACACACCTACAGCCGGCTTGGCCTCTGAATCATATCGATCAGTCCTGATCTACAGTGAAGGCTAAATGGTTCCTTTGCTGCTCGGTTAGTTGAATTAGGGAAATCGGTAGGCTGGGATAATGTCAGCACAGCTGGTGCTCCTGCTGTGGTTTGCGCTGCTGCAGTTCGTGTTCCGAATCATCCTAATCCCCATCTGAAGTCGTGTTTGCATGAAACATGGTGCCGAGGCTGGCCAGTGGAAAGAGCACCGCATGGCACTGATGAAACATGGTGCCGAGGCTGGCCAGTGGAAAGGGCACCGCATGGCACTGATGAAACATGGTGCCGAGGCTGGCCAGTGGAAAGGGCACCGCATGGCACTGATGAAACATG
>JABFEB020000020.1:20595289-20609822 GCA_019775895.2 Stomatorhinus ivindoensis | reverse complement strand
GTGCTAATCGATAGCCCTAACCCTAACTATAACCCCCCCCCCAAACCCCCGAAGCAGATAAATGAGCTACCTTCAATGTGGGGATTGTCGGCTTAGAGTTTTGTACGCGCTCTCACACTGCGCAGTTTCAGAAAACCTACGAGCGCCTCCCTCTGCAGTGACAGTTGGATGGGTGTCATCACAAGTAAACAGATGTTACTCTTGTGCTCCTGCAAGGTTCCTGCAGGCTGTGTGTGTGTATGTGAGAGAGAGAGAGTGTGTGTGTGTGTTTATGCGTGTGTGTGTGTGTGAGAGAGGGTGTGTGTCTTTGCATGTGCATGTGCATGTGTGTGTGTGTGTGAGAGAGAGAGACAGACAGAGAGAAAGAGAAAGAAATAAACAGAGGGAGACCATTCCTCTGCTGGGTATGGGTGTATAAAGCCCAGTATGAAGCCCAGTATGAAGCACACCTTAAATAAACACACAAATATAAACTTAGTAAAGTCAAATAAAGCTTCATTGTCATCCAAGCCATATACAGGACACAGTGAAACGAAATAATGTTTCTCCAGGATCCAGTGTAATTTTCATGATAGGACACACATTAATTTACAAGAAAAACCCGCAAGGAAGCTCTTATACAGTTATCAATAATTCAAAGGGAGGGGGAGAAGACTACTGCTTATCTGATTAACGTAATGTAACATAACGTCACGTAACATAACTCATTGAGCGTAACATAACAAACAGCAGTAAGTCTGTTTGTCCTGAGTGTGTGTGTGTGTGTGTGTGAGGGAGCATATTTATGTGAACATGCAAGAGGGACTCAATCTATTCTCTCTCCACTTGCGATGCCAATCAGCTCAACATGGCTGCCAGTGCCGTAGTGGGGTCCTACGTGGCCGTCGTGGCCCTCGGGCTCCATCTGCATGCAGCGCTGCCCCATGTCATCTCCAGTGCGCTCCTGAGGCGGGCGGTCAGCCCCTCCTACCACCAGGTCCTCCTCGTGCTGCCCTTGCAGATCCTCGGTGAGAGCCGTGCACCGCAGTGCAATGTTCGCACGTTTTCGTGTTAGCACCACTTGTGCTGTAAATCGCCGTAGACAAAAAAATAATAAAGATTTTTATAAACAATTAATAAATTGCATTCTCTATTTTGCAGATGGCCTGCTGATCGTCCTCTGGTGGGCGCTAATGGTATGCGGGTTGCTTTCCCAGTGGTGGCTCACTAGAGACAGACCGCACTTCCCTCAGTGTCCCTTCCAAAACAGAAGGCAGCTATGCCGCCAGCCCCGGCCCGTGGATGAGAGGACCCCACTCTTGTTTGATGGGCAGGACTTTGGGTGTCAGTGAGGCCGTGAATCCATCCCCGATGAGGTCCCATCTGGCCGAGAGAGCAGTACCGCATCCGTAAAGCGCCCCGCAAGTGCGCCTCGTCTCGCCTTTTAGGGACGAGCTTGTCTCATTTGGATATAAGCTTTTTAGACGATCCAGTGATTTCTGTGACCTTTCTGCAAACGACAGAAGCTCGGGTCGTAAAGTCAGCTCGTTAGGGTGAAAAGGGTAAAAGCCCGTTTCACAGATTCGTGCCACCATTGTAAATCGTCTGTTTTTAAGGGAATCCTAACTGGTGTAATCTCCAACCCTGAGGTATCGTCAGCCCCTTCCGTCCGGGTTCGACACAGAGTGAGACTCGGGGTGGCGGGAATGAAATGGTGACGAGAGCCACCTACTGCAAGGGACACGTCGGGTGACAGACACAGGAGCAGCTCTGAGCCGTTTTTAACCGTCATCTTTTATTAATTAGCTCAGCTATGAATAGTCTGTAGGAGCCATAAATCCCGCTTTGGTTGTCTTTGTCCAGAGTGATGCTTCTCTCTGCTGGTGGAATTGGCCTGAAGGGGGCGCTGCGTTGTTTCAGCCTCTCTCCACATACTACTGCACTCGCACAGTGCCTTGATCTGCCAGTTCTGTGGTTCTTAGGATGTGGGTCCGAGAAGCCAGCGTCGCTTTGGCTGTGATCCCTTGCACTTCGGGTGCGGGGGTGTCGTGTTTATTCGGTTAAGATTGTTAATCACCGCTGCATATTGTACCTTTGATAAAGGCACTTAGTACTGTGACTTAATTGGTTCTCTTCCTGAGTATGTTATGTATGAGTATCAAGTGATGCGATAAAGTTGAATCTTCACGTAGTGTTAATGTTCCACATGTGAAATTATTTGTAATTCGTTCATTAAAATTCCCTGTTGTAAATCTTATTTGTTTGATTTTTTAAACCAAACGTGCGTTGCGTAAAAGCTGGGAATGAGAAACCGTGTCGTGACGAAGTTGTATTACTCATCGGAAGGGTTTCGTCGTGACTCTTCCGCACTTTCTGCTGTGAGAAACTTCACCTTGAAAAATCTGCACAGTGTAGCTAACCAAGCTGCCGCTCTGCATGCACCCTAAGGGAAAACAACCTTTAGATCTTAAATCTACGTGTTGGCTGACAATGACCGACAATTACAGTGTCTCTCCTGATCGGTTACAAGACAACATACGATATTAGTGAGAGCGCTCCACTCCCGGCTTGTTGAAGGCTTATATTGCAGAAAGTTAGAAAAATCAGTTGCGTAGATTTGAGAAGCGGTTCATGTATATGTCGGGTCGCATCGTAACAATGGCAGTAACATCCCTCTTTTTCCACTATTAACTAGACCTATAGATGCAATAAAATGCATGCTGTTAAAGCTAACAGTGAATTTCCGGACGCTGGGTGGCAGCGTTGCACAGCTCTGAAGGTTCCGCTGTCCCGCTGTTGCGTTACCCCGAACTTGATCATACCTCTGGAATTGCCTTTGTCTTAAACCTAACAAATTAACCAAATTATTACTGTTGCACACAATTTGCATACAACAAACGTATTCACAATGACTTTTATTATCCTTTATTAATGTTATATTTCTAAAATTCTAATAGTTATAATAAAGTAGCCTAATGCATTAACGTGGAATACCAGAAAAATAAGTAATCGTTATTTTTTTCTTATTCTGGAAATGAAAACTTTTTAAAAATTTATTTCTGCTCCTCACCAAATACATGTGCGCCCGTTAAAAGCGCACGGATGTGCATGGCGGACGCTGGCGTGTTGTGATGAAACGGCTCGGCTTTTGCAGTAGTTAACTTATGGATGAAGGAGAGAAAGACCGAAAGGAGGAATGATGTTGATGGCGAACGGCTCCTGCACTGGCGCCTCCGTCTCCGCAGACACGGGAAGCCTTGGCACCGATCCTCATCTGGTTTCCATAGTACCGCCCCCCTAGAGGTTTGCCCGGACGCTTTGATATAGCGCTGATACACGGGAAAGAATAAAGATATAAAGATAATGTGCCACGCTTTAAGAAAAACGAGATCATTGAACAGGAACAGATAGAAATCAGTAGGCTATGTAACATTCTGCAGCAAAAGTATTTAACGTCGATTGACTTGAAAGGAGAAATAAAAGTGAGGAGCGTCCTCATCTCCCAGGTCCCCCTCGCCCCTCCCTTAATGAAACGAGTGAGGGCTGGGAGAGTGACGAGCAGCGTTGGCCGTGCACTGAGACTGCGGCGCCGACGGGGACCGACCGGGGACCGGCTGGGCTGCACGCGACTGCGCGCTGTCCTTGGTGCTGATCGGGCTGCAGTGGCGCTGGGAACGGGGCATATAATCCCGCGGTCGTAGAGGTCGTAAGGCGTAGCCCTTAGGAAATAATATATATTAGTTTAATTTCTTTCTCTTTTTTACTCCTCTTTGTTTCCCTTTAAACAGCAAATCTTGTTTTTTGCAAACTTTGTTTCAAGAATGTGGCAAGGATTTTTTTTCATCCGGTTTTGCATACAGAAAGAGTCGGTTAAACCCCAACACCATGTTACAGTATCGTCTCATTGTGCGTGAGGTGAGGGGGGACTTTACTATCCTGAATATGGAGTCAAACCACATTTGATTGCTCGCATATGTAGGCGTTTTTTCATCGTCCGTACAGCATATTCTTGGGATATCTGGTCGAGTCTTGATCTCCTTACAAAGAAGATAATCACGCCTTTTCCTTTTTGTATCTCACTACTATGCTCGGTCATCTTGCACTGTAATATGATACTTTAACTTTGTTGCAAAACGAGCGGAGCATAAAATTTGGCGATGGATACCGTAAAGGAGCGAGTTTTCGCCCCCGGCAAAGAAGGGCTAAAGAATTTCGCGGGCAAGACGCTGGGGCAGTTGCACAGGTACGAATTTATGAATGATTTTCTTCTTAAAGGCAGAAAAGGCGCAGGGAGAAATGCTAATAAAACTAGAAATGAATGCCTGGGGAATTCTATGTCCTCTCCCTTTTCATGATTGACTGTTACATATTGTGAATCAGAAATATTATCTTGTAATATCATTAGTATGCGCTGTGATTTCAGACACGCCTCTTCTAGGCGCATCGCTTGCATTATTTGGTGTAAAACAATAGTAAAGAAGTGTGTAAACTGATCGAAATGTGTACCTGTACGTTGCTCTTTGCAATGGACAGTTGAGAAGATAAAATAATACCCGTCCACTGGAGATTTCCCGGGAATACCGCTTTCTTTAGCAAAGCAGAAGTGGGCGCCGTAAATAATTAATGAATAATTACGCACATCTGATGCAAAAATATCTCCTGTATTATTCCCTGACCTGCATGAAAACGAATCGATTTCATTTGATATCAAATGTCACAGTTAGTTCCTGGGGGATCTTCCCTTTATTTAACATACCGGCATCTTCGCTCTGCTTTCTGGTTGTATCGTGTAACACCTGCAAAGCCCAGTTCCTTTGCTGGAGATGACACTCATTGTTGGTCTTGTTTCAGGAACATTTTACTTCTAATAACTGCCATCAGACGTGTATCTGAGACTGACTTACATAAATAACCCTTAATGTTTTGACCTGTGTATTATACGAAATACGACGTTTTCGGTCGACTCCATTGACCCTATCTGTCTTGGCAATGCCCTGCATTCGAATCAATGTGTCCTCCTTTTTGTTAGCATGTATACTTAAATATTGCTGTAGGTCTACATAATTTTTTCGTTATAATTAAATATTTAATATATCGTTTACTAGATTTGATAAGAATTAAATCAAATTAAATTCAATATGAATAGTCGTTCTAAATTTGAATCACCGTGTGTCCTATTAGGAAATAATGCATTTAATCGAAAACCTACAGATAAAACAGCGAAAATAAACTTTATATAAATAAACCATATACCTATTTTGTATATCAATATAAAAATATAATAAAAATGCCATAAAAATGCATGTTAAAATTAAAACTAGCGTACAGAAGGTCCAAATATTCCTTATGTATAGAGATGAAATTATAATATATATTTAACATCTCAATATAATTATGCATTTGATAATTACAATAATATTCTAATTCAAATACATTTAGGTGTTTATTTGCCTAAATCTTTTTTTTCCTAACTTCGCAATATACTAAATAGGCTACCGAGGACTTTTATTGGTAAATGGTAATTTATTAACAAGACAATTCGAGGACACATTTATATATTTTCCTTTCAGATGCATTTTAAAGTTGAGTGTCAGGGTCTTTGGCGGCTTTAGAGCGTCGTTTGTATTGGGGGGATTCTCGTGTCAATGTAAAAAGTAGCAGTGAATCTAAATGAAGACAAAGCCGTGCGGACTGCTGCAATGCGGTATCCAAAGGAATCTCCATTGGTTCGATGCTGGGAATAATTGTCACGTTTTGGCCTGGAAATGAAATTTGTTGTGGGCGATGCAAGGCAGGGTCCCGGAATGTCACTGTCCAATGTCATTTCGTGACCCATGACAAACTATTTTTTTCAGTCCGTCGCTGGCCTGACCTTCTAACTATGAAAATATCCGATTTTATATAAAACATGCTATCAATATTTGATTCCCTGTTTTCGCTCTAGCTTAATAAAAGCTTGTTGCATCCGTTTGCACACAAGTCCAGGCAGGTATAATTCATGTTTCAAGGTCACATCGTATTACGTAACATTGCTATTTCTCAGCCTTGCATAATGCGTTAACACATTTGTTTAGAAGAAATATTTAACGAAAATATGATTCATATTAAAATCAATTTCAAATAAATCTGTACAATTGCTTGTTCTTTTTTGTTAAATCATCGAATGTCAAAAGTTAACTGTGATAGGTTAAAATGCATTTCTTCTCTGTATATTAAGGCTTGTATTTAAAAAATGCTAAGCTTAGATGTACACTTTATACCATTGAGACACGTAGAAGTAAACGGCGTTGGGTGACAGATGTGTGGGAAACGAAAGGACACCAATGCTGATTTGATGGCCCAGGGTGTTGGAAAAGCGACAGAAAACTGGGGAGGTGATCGAGCTGACGGAAGATGGGCGACCCTCGGAAACCAAAGAGAAGAAGCCGCCGATATTTGACTGCACGTGTTTCGGGCTGCCCCGTCGGTACATCATAGCCATCATGAGCGGCCTGGGCTTCTGCATCTCCTTCGGCATTCGCTGCAACCTGGGCGTGGCCATCGTGAGCATGGTTAACAACAGCACATACCACCAAGGCGGCAAGATCATCATCAAAGAGGTGCGGACCCCTACGGATACCGTTAAATTTCATGGCGGGGCTCGTCCCTCTGCTACAACCCATTACGTTTGTGATCGTGAGTGCATTGCGAAGCACAGAGCAACGGAGCATCATTTTTTTGAAGTACTTATAATTCCCTGCAGTGTTCACTGTACATCGCTGCCACCTGATTTGTACTGCTAGGAGATCCCGAACTGTAGGGCTGCCTTTAGGCCTACTGATGCCCTTGAGAACACGTGACATATAACCGCGATACGGACTCTAATATTGTGGAAAAAATATAGTCACGCGGTTTAACATAATTTCTAGCCTTTATTTGATAATTTACAGTTTATTTACAATCAATAGACAAATACTTTCTTACGGAGGTTAATTTATTACATTTTGGTCCAAAACTATCTGATAAATCTATCAGGCACGATGAAGTCGTTTAAAAAAATGAGTTCTATATTAAAATCTGGTAAATCGGAGCTGAAGATGTTAATTTTATAATATAGACAGCCCCGTTCTAGGCGTGCCCCGTAAAAGAAAATTAAATTCCGCCCGGTTCATAAATATTTAATTACATCTGCCCCATGTGTTTCATTTTTAGAATGTCGCTGTTTTAAAAGTGCTTCTGTATTTGTCATTGGATGACCATGGTTTCCCCGATTTCCTTTCGTCTTTTTTTGAAAGAAATTCAATTCTGAGAGCTATAGACTATATCGTAACTAGGCTCCATAAGTTAAAAAGCATTCCCCCATATCGAAAAAAGATCAAAATGATGAGAATTATTCAAGAATGGTAAACATGACGAACGACAAAATGAATCTTGATTTCTTTTCTATAAGAAAGAATAATAATCGCGCATTAAATCAAAATACCAATATATGAACCACGATGCGAATTTTATATTTTAGCTGGGTAACTTAGGCCTACGTACGATTTCCCTTGCGTTCTTCGAAAACTCAGTAAAAATCAATAACCGATGTTTGTGTGCCTCTTAAAGAAAGCCAAGTTTAACTGGGACCCGGAGACAGTCGGGATGATCCACGGTTCGTTTTTCTGGGGCTACATCGTCACGCAGATCCCAGGAGGATACATATCCTCACGACTGGCAGCCAACAGGTAAATTGGTCATCAATCATGTGTGTTTGCCTTTAATGCCGACCTGTTCATGCGTCGTGGTATTATTAATGTAGCCTAATGTATTATGCAGATTTACTTATTCCACACCGTAGCATTTTTAAGGAAAATACGAAATAATAACCCGAGTTAAATCACCATAGTTCAGCATCACGTCACGTGAAAAGACCCAATAAAATGGATACATATGGCCCAATGAAATGCAGCTGTTTTACATTTTCAACGAACATTTTCATGCAGACTAACTATACAATCCCATCGAATATGCATGCTGTTTTAGAACAAATGATATACAGGTATTTGTCTATATTCGTTAAGAAGTCAGTATTAAATAAATAGTCAAGATTATTTTAGGACGAAAAACAGGCTAAATGTGCGAAAGATTATTCGTATGAAAGGGTGACTGACTGGTGGTTGGTAATAGAAAGGAAAAAATAACTGACCCTCGCCGAGCTGTGAACATTTTCTGGCCGGTGGCGCTTTCTTTCACCTGTTAATGAGATCCCAGGGGGGGACCGTCTCTAATCCCTTTTATTCAGGGGTGTGGCGTCCAGCCATGTTCACTTCCATGATCACGTGTACATAGGCAGATGATGAATATTTCAGTAAACCAGTCACGCGCATCAGACCTCCTCCAACCAGCATTATACGAGTAAAAGTATGTTCATGGAAGGCTGCTGAATCGGGGAGTTCCTATCAAAAGGGCTATCACTATCCAAAAAACGTTTTGTTACACCATAAAAATTAAAACACCTAACCTACTGAGTACGACGTTTAGTGCATGAATATTTTGTATTTTGATGGTCACGGGTGCGGTTTAAATTATATGTAAATCAATGTAATTTGGATAGTTGAAGCAATCACTAACGTTATTCTTTACGTGTGGTGAAACGCACCGTGTATATCTAAGGGGGTGTTTCCCCTGACAGATGAGGTAATCGCCTAGTCGGATTACAGTCGTTCCGCCTTGCTCTGCTGAAGCCGGGTCACGGTGCGCCGCGGCCCTGAGGATTGTGTTCACACCGGGGAGAGAAACGCAAAGCGGACTTCGCTCAGATTTGTCCGACGACTTCGTTCACATCTTTAAACAAACAGGAGCGTTTCTCGTTAAATTTAAGATAGATGCATTTAATTGTTGGTTTCATTTTTATGGTATTTTAGTGGCTTTATTATATTTAATTTAAAATTTAAAAATTGTCATTAATTTGCTTATATCCATATCCGTAGCGACGTGTCCCCTCACATTTCATAATTATTCGTTTGGACCCCCCACATTTAACATAAAATATTAGTTTTATGCCAATGTGTCCCCCCCACATTCAAAATGCTTCTGGCACTCCTGCTTATATCCCTTTTTGAGACTCATGCGTGAATGTGGAGTTTAGGAAAATGCAAACGATGTTTTGTATGCCTTTTTCATTCACTTGCTTTCTTTTCAAAATTAATTTCATACTATATGACTCCTGTATAACGATTTATTGGCTCTACTTTCGAAACATGAATAATTAATATGTTATGCAAAGAAATGACCCACAGGTGTATTTACCATTCCAGCCATTCCGCAGAATATGTAATCAAATGATTGGCGGTATTCGTTTCTTCCATATTCCTGTAACCTTACTAGGTGTTATGCAGTAAATTCAAACCACGTCAACGAAGCATTTATTCGTGCCGAAAAATTTAAAGGAAATTCTCAGGAAAATGTACCATAATTTTAACTGATAGAAATTTGGGGAAAAAATTAGAAAAAGTTGAATCCCATAACAAGAAATGCTTACACACATTTACATTTTCAAGCTAACGGATTGTTGCAATGAAATCTAACCAATGTCTATTTATTATAAGATACTTGGACTGGCAATGTTTGATCAATTTTCGCAAAACGCAACGAAAAGAACTATGGTATATAGAAACTGTGTTCTATTAAAGCAAAAACGAATCTACCTTTGCTGTATATATAAACGACTGGTAGGAAGTACATTGGATGGGATTTATGGTTGTTTCATTGTATGACAGGAAGTCATTTATTCTATAAATTATTCGGTATATAATATTAATTGGTAATAGGCCCAGTGTTATTATAAATAGGACAACTTAGTATTACAACGTATCTAAATTTGTATTATAATGTAATTGCACCAGTAATTCAGTGCCGGGCGTCACCCTCGTAAATTCTTTGTAATTGCAGGGTTTTCGGTGCAGCTATATTCCTCACCTCAACTCTCAACATGCTCATCCCATCCGCTGCCCGAGTTCACTACGGATGCGTCATGTTCGTGAGGATACTGCAGGGACTCGTGGAGGTAGGGCAGCATGGTTAATCTTGTTCTCGGCTGGTGTATGTCGGTTTGATGACTGGCAAGAAAACCTGATATTACAGGACCGAGCCGAATGGAGCTAACATTTCCCAGATATACTGTCCTGCATCACTGCTGCACACGTAACGCTTTATTCGTCATGGTAACTAGGTGGGTATTTGTTGTAAAGATAGTGATTGAGAAACGAAAGAAATCAAAATACACGTAAAAAATAGAGGTAACGAATAGGTTGTGAGCAAGTTTACCAAGGGTGACCCATCCCTCGTTACGCGACCTGTCAGAGTCTTCGAATAAGCCGCCTACTTTGAAGAGATTGACAGATTTCTCACACCGTAACGCCAGTTGCAAGGGCAGCCTAATATGTCAGATATTCTTATGATCTGGTCGATGTTTTAGAGGCTTTTATCGATCGTTTGCCTGCCTGCACATTGATTGGACGGTACACCGTACCAAATTTTTACACAATCCGAAATATCACTTTCAGGTGATTGCAGAGGGTGTCTATGATAACTTGGTGTGACTGCAGAATCTTTCGTTTGTTTTATTTCCTCATGATTCTTGCTTCACCATTGCTTCCTCTTTATTTCACCAATGGAAACCTTTATGTTGCGATGGGTGAAACTTGTGTACAGAGATTATTTCTTCATTTCATCTGATTTCTTCTAGTCGTCTTCACATTTGGCTTATAAAAGTGTGAGCACTTGACATAATGAAAATGAAGGACTACAGGAAAACTAAACATTTTTTATTATGAACTGGGAGATGACAGGCACCACAGTCTGTACCCCTGTTCATTTTGTATCCCATGAAAAGCTTGTGAAGTCCTACTCTTTGGTCTTATTGTTAAACAAATTGCTTATTAGCTGGCAAATACTTGATACACATTGGTTTTTGGGTGAATGTGATTCATTTAATCTGCTTGTGGAGTGAACCTTCAATCCATTCATCTGCTTATCCTTGTCAGGGTTGTAGGGGGAGGCGTTAGAGACTGTTCCAAGTACCACAGAGGAATATGTAGACCCCAGACAGGATGCCACTTGATTAATTCTTAATTTATATACATCGACTGTTGACCATATTTGGTAATGTTAAACTTATTTTCATCTAGCTTTGATATTATATACCCTGACCATAGTCAGGTTATGATTTGTATAGCCTGTTCATAGATTCTTGATGATGATGTGTACTCTAATCGTTGGTCATTTTTAATGTCACATGAAGAGGTCAATGATTGCTATACGAAGATTGTTGTATGAAATTGTCATTGGCTGCCCTGGGTGTTAGTATGAAATGGTCTTTGACTCATCTTGATGTAGAATTAACTGGTCCTTGGTTGGTCCTGACATTTTACAAACTGGTTTTGAATAAATGGCTGGGTGGCTACTTTTGGTGTTGAATGAAATGGTCTTTGGTTGCCCGTTATGTTAAATGAATTGGTCTTTGTCTGGTCTGGGAGTTAAATAACCTGACCATTGGCTGGTTCTGGCTGTTGTCTAGTACCAGTTGTTGTCTGGTCTGGGTGTTAAATAACCTGACCATTGGCTGGTTCTGGCTGTTGTCTAGTACCAGTTGTTGTCTGGTCTGGGTGTCAAATAACCTGACCATTGGCTGGTTCTGGTTGTTATCTAGTACCAGTTGTTGTCTGGTCTGGGTGTTAAATAACCTGACCATTGGCTGGTTCTGGTTGTTGTCTAGTACCAGTTGTTGTCTGGTCTGGGTGTTAAATAACCTGATCATTGGCTGGTTCTGGCTATTGTCTAGTACCAGTTGTTGTCTGGTCCAGATCATTGGCAGGTTGTGATTGCTGTTTGATCCCGGTGTTGAATGATCAGATCATTGGTTGGTCTTGGTTGTTGTCTGATCCCAGTGTTGAATGACTGGATCGTGGGCTGGTTGTGGTTGTTTTCCGGTCTCAGTCTGGAATGACTGGCTCAATGGTTCATTCCTGTAGCTTCAGCTGGGCTTTGCATTGCCTGTCGTGAGCAGTTCCTTTGTCAGGCCCTGGCTGTGATTGCATCCATCATAGTACACTGGCCACCATCAATCACAGTGGACTGACTCCCTGATGCTTATTAATCTCACGATTCTTTGCAGCCACTTGGTAAATGTTTAATGTCATCAAGGTTTTAATTAAAGTCTGAGACATTAGCTAGCAGAGCGGGGAAAAATGACTCCATGTATTACAGCTGTAATGGTTTCAGGAGAAGTTGGAAGATGTGTAATAGAAAAATCTAATTGTGGCTGACACTATTTTAGTGCTTCATATGACAGTTGCTGCAGACATTAATGTGATGTAGTCGTGGTCTTTGTGGACCCTGTAAACCCTGTAGTAGAAAAGCTTTTCTGTGGCCTCCAGCAGGAAAAAATCCAGTCACATGCCTCGCTATTCACTTAGCTTCAACAAAGGATGGGATGCTGAGAGGTAGGGAGAGCCAAGCATCCCCTCGATGACAGGTCCCTCCCAGTGGGTCATGTGACCTTTGTAGAAGCTCAGCCCCCCCCCGATCCTACTCCCCAGCACTGTTGCTCCTGTAATTCCACACCAGTCAGCACAGGCCTAACCCCAGCCCACACGGCACGCCCTAGCAATTTGCCTTCACCAACAGCCGGTTTAGGGCCCAATAGTCGCTAATGAAAACTTAATGTAATCATTTCTCATTGGCTTGAGCTTGCAGGGTTGTCCTACCCCATAAATCTGAACAGCAGTACTGATGTTTTTGCTCTTAGAAGAACCTCGCATGCTTCATTGTGACATAAAACGGAACTACACTCACATTTTCTGTGCATCAATGTGTAGACACCGACCATAACATAACACTTAAAATTGCCAGTTCTTCTAAAAAACCCGACTCTTTTAGCCCTCAGCTATTTATATGACAAATGCAAAATCCAGCCAGGATCCCAAATCTATAAATACCATAGTATGCAGTATGTATTATGCAGAAACCCTTAAATTGGTTGTACAGTATGTGCTACACAAGCCTTAATACCGTAGTAGTATAGGTATCCATGTCCCACTTGCTTACTCATAGTCTGTGTGTCACTGGCACGTAGCCACGGAGTAAAAATGTCCCCCCCCCCCCCCCCAAAAAAAAGAAAAAATTGTTTGCCCGCAACCAAACATGGAGCCATGTTGTAAGATGAGTTCAACCCCACCCCCAGAAATTTGCCAGACCCGCCCAAATTCATGTGTGGCTATGGGCCTGGGGTTTCAGTGAGCAGTGTTGAAATTGATGTTATTTTTCACATGGCTAGCAAACCCACACTTTCTTTGTCTATAATGTTGGGGGGGGGGGGGGGGACCGTGGACCCCCAGGTTTTTCTCTTCCTACTTGATAGTTTTTGGTTCCTCGCCTCCATTGTCTTCTTGTTTTCCTTCTTTCATTTCTTTGTCTTCCCCTTTCCCCATTTTCGAATTACTCTGTATAATTCTGTATGCAGGAATGTAAAGCGCTTTGGGGTGACTGTTGTGAAAGGTGCTATATAAAAATCAATTGAATTGAATTGGATTGAATGTATTTCATTACAGACTTTTGTTAGTTGATTTGTGGTTTAGACTGTAAGTCAAGTGGAAATCAGTAAAAAAAAATTGAGCATCTTTAGTGGCATGGAAAAATGTCACAATTGCTTTTGTTTGATAATTGTAGATTATTGTTGGAGACCTCACTGGATTTCTGGCATGGGACCAGCCATGCAGGAATGGTCTATTGTGATGATGGAGAATGTTTCTCCTTGTGGCTCATTTGCTGTCACTGGGAGTCACAGCTTAGTCTTCCTGTAGCTGTGACAAGTTACACTTTGGGCACCTTGTCTTCTTCCAGGGGGTGACCTACCCAGCCTGCCATGGTATCTGGAGCAAATGGGCCCCTCCCCTGGAGAGAAGTCGCCTGGCAACAACATCCTTCTGTGGTAACTATCGGCAACGGCTGTCCCTCAGGGTCAGGGTCCTTGTCACACTGACTTCAGACACAGTCTGGCTGATTCATACTGCTGTTGGCTCTATTCACAATTACCATGTTAATCAACATATAAGCCTCATAACAGACAATAATAATTATACAGAAGCCATTTTGAAATCACACATACAAGTTGGTGGAAAGTTGGTGGTAGTGAAGATCTGAGCTTTTGAGCCAGTTCCTCAGTATCTGCTCACTTCCAGATGCCTTGGCAGATGTACCTAAAACAACCCAAACACAGTACCGTATCAGAAAGAGAGAAATCTAAATTCATGCTGAAGATTCAGAACCGGAAAGATCTTTATCAGCCAAGAAATCTGTCTTGCTGAATGCGCTCCAGTATCACATATAACACGCTTGACAACTACAGACAATTAGCTAATATGTACACATTTTACACATGCTTTATGCTAGACTGTCTACCTACAATTGGATGTAGCATGAATGACTAGTGAATGTAAGTAAGCAGGGTGATGACAGGAAGAATTGCAGGATCACAGCTGACTAAAGGGCCTGTTGTTAACAGAGTAATTACTCTTGGGGGGGGGGGGGGGGG
>JABFEB020000020.1:20559889-20577639 GCA_019775895.2 Stomatorhinus ivindoensis | reverse complement strand
GGGCTTGAGGGGGTCTTGGGAGGCAGGTGCAGCTTCAGACCCCCCGGGGGGATTAGGAGCGAAGTGGAATGTGTCCAGAATCACTCTTTAATGTCGGGGGCCAAGTCCAACCCTGTGGGAACGTGCCAGCAGATTAATTATCAGCCTGATCCCCCCCGGCCCTCCCTGACGGCTCGGGGGGGTTGTTAGGGGGAGGGGCCGTTTCTTCATCGTAAAACCGGCGAAAGACAGCAGAGACCGGCGTGAAATCGCCATGTCTGTCGTCAGCTTCACCATCCGCCCCCCCCAACCTGCTGCTTGTCCCCGAACGCACAGAGCGATCACTGCACTTCTCAGGCTCTGCACTTAGATTTTATGCGCCCGCCCCCCCGGCGTTCATTGAAATTTTTTAATTCCAGCCCAGCCACGGGAGACGTTCCTGTAATTACGGTTTAAATGACAGCCCCACCCTCTTCCCTGTGTCGCCCCCATGTTAAGCGAAGTGATACCTGCCATTAGGCGACCTTCATCTCCTCTCTGCTGGTTGGCTAACGGTTGCCTGAGGCACGATTGCAAGCAACCACTGGGCATAGCACTTTTGACCCCATCCGCTTTGAGGAGGGGGGGGGTGAAGATTAATTCTTGTCCGGTCCGCAGTGCAATTCCCTGGCTCCCTGATTATGGGGAGATCCTGAGGTATCACCCCCCTCCCCTCCATGAATCCTTCTTGTCTCTGAGGTATAACCCCCCCCTCATGAATCCTTCTTGTCTCTGAGGTAATCTCCTCATCCTGTCTTTCATTACCTGCTTGAGACGCCCGTCATGTCCGTGATTCTCTGCTGCATGGTAATAAGCCCGAATGGACCTTTCTGCCTCTTCTCCACCTGACTTCTATCACCCCCGTCTTGCACCCCCCCCCCCCCAGGTGGAGAAGACACCTCCCGCAGACAACTCTAAGATGGCTGCCTCGCCTGGCGTCCCAGAGAGGAACCACGGTTTCCTCCACACTGCCTCTCCTGTCCCTCCCTGCCTACTGCAGCCAATTTATCGCAAATTCTTTATCACAGATGACGCCCAAAAATGCTTGAATCCCCCAGTTTGTCACATAGGTGGATTTCCTGAGCCAGCAGCTCGATCGCCTTCTCATGACAAGCCCCCGACCTTCTGAGCTCCCAGCCTGTTGGAGCGGTGACATTTCAGGGCTGAAGCTTGGAGCAGTGTGTAATCTTCCAGTAAGCCCAGATTCCCACCTGCCCTGTGTTTAGGACTCTCCCCTCAGTCATTACTGTGGGATCTGCGTACATGAGGGAGACATGACCAGACACGCAGACCTAAATGACTAATATTGAGACATAAAATCTGGTTGAGATTTGCATGCCCTTATTTAACAGATGCTTATATCCGAACCAGTGTATTTTTTTCTTTGAGAAGGTATGTTCAGCTAGTCCTTGGAGCAATGGGGGATTATGGTCAGTTATAAAATCACTTTATCAACATTGGGATTTGAACCAGCAACCTTCTGGTAACAGGCATAGAGTTGGAACCTACCGAGCCACACACTCTCCTTGTTGGGAGTGTCCGTGGGGGACCTGTGTGCTTCAGCCTGTTGCCTAAGCCTTATCGCTATGGAGCTGAGTGAGTAGACTGGGATCGCGGTAGCCCAGACTGCGGCTGGGCCGGAACACGCGGGCCTTCCTGTGGAGTACGGGGGGAGATGTTGGGGGCGTGGCTTGTTTGTGATGGGCGGGGCCTGCAGATTGACGGTGCACGGTGCTGCAGGGTGTCATTCAGACACAGGGCTGATGGGGCTTCAGAGAAAGCGAGAGTGTGGAAAGACGGGGTGGGGGGGCGGGCAGCCTTTTCAATCAGAGACTCGTGCCGAGGGAGCAGCCTGGCCTGGCACTACACAGCCCCCGCTGAGAATTTCCTATTCAGACCTGTCTGCGAGACAGATGGGCACTGGGAGGTGGGGGCTGGTGGCCACTTTTAATATATTTATAAATTCCCCTCCCCTACAGAATCCCTTTGTTCCCTCAACGTTCACCGAAGGGGAAATGTGGGGCTACACCCTAATGTGAAAAGCTCATTAATGGGCCGTGCTTCTGAATGACTGAGTAGCACGAGTAAGCATTAGCGTTAGCGCGAGTAAGCATTGGCAAGAGTAAGGGTTAATGTGAGTATGCATTAGCATTAGTGCGAGTAAGCATCGGCGCAGATTAAAGTTAGCTTGAGGCTAACTGCGAACAACCAGACAGACACATGAAAGTGAATTTACTACCCAAACATGTCTTATTAAAATCAAATGATTGGATCTTGTTTGGAACTGGTAGCAGCGCGAAGTGCAGGTCTGTGCTAGTAAGGCACATGGTGGATTTCTGCTGTTACTCCAGATTCTGTGACGCTCCTGCGATCCTGGATGACTGACAGCACTCTGAGCTGCCATCTTGCCGAGTGCCGAGGTCCTGAAGGGCAGATGCGGGTGGTGAGAGGTGGGGTTGGCGGGGGGGTGTGCACGCGCTCATGCTGACCTCATTCTGCAGCTACAGAGTGGCCAAACTCCCGATACATTATTAATAGACTTGCAACAGCTGGGGGGTCGTGACCTCCGTCCCCCATGGGGCTGCGACCTTCAGGATATTTGCTGAAAATAAGCCCTTTATGGATGGTTTGAAAAAGACTATGAATGTGTTTATTAAAAATTTATTTGTGAATAATCCATTATTTTCATCTCATTTTCACAGCCGTCAACAGCTCACCACCCTGGTTACCATACTAGCTCCACCCACACCCCCCCCACCAGGCCAGAGCAATAACTCAGGGTGGGGTTTCCCCTGGGGTATCTCACACAGAGAGGGGCTCTCATTTTTCCCGCCGCATGCCGATTGACAATGTGGACCGCCCTGTAATTTCACTCATTGGAAGATTACAAGTATCTGTCACATGGGGGGCAGTAATCACACTTAAACACGCCTGTCTCTCCTCCCCCCTCCCTGTGTGGCTTTCCTGGGGGCTGCGAGGAAGAAATATATAAACATGTCTCTCAACGACACTGTGGACGATTCGGGGGGGGGGGGAACGTCAACCACCTGAATGACTTCTTCTATACAGATGGAAAGAGCAGAGGCCCCCATCCAGGATGAGACGTGAGGCCAGCCACGGATGAGCTCATTTTTGGGGTTAGAGCTGTGTGACCTGCTGGCGTGTGCTGCACCTTCCCGTGGAGATGGAGATGACCCCCCTTGGCCTTGCCCCCTAATCTGCCTCCCACGAGACAATGGGGCAGATTTCGCAGCATTCCCTGTGCCCCTTTTTGTATAACATATGGGGAAATCATTTTGGGCGACAAAATCGTGGGTAGTGCTGTTGCCTCACACATCCAGCGGTGGGGGCTGTGTATTCTCCCTGTGATGGACTGGCATCCCGTCCAGGCTGCACCCAGCCCTGGACTAATTGGGATAGGCTCCAGGCCCCTGGGGTCCGAGGCCGTAATAAGCGGTGAGTTGGATGTGAAGAAATGGACAGCATATCGTAATGCACAGAATGCTGTCTGTACGGCCGCTTCCTGTTGAAACATTAATGCCTCCCTATGGGAGCCGCTTCCTGATCTTCACTCCAGCTTCTTGCGCGTCGCTCTGTCCTGCAATTGTATTTAGGTCAGAAGCTAAAATAAGCACATCCGATGAAGGAGGAATCATGACGCCACGACGCTCCAGGTCCGTTTCGGAGCGCCGTGACGCCCAGCTGCCACCTGCCCACCCATCGCCACCCCCACCAGGTACCTCCAGATATTTCCACAGGCTCTGACGTTGCAGCTTTCCGCCAAAACGGCCACTCTCTTCACACCCCACTGGTCACATGACAGCGTAGCGGAGAGGAGAGTCTAAATGCACTAAACTGTGCAGCTCTGCTTTTGTCTGGAATTGTGATGCAAATGGTGGCAAAACCAGCCCAACCCCCCCAATTACACACCTAATGTCTGCACAAAACAGAGACCTATGGTAATGAGAAAACTTAGCAGCTATACACACAGACAGTTGGAAAGCCTGCCTAATTTAAGCCCCATGATTTTAAGCAGCCGATTTTAATCAATAGATCTGTCGACACCTTTTCACTGCCGTGTGATGAGATCCTGGCAGAATCCCGGCCATATATTCACAAAATTCATTTTTATTTCGCGTCCATCAAAGCTGACCTGTTGGCCGTCGCTACCAGCCTCGACGTCCACTATCTCTTTACTTTTTTAGCGCAGAACTCTCTCACCCGTGCTTTTGTGCCCGGTACATATTGTTCTGGCCTACGGCGGCCACTCAGTCAGCATTAAGAAGCGCGTTGGAAGCAGAGGGCAATTCTGTGTGGAATTTAGGAAGCTTTGAATAGGACTCTGTGTGTGTGTGTGTTCCATGGAAAACAGCCCCATAACACACGACGAAATTATTTTGAATTTCCATGCATTACAAATGAAAATATACCCTTGGTCTTCTGTTTAGTTTGCTATGCAGTTCTCCACATGCTCTTTTCCTTTCTGCGTTAACCGAATTCCCCGTGTCCTTGCCAATGACATCAATCACGGCCTTTCCCTTCGCAACCCCTGCTGAGCTACATTACACGGTGACCTTTGACCACATGCCCGGCTGCCACGGGAATGTCTTCGGCGTCGTGACGTCCGTCTGGGGGCGTCCCCGCGTCACGCTTATGATAGCCTGCGGAGCGTGACCCGGGCGGACGAAGCACATGTGGGGTGGGGGGTGTACGCAGGACTTAGCGTTAGCCGCCAGAGCGGTGATCACCTCCCATGCGTCTGTGCTAAATTCACCGATTTGTGGATTGTCAGTCTGTTATAAACTGGAATATTTGAGCTTGCTGTGCAGTGAAGTGTAAAAAAAAATAAGAAGAGCTGCTGTTAATATTTAATCATTTCGCTGACAGGGTGCATGAGATAGCTAGCTGCTTGGGCTTAGAAAACCGTAGCATGTACTGCTAGCATCAGGCCATTTGGATTCCAAGTCTAGGCTCTGCTCTGGCCCTGTCCCAAGCCCGTCAGAACCCCAAGACCCCCCGGGGTCAGTGAGTCGAGATCATCGCTGTGATGATCTGCTTCTCCCTTCTCCCTGTTTGTCCCCAGGCTGGCATAGTGATGTCCCCCCCCCCAACTTTCACTGCCTGCTGACTGGATGAGGTTCTGGCTGAGAGTGCGTCTCCTCACGTCCTTAGGCGAATGAGTCCCAGGCCCAATAATGTACCCTAGAAGTCCCACAGCCCATAACGGGGGGGGGGGGGGGTGTGTCTCTCTGTGGTCTGAGGTACAGCTTACATGCTGGGAGATCCAGCTGCCCTGGGCACCTGCCACCTGACGGCGACCCGCTGAACACAGAACTGGCCCACGCTGCATCTGCTGGATGAGCCCGGGGGGGGGGGCAAGGGGGAGGGAGCGTCCCGGGAGCATAGCGCCTCCTCCAGGCGCGTCACAGCTGCAGCACGTAGTGTGGGCGTGTGCCATTGGCGGATAGCATGGCTGCGTCACCCCCAGCTCATTGGCTATCGAGGATGAAAAAAACTACGTAAGTATATGTGCTGTATTTGTTTTGTCCTCCCAGAGCAGTCATTCCCTCCCTCCCTCCCTCCCTCCCTCCCTTCTGCAGGAGCTGGCTCTTCTGGTGCTGTTCTCTCATTAGACCCCAACACCTGTCTCCAGAGGGGCTGTTCCGGAATTCTGGATCCATTGTAGCCACATGTCAAAACGTGTTTTTAATGAATTCTGGGTAATCCTGTGCATTAAGACTTATAATCAAATCGTTGCTTTTTCTCAAGTCACAGCTCCTGCTATAATAATAATAATAATAATAATAATGCCTGGGTGATCTACTGGCGTCCCGGCTCTCCATTCTGTGTTTTGAATGCACCGATTTCCTTGTGTTGCTCATTTCAGGCCAATAACGTTTTTTCAGTGTTGTGGGTTGCTGGTCTCTGGAATTCCGGATCTTTGACCTTTCGCCTGCACTGTGGAGCCTCCCCCTTTGGATCCTACCCCATCTAATCACTACTAACAGTAATAATTTACCCCCATCTTTGCGTGTTCGCAGTGTGCAGACTCTCCCCGGCTTATTCCGAAGCATCATGGAGCTTTAATGGATCCTGTTTTCTGACTCCGCTGGCCGTAAGGGCGCCGTAAGCCCAGGGCCCATGGCAGGGGGGGACGCTTTCAGCCCCAGGTTGATGAAGACGAAAAGCCATTCACAGCGCAGGCTGAATGATCAGCACTGCTAATGGGCGATGGCTAGTCGGCGCTGACGAAACCATGCGATTCAGCGTCCTGAGCGCGTGCTGCAAGCTGCATGCAACCATGAGTATGTCTGCTCTGGGAAACAGGCGTCACCATCATAGAGTCCCACCTCAGTCCCTGTCCAGGCTGAGCTGAGCTCTCCCTCTCCCTGCAGGCCATGTTGTTCCTCTACTGGTCCCTGAATTCCTGCACAGACTCATTCATCATTTGCCTGTATTTTAATTCCCCGACAACAGTCCGTTTCATACACGGGAAAACAGTGTGTAAATGCGGTGATGTAAATGGAAACTGGGTTTGAATCCCAGTGGACCGTGAGCTTGATTTCTTAATCACCGTGTCTGTGATGGGCACAGCAGTTTGGGAGGTAACATTTATGAGCAGAGGAGTTATTCATAGACCTCCCACTTCTTGGGTAGCATTTTGAAAGACAAGACAGCAGCTTTCGGAGAGTGGGGCAGGAGGACTTCTTGGGGTGGGGGGGCAGATGTGACCCTGTGTCCCTAATGACTCTGTTGGATGATGTAGATGCGTTGTAATAGGAACTCCAGAACGAGGCCTTTCAGTCCAATTTAAGGTTTGAAAAAGTGAACGTCTGCCCCAGTTTGCCCAGTCCCACCCACCTCCTCAAGTTGGCTCCTCGTTCCCTGATCTATCACCCGCCCCTCGCTGCCACCATCCTCGCCGATAGTCACACTGTGAACATGTGAAGCCGGGGGTGAGGTGACAATGAGCTCTCTGCCGCCGTCAGACACAACACGCCGCTCGGCGTTAATCAATTTCCGCACTATTTTCAGCGCATGTAGAAAGACAGGCGAAGTTATTCTCTTCAGCAAACCAACCACCTGGGCACCTTCATCTGTGGGTCATAAAGCCACCATTCAGGGAATCCAGCATCCATGCGCCTCGATGATCCAACCTGGCCAGAAGGGGGTGTCCCAGTTAAGGAACCAAATTTGTGACCAAAAAGTAGCCGGATGGGCCACGGTGCTGAAACTATGCGGAAAAATATAATATATAATATATTCTGAAAATAGACAAGAAAAGGCCTGGAAGAGTGTTTATGTCTTGAAACATTGACTTTTAAGAACAACAAATTAAGTCCGTCATCCCTCAAAACATGGCACTAAACCATCACGCTGTCCAGTCTGGAGATCATCTTCCATCTTCCAGACTAAAAGACTATATTGTTAGTCCCTATTAGTCAGTAACTGTTAGCGGATGAACTGCATCTCAAAGGCTAAGGAGGAGCTTAATCATGGAGGCAACTGCTAAGACAAGTACCTGGAAAGGCAGCAGTGATTTCCAGCTGAGATCCCTGCACACACTGGATCTTAATTAATCACGTTACAGAAGGTGTTACTGGTCATGTTTAATAAACTAATGAACACGATTCATAGTTGAATTTGAAACACAAGTTAAAGTCACCTCAGCATGTTTTCAGACTCGGTGGGGTGGAGTAGCCCGAAGAAACCCCACAATGACAATGGGAGCCATGCCAGAGGCTCGAACCCAGGAGGCGGTAGTGCCGCAGCATGTCATGTTTTCTGAGTTTGTAATAATAACGAAAATTATTTGGTTTTACAAAACCAGATACGTGAATGTATTGTACTTATTCCGAACAAAATCTAATATATTGCATTTGACCAGCATCTCAATCATAACTGATGAAAGGCCTTCTCTGGTTAGAGAAGCTGCCCAGTCAGGAGGTACAGTAAGATCAGCAAGCCCCGATTCATGTAATGATCGGCCCAGAATGCCGTGGCGGCATAGAGCCCCTAGACCACGGAAATGCACCACCGCCCAGCGTCCAGATGCACGCCGGCTACTGGTAATCCCCGTATACGATGGAGAGTCACGCAGGTGGCATTTGGTGAGTGGGGGCTGCCAGTGTGCTGGGAAACGGGGGGTGGGGACCGGTTCTTCCTGGGCGATCCTTAAACAGTAGTGGAGCTGGCAGCCACTGAATGGAGGAGCCGGGGAGGGCCAGAGCAGACGGAGAGCCAGGTCATGTGATTTCGGCCAGCCAACCGGCTGCCAGGAAATGCATGGACTCCCGCTTAGGGGGATAGACAGCAGATGGAGAGGCAGTGGGAGAGAAAGGGATGGGGGGCACGTGCGAGGGGGGTGTATGCATGAACGAGTGATGGGGAGGTATATATCCTCTGACATTCTTAACACTATTACTGTTTATTGTCGTTTATTATTTATTGTTGCTGTCTATTAATATGTAAATGTATTTTTCCAGCATAAATATCTGTGCTATTTCACTACAATAAAGAATCTTTCTCTGTAGAGAGCAGTGGCAAGAGGGGTGGAAAATGATGGGTGGGGGATTGTAGCGAGATGCCGCGTGGCATGAAAGGCGTGGCACTGTGGCACTCGGCGGCCCTGATTGGCTGGTGGGGGAGGGGGGGGTTTGATGTCATCAGGGAGGCACCTGTGCGTGCGTGTGTGAGTGCGCGAATGAGCGAGGTCTCCCGGGAACGAGCGAAACCAACGTTTGGCGAGGGGGGAGGTGGACGGAGGAAGAAATAAGGACAGGGAGGTGTAGGGTGAAAACAGGGAGGAGAGGAAAAAAGAGAATGAGCTATGAGAGCAAGCAGGCAGCCCCAGCTGTGTACGGGAGCCGGGTGACGCAGGGTCTGCGCACACGCGCGTGTCACCAGTCACCTGACCTGGAACCTCCCATGCCGACTTTCCACAGCGTAACTCCTTATATGGGAATCAGCTCCGGATGTGTCTGCTTGAGGAACACCAAGGTCAGAGTGTCTGCGCCCCAAAGACACCTGCAGTGCATTGTGGGATCTGATGGGGGCCACAGAGGGTCATTCCTCTGATGAGGACAGCTTCTTCCACTGCTCTCCTTCATCGAGTTCCATGGCATGTTTAATGATAAATTAAAAGTCACTGGGCTTGTTGAATGCTCTAACATGCTTTGAAAACTTTCTCCTAAATGTTCCAGTTCTCGTATGATATGTCAAACGGCTTCTTCATAGAGAGAGTGACTGACTCAGCATGATCACTCACCCCATATAATATTCACAGTCACAGATTACTCAACTGGTTGGTTGAAACAAAATTTTAGTCTGGATTAATACTTTCTGGATCTGAACTATACACCTCCGCCCTGCTACCTCTTAAATGGATGTGGGGGCTCTGTGTATGGGTGGTCATTGGAAGGTCATTGGTTCAAATCCCGATGCTCCAGGGACTGTCTGACCCGGGTCTCTCAAAAACATACATCTGCCAAATAAGCAAAATGTATGTTTAGTCTGTTATTCTAGGCTAATCAGAACATTCACATCTCAAGTGATGGTAACTCTGGTAGGATAGTGTTTGGTCAGAGGGTTTAAAGTTAGTTTTATTAGTATAGGTTACAGTCTCACTAACCTCCTGAGACGCCACCCATTCATTTATGTCCATTGTAGTGGACATTTTATTTTTGCATCTATCTTTTTACTGTTGTTAGGAAACATATTTATTCCTTTTGTACACTAAAGAGGACATGCTGTGAAATTAAAAATAAAAATGCATTTTAAAAAATCTAAATTGTAAGATGTCTTATTTCCTCCAAAGACAAATAACTTAAATTGAAGGACACTTTTTTCCTTGGGTCTCAGGAGGCTAAACAGCAGAACATGTAACAGTCCAAACGGACACCAACACAGACTGTCCCAAACCTAAGACTGGGTTCCATTACAACAGAGAGATTGTACGTCGGAATGGATGTATGTCACAATAGGATAATCACACTTTTTAGGCGTGAGAATGGCACTGAGAGATATGTGTAAGGCAGGGAATGGCTGCTCTGCGGTAAAGAACAGTACTTTCCTGTGACAATTATTGCAAGTCAGCATAGCGCTCCTAGGTGTACAGCTGCCTAGAATGAACATTTACATACAATGACTTAATAAAAAAAAGAATCTTATTTGTAAGACATTGTAAGACGCATATGTTGTTAGTCAGCAGAGCTGGAAAGTTCCGGTTCATAAAGTATAAATCTAGACCAAGATTTTGATTCAACCAACCAGTTGAGTATAAAGAGTCTCATCCACAGAGTGAGTTGGAACAAAATCTTGGTCTGGCTGAATTCGGAAAAGTGTGAGAACTCGCATAAGAAGCAGGGATGTTCAGTGATAGAGGATTAACGTCTGTGTGGTGTCTGTAAATAATAAAACTGGCCTCTTTTCCAGTTCAGCTGTAAGTCTGTGCATGATCTGAAACAAACTGCTAGAGCTTAATCTGCCCAGGTGTGGAGGTGGCTGATGGACTCGTTTGAGTCCCATTGACACGACTGAATGACGACGTTGACGGTAACTTTTCCTGCAGTTTATAGAATGACTGTGTGACCTTGTGCTTGCTCTGCCAGTAGAGCAGAGCTGCAGACTTCATTAACTCCTTGTTGCATTTAGTTGATGGGATTAAAAAGATTCTTATCCAGCTAGATGCTGTACTTTTGGTAGTAAAAATCAGGGATTTTTCCCCTTTACACTGGTCAGGTATCAGTGAGCACCAAAAGCAGCAGTTACTTTGGGACTTTGAAACGTGTTTATTGTCCATTGGTTATACCAACAATCTGCCTCGCAAACACATAACCCTTCTGCCGTCCTGATAAAGTGTAGTTACAAACTCGGAGAACAACCATTAACTAAGTATAACAAACAGTCATAATAATGGACACGTGGACAAATGAAGAGACCCCTCTGGTCTTTTGCAAACTAGTCTGCTCTGTCACCTATCTAGGAAAGAGCGTAGGTGCTGCCGTTTAAAAAGGCTGGGATGCTGACCTGCCACTGTAGCCCTGTCACTAAAGCAAAACGCATGTCTGAGGTAAAACTGGAAAGAGAAGAATGAGAATCTGGGGCTTCACCAGCGACATGTCATTTTCAACATTTCATCTTTGCGTCAATGTCATTTCATTTTGCCAACAATTTTCTACCACGTTTTCTCAGTCTTTTCTTTCCTTTTGATTTATGAATAATTGCCGATTGAGCTTAGTTCCAATCTTTTGCTTCATTGGCGTCCTAGAACAGAACTTTTAATGGAATCATGGCCGAATACTCAGAATGTAACATCTAGTCGGTCTGATACTGTCCTTCAAAAGTCCCCGTAAAACTTCGCATCAGTACAATGAGACACGAGCCAACGTTAGTAATTATAAATTTGCGTGCCAGTGTTTATGCCCGCGTACGTGCGTGTTGCTCCGTCCTTGGCTGCTTCCCGCTACCTTTTGTGCATATCTCGAGTGGAGACAGGTTGTCATGGAGACCTCCACACTTATACAAAAGGCATAGAAGAGAAATTCTGCTCTTTCAGTGGCTTCACAGCAAACACTCCGCTAACTCTAGCCGTGATGTAAATGACATGGAAGAGACAACTAAATAAAATCTGGTATCACTCATTGGAGGGGAACAATTACGGTGATGCATAACTTCATAATGATAACAAAAATGAACTACACTGGTCCTAGATATAGTACAGGGAATATTTATATCTGATAGGGTCTGCATAAAGCCCTTCAAGGCAGTGGGCTGCAGGTGAGACCTTTCAGGCTGCGTTTGTACGGCAGATAAGGCAAAGCCATTGAATTCCATACCCTTTCACAACTTCTCACGTTTTTCAACGGGGAAACCATTGTTTTTTTACCTTGTAAGTCTACGTTAATTTTCTTGTTCCGTCACGCTGCATCTATCATCACTGTTTGTTCTCCGTAAAGCGATCAGCTGAATGCGGATCATACAGCTAAGCGGCCGGGCAGTAATAATACGGCAATCACAGGCACTTCATCACTTGCTAATTAGATTTCAACCAACTGCCACTTTGTCCTCGCAGTAATCCTGTCAAAGCCTCTCAGAGATCCGCGGCAGGGGGAGTGATACACACACATGCACGCACGCACACGACAAATACACGAGGAGTATAAATAGGCACACTCCCTTCGAACCAAATTATGTAAGCCTAAAATTTTGCATTGACACAATTCTAACCGCAGCAAGAGAAACCTTCATTTCCGTCTTATTTCCGCTTGTCTTTAATCGGAACCTTGTTTCGTATGCAGATAGAGCGGTTCAGTTGTCAGAGGTATTTCAAAACGATTACTGAAACGAATAATCGGATAATTAAATTTAGTAAAAACTGTAATTTCATAACTGAACGAACCCCGACAATATTTAAAAAACAATGTTTAACCGTGAATCAGGCTGTTATTGTTAAAGGTGTGCTTAAGCTGCACTAGTGTACCAGTGTTGGTACCAACAGTAGCCTCCAGTAGTATAACTTGTATAGATTGGTTGGTCTAATTTGAGTCGTGTTAGTGCATCTGAATTTCAAATGAATTCGGGGAGCTGGCGAATGGATTATTGTGCGAGAGGTCAATTGTTCGAAGGAGGACAGGAGGGGAAAGTGACATAAGCTGCCATCGGTTTAGTGTAGACCATCAATCATGACATTATAGAACAAGGGCGAGCTTTTACCGCATTGATTTCCTAAAGGTCTTTTTTGTGTCGTAAGTGGCGAAGAAATTGGAGAACTATGTTATAGTTAGGATGGTGCTCATTGCCTTGGCATGAGGGCTAATGCTTCACGTGGAGAGAGAAACGGTGATTTCCGCCCCGAAAACATCATTAGTTCAAGAGCAATAAGACACATAAGCAAGTACGCACGCATAATACCACCAGTGTCGTAATAAGGGGATATATCATAGGCTATTACAGTGGTAAAGAACGGTGGTTTTTCATTTGGAAATAAGCATTACTGTTTTAATCACTTAATGGAGGGTAAATTTACGAGAGGGCGGCGCAATTATGTAATATAAAATTAAAGCCTGGTCCTTAGTTATTATTTGCTTATGTGATGACGGTTTGTTGATGGGTCATCCATAGCCCTATTGTGTTTTACTCTGGGTCCATGTTTAAGTAGGATAGAAGACCCCTGGATTATATACGAATATTTAATTCATGATAGGCCTATATGTTAAAATAACGTATGAATAACCCATCCATCACTTTAATTTGATTACACTTAATACATTACCTCAAATCAAGTTGCCGTTGATTAACAGATGATAGAATCGGCATGGGAAAGAAAAACGTTTAAAATGTCTGATGTGGAATACTGTTCCTGATTGAAACGATTCAAACAAAATGTGTACAAATGAAATATGCTTTGGTACTCGCCAAAAGTTTGTGTAAAATATTTATTATCGTGTCAAAATGAATATATGATCAAAAGTCACATGCACCATTCTAAGGATTGTCTGTGTTGCTAATATATGTGTGTTCAGGTTATAAAATAATCCTTAAGCAAACAAATTTCCATATAGGCCTATAATGTAAAAATATAATATTTAATATTAGCATATGTTGGAACAAACGATCATGTTCAGCATTTTTTAGGGAGATTTAACGAGACAATTCTGACATCTCGTTGAAAAGCTTTATCGCTGTCGGTAGAAGATTAAAATGTCTTATGTCTGTAAGGATGTCCCGCTATCCGTATTTAGGCTGTAGGCTATATGGTGATAGGCGGGGATGCGCTCAATGTCTATACCTCACTGACCAGTTAATTATACCGGTCAGTTGAAAACTTGGTATTAGTCATTAATAGCTGGCACTTAAATATTTATGCTACACCCGATTTTAGGCAGTAACTCTTATAACCATTAAAATTCTAAGAAATACTTTTATTATTACTACATATGTATGAAGCAGTGCGCTCACAAATACAACTCTATATCGATATCATTTTAATGCAGGCTTGTGCAATATCACACAATTATATTATTTAGGACCCAAGGGACGCTAGAAAAGAACATTTTGACCGCAATTGTATTATCTTTGGCATTTTCTGTTGATTTGTAAATGCTGCTGATCCGTGGTAAGTTTGAATATTTAATTGCAGTCCTATTGAGCTACTGGTTTGTTCCAGAGCCGTATTTATGGGTACCGGTGTTTGCGTTCACCAGCATATATCGTTTCCTACTATGAAATGTTATTTCCGTTTCCTCATCATAAAGCATGTACCGCCAGGGTACATGGTGCAGCATGAAGGTGGTGAGGCTGAGGCTATGGTAGAAAACCTGACCCTCCCACGAAAACCCACCCAGGCCCCCTGCCTGTGTTTAGGCCCCCCAGTCATTCAGAGTTTCCGTCACATTATGCCAATACCTTCGTACTGATGGCCAATAATTAGCATACAGCCCAGGTCTTTAGATATACCGCGTGTTTTGCAGCTTTTAAAATAGATATATCCCTATAGTAGTATGTATATTTTAATCCACAGAAATAAAGTCTATTCTCCTCTGAAGCAAAAACTCAAAATAGTCAACAGGGAATGTGTCTGGACTGTAGGTGGAAATGTAAGGCTTTTGTCTGCGCTGTAATAGAATGGGTGTCACCTCACTGCACAGTCAAAAACAGAGATGGAAATAAATTACCCGGTGTAGCGAATCAAACCCAAAAATATCACATTTCCCTTAATGTCATTGCTTTGATAGAGAAACGACAGGAGCGTGTAAATAAAAAAAGAATGTAAAACAAGAAAAAATATACGGTTTAAATAACATCAGAAGCAGCCACCCTCCGTAGTATAACTATGATTGAGTTATTTCTTTTCTCATACGCATGTGTCATTTTTTTCGTCAAAAAAAAAACATTTGGCTCCAGTTTCGAGCCAGATTGTATAAAAAGTTTGATTGTCCCCTAGCGGTCATTTGTAAGATTGCCAGATCATTTAAGCCGTCTTCTTTTCTTACAATTTTAATAAACATTCCGTTTTTTCATATTTCATAATTTGTATTTCTACTGGGGTGGAATTCCCGTCCGTCACCGAATGCTGCTCGTAAAGTCCAAACTGCTGACCATGAATCTAACATAAAACTCAGGAATTTCCTGTTTAACGAGGTTCTTGCATAACTGTGTCCAGAGAAATTTTAAATGCACATTTTAAAATGGCCGAATTCCCTGCGGATTTACCAGTCGCTGAGTTGCATTTTCGACGCATTTGGGATATGTAATCTTTTTTTCACCACATATAATCAATGTATAATTGCAATCAAAAAGTCAGGACAACGGACACGCACGGTCCATTGAACTACTAATTAGATAAATGCTTGAAACGGATCCAGTGAGACCGTTGTCATTCTGTGATTATTATTTTTTTACTATTTGTATAAAGATGAATGTAATGAAACGTGTGCAGCCACATTACACCCTTTGCTTATGAATGATAAAGTAACGCGTGTATTTTTTTAACCTGAAGACTAAATTGCACTGTTGTTTCCAGACGTCATTAAGGCGTTGAAGGGTTGCAGGCAACAAATTCATCAATATCTCATTTCACAATGAGCTATGCGTAGATCTAGTTAAAGCCTATTATTTCCTTTACTGTTGATCAGGAAGCTGAGACGTGGTACGGATGAAAGCCGTGAAGACATTCTCGCATAGCCTACTGCCCCTGTTTGAGGACTTCCTTACAATTAGCGCATACGCAGATCTGTTAAAACAGTGCATCTGTGAAGCAGTGCATGTGAAATGCAAAATTAATGTCACGGACGTGACATCGCATTTAGTGCTAGATTGCATGTTTATAAATAACCTTGTTTCCAATGGCATGGTGTTGACCGTGTATATCTGAACGCACGTTTCTATCGTTTGGGTACATCGACTGAGACTGGTGTTGAAATTATTTCATTAATTTTACCGGCACCCAGCATTAGTCTACTGGGAAGGGTCCCATCTGCAGCCATCGGCCCAGCGGCCGGACGCCCACGGGCACCGTAAATCCCGTCAATCAGACCCATAATATTTGCAGGTCTCCGCTGATCCGTCACCTTGGGGCACTTCCAGGTGTCAAACCCGACAGCCGCGCCACATTACTACAGTAATACGGCAGTAATTTGCCCGGCATCGCTGACACGTCCCCTTATGGAGAAAGGCATCCAGCGCAATAACAAGCTCAGGCTCACTTCTCCAGCAGCAGGGCACGTAAATGTTAATTAAATTCCCCGGTCTGCCCCATTCACTCGGCGACTTAATTAACGGTGGCGTAGTGACTTGGCCACACTGTTTTGGCGTAAAGTATAATTACACCTCTTTTGTTAATAAATTGCATAAAGGAGTCTATAAATCTGTATTTTTTTATAGTTAAGGCTGACTTCTAACTAAATAATTCACTACTTTAAGCTCAACTGCCCGAAACACCCTCCTCTCCTTGCTCTTATCCAGACGACCCCATAAAGGCTTACCGATTTGTTATTGGATGATTCTGGTCTGACGCTACATTTTCTTCTTATTATAATAATTTTGAAAGGCTTTTGTCATTTGTTCATTTGTACTATTGTGGCTTAATTCAAATAAATCAACTCTCTTTCCTGTGAACTTGCGTTTGTGTCGACCACCAATGACTTGCAGTTGCGGTTCAATTATTTATTCGTAAAAATAAAGATGGGATTGTTTTCTGTGGCGCCTTTTGTCATTTCCATTTAAAGCGCAGTCTATAATGTTCCGAGGGTGTGCATATACAATGATAAAATAGCAATAAATATACATTTTAAAAACCGTTAGATATATTTATGTGCAGAGATTGCTTCATAGATCGCATCCACTTCCTGTACAGGCTTTGAAGGCCCCCAAAAAGCCTCCCATTCACAGTGCCTGTCCCAATTCACCAGACATTAATTGGCGCAGGTCTCTTGACTGGGTGGACACATCTGATGTGGCCGGGGTCCTTTTGTCCCCGGGGACCAATTTTGGAGGCACGCAGCATGTGCTACCCATGTCTTGCTCTCCAGTGAGGAGGGATGGAGCGTGTGGCCCTAATGGTTGTGGTTGCCTTGGTGACGCCTGATGCCACCATCTGCCGGGACCTGCTCATTGATCCACATCTTGTACCTGCTCCATATTGGTTTAGGCGATCGTGTGTGCAGAATCCCAGTTGGCAGTAATATTCTCATGTATAATTAACGTAGACAATAAATGGCTGTATTTTTTAACTGGGAAAGGAGCAAACTGCTGAGAAAACGTAATCATCAAGCTCTGTGATGATGCAGACACGGACCAAGGACCTGCACTGTGAAGCCAGAGCTTCATCACCCTGACATCGTGGTTCACATTGTCCAGCTCAGTGAGGTGAATGGATCACCTAGTTTAGCCCTCTGCAAACACACGGAGATACACGCATCCTCTCCAGAAAAGACCAGCCATTTGATTCAAGTTGACTCAGCTAGTCAGAGTTTTTTCCTTAGCTGTCATGACCCCCCCACCGCCCCATTTTCACTGACAGTCATGGATGTGATGAACATGAAAAGAGAACATTTGGGCGTTGAATTGCGATTCCGGAGCCTATAGAGATGTGAGGTTGGGCCCCTCGGGATGAGGGGGTGTCCCGCCCACCGTGTTGTGGCCTCAGTGGCTCTGTGATTGATGTGGGCCCCAACAGGCCCCCCCACCCCCCCAAGACCAATTGTCTCTGCCCCCCTTATTTCATCAGCCCC
>JABFEB020000020.1:20544540-20559840 GCA_019775895.2 Stomatorhinus ivindoensis | reverse complement strand
CTCAATGACTTTCATTAACAACCCGGCTGTGACTCACAAGCTGGCTAACCAGCTGACACAGTTAACAAGGCTGGGGGGATGGGGGGGTGGGTGGAGCCTCTGGCCGGATTCGCTATGCCGCCTTATCATTCGCTGATTTAGAGCCCCTGCTTTAATGATAGGCCTGTAGGGCATCCGGCTCATTAAGTCCTATGTTACATCACGTCTCCATGCTTGGGCTGTAATGCGGCTTGTTTATATAAACGGGTCACAGCGTAACACGCTGAATTTGTCCGCGACAGGCGTGATTGCACAGTGCTGCTCCTGCCCATAGTTCTGCTCAGAAAAGGATTTATTGACGCTAATATATAAAATCTATAACCAAAATTTGATCAGAATACTACAATATTTGATCTTTATGTGCACCAGACAGAGCTTAACCAGAAGGTCCATGAGCAGATTATGGGAAGGGCCTGCAGGCCTGCTTATATTGTTCCAATCTGTCTTTGGTGGATCTAATGACATGTCACAGTCGGCAGGCCTGCCCCCGTTCACGCCCCCTTACCTTTTACTGCACAGGAGTCGCCTGTCAGCCCATTAAACCTTATGAATCTTTTCACACTACGCTTAACTATGACTCCTATAATTGCTCAGCCAATCATGTTCAGTCCCACGCTTTCCTGATTTGTTTTATGTCTTAAAGACAATGGAATGTTTTTGTTACAGGTTTAAGGTCTGTCACTGCTTGTTAATTAACGTAATTTGATTATTGTAATTAAATAATTACATAGGTGAATGCCACAGGTTAAGAGTTTTTTATGAAACCCATAATAGATTACTTAATGTAATGTATCCTTAAAGATAATATGCCATAATAAAACAATCAATGTTCCTTTCTGGTACAGCATATAATGAGACTAAATATTTTCTTACTGTGTTTCAGTTGCCACAAGCTGTGCTGTTCTGTCTCTCTTTATCAGTCGAGCAATCACAATCCATCCAGTCTCTGGTTGCCCAATCACATCGCATTAAGCATGTTGAAGTCACAAGAACAGAAAGCCATCGACAAAAACCATATTTGTGGAGTGTGGGGCGGCTGTCCTTTGTTTTCCTTTAATGATCTCACGTTGGTCAGGTGCCTCTGTGCGTAATGAACCTCGTTGCCTCCAAACCTGGCGGCGCTGCGGCGAAACCATCAAGGACTTGTGTGAATGGATGTACTCAGTGTAGAGAAAGGGCCCCTTTCAATGTGGAGAATCCTTCATGATCACACGATCGCATTAATACTCTTAGGAGCAGGGGCAAAGTTGGATGAGTGCTGGTTGTGTGTGTGCGTATGTGTGTGTATGCGGCTGTGTATGTGTGCGGTTGCATGTTTGCGTGATGGGGGAGGTGTGATATTGAACTTCTCCTTCTGCCGTTCGGTAGGGAGGGGGAATGAATAGGGGAGACACACACCGTGAGGTGTGGGGGGTGGTGTGTGCCAGGGTGCCGGTCTGCGGCTGACACCACCGTGACGCATTCAGAGATGGCTTACTGGAGATGGGGGGGGGGGGTACCTTCCTCAGCTCCTCACCCCAAAGCGAATAGGCATCCTGTAGCCATCAACGCAACGCTATGCAGTGGGGTATAGCCCATGCCTTTCTAACACTGCCATATGCTTCTAGTTCATAACAAACACCCCGGTTTAGGCTGGCTGCTCTGAAAAGGATGTGTTTTGATCTGACCACGCCCCCCTGCGTGTCCATTAGCCAATCGCAGAAGAGCAAAAAGCTTAACGCCGTGAAGGTCACGCTTCAAAACCAAAAACAAAACAAAAAATGTTTTCGTTTCTGTCTGTGATCATTTTCAGGTTACACATTAATTTTAGATCTTTTGAATTCCATGGACTGCCCTGACCAGGATAAACAGCTGGAAGATGGATCAATTGAAATCAATGTTTCACTATTATCCTATAAATATTATCCATCGAGTCACAATATACCTTTGCTATGCTATTATATCAGCAATAAAGTGGTGTCAAAACCTACTTCAGTCATTAATGATCCTATAGCAACTTTCCCAAAGTGTGTGATGAAAATTCAGGAACAGCAGAACAGACGGACATCAGTGCTAATGGAATGCAGGGCCGAGAGGCTTAGAGGAAAGAGAAGTCAACGGAGGACAGGAAACAAAATGTCCTGTGGTAGTTATGGGAGGAAGGATCTCTGTGAGCTCATGGCCATCTGGCTATCCAGCCTCCCCCTCCCCCGAGGCATTCTAACTTTGGACAAGTCTGAGATGTATGTAGGTGTTCTTAGAAATAAGGTTTAAATGGAGTTGCGGAGGTCTTTAAGGGCAGCCATTGAGAGCTAACAGACCTGCAGATCTGATGGTGGAGTCAAAAACACTGGGTGAATGTGATTGGCTCAGAGGTTAGTGCTGTGGAATCACATGGGTTTGAGTCTCGCCCCCCCCCTGCCCTGTGTGCATGTGCTCCCCATGTCTGTGGGCTTCTATAGGTTTCCTCTCCAAATTGAAATACATACAGTTTATGTGAATTGCTGTTTCTAAATCTGCGTCTATTTGTTCAGCCTCCGTGTGGCTCTCATTGGATAAATGACTAAGGAACATGGATGAAGCTTAGAGCGGATGAGCTATTATAACAATCCATCCATCTACCAATAACTTATTCTGGTCAGAATCACAATTTGGCAGCACAGAGCAAAGACCGGGGTAAACTCTGAATGGGATGCCTGTCGATTGCGGGACACGCGCGCATGAACACACACAAACACCATCATACAGCATGGATAATTTAGAAATATTGATTATCCTGTGTTGTGGGAGGAAACTGCGAAACTAACAAACTATTATATAACTAGTAAAAAAAACTAATTAAAAAACAATCATTTTAACTAGTTGAACTCATCTGCACTGTACCTAAGCTGTTTGCACATCACATCCATCCAAAATCTATTTATTTATTTATATTGTCCACATGCTCAACTCAGCATTGCACATCTCCTGTAAAAAAAATCCTTGTATCTTTACTTTTAGATGTTTATTTGTATGTATGCGTTGTATATATTATGATACCACCCCCACCAAAAGAAATTCCTTGTACCTCTCTGTACTTGGCGAATAAAATGATTTTGGTCCTGATAACCCAAAATATTATTGGATATATAAAATCAACAATATTAATGTGTAAGGCAAAAGCATACTCAGAAAATTAAACTGATACCTTAATTGAATATGGAAACACCACCTCAATAACAGCCATTGTTAATTACCTTCCAGCTGATACAAGTAGCTAATTAGCCTCCCCCAGTGTCCAATTGTAATTATTGCGATTTGTCCACAACATATACATACAGCCCCCCTCCCCTTTTGCAAGGTCAAATTGGATACTGAGGAATAAAAAAAACAGAAAAATTCTCAATTTGTTCAGTCTAATGGTGTAGAAAAGATGCAGATTAGAAGATAGGTGTCAAAAGGCCTTAAAAATCCACCAGAACACTTTAACCATGGTATGGACACTACAGGCTTCAGGTGTGGGTCTTTGTGTGGAGGTTTTTGTCTTGGCCACCTTCCAGAGAGAGTCTAGATTTGTGCAGAGTTCATGGTATTTGCCTGTCAGGGCCCAAATGAAGAAGTGGAAGTTTTGAGGAGCCTGCGGCACCTTGCAGAGATCATGTCCTCCTGCCAAATAGGAGACTCAGGAGACACTGATCAGAGACGGCGTCATTTTGCGAAAGAATCTGCCCATGTTGGAACAATACCATGAACTCTGCACCAATCTGCTCTCCCGATGGGACAAAAGCCTCCACACAAAGGCCACACCGTTTAAGGTATGCAGAACCCTCTGGGGAACCTGAAGCTGAGCGGGGAAAATGTTTTATGATCTGCTGAAACCGAAATAGAACTCTTTGGCCAACTGCAGAAATCAGCCTGGTGAAAAGTGAACACAATGTATCACTTAATGAGCACCATGCCTAGTATAAAACATAGTGTGGGCATCACGCTTTAATGGGGGTGTTCCTCTTCCTCATAGGAACACTTGTGAGGACTGAGGGAAGTTGCCAAATTGGAACAGTACTTGCAAAAATATTAATGGATGTAAAGTTGGTTGTTCCTCCAGATCAGGACCAAATGTGTTGAACTAGGCTGATATTTGGACTTTTGTCAATATTCCAGCAGAGCTAAAGAGAGGACTACTAACATAATGGAGATAGCTGCACTGGACAATCGGCCATTTTCTGTAGTGTAGGATGAGGGATTTCATTGGCTCATTCGCCACTTATCACTTACAGTCTCCCAAGTCGGCGATTCTTTGTTGGTACAGTGGTACCTCAGTTCTTGAACTCATTAGAACTTTATTCGAATTTCTTAAAAGTCGAACCAATCACTTCGGAAAAAATTACCGAGTACTCGATCTGAATCTCAGAAGTCAAACTGTGATCACCGACCTAAGATAACTTGTATGCATGGGGAAATGTGTCACGTGTGCGTCTCTCAGTGGAAACAAAGGGTAACGCTTCAGCCACAGACTCGCATTCGCTCTGATAGCATCATGCATGTTTACACAAGCTGAATACATATATTTAGACAGTAAAAGTACATTTAGACAATGACAGACAGTAACAGTAATTAATATTATATAATAAAATACATTTAAAATAAAGATTTCTTATTAATTATTTTAATATTAACAATAAAGCATTAATGCATTTAATTATAATAATATTGTCTTGCCAAGCGGGGACGGAACAGAGACAAAGGCGCAGACGTCAGGGTATTAAGGAATACGGGGTTTAATTATAGGTAAGGCAGGCAAAATGCAGACAGACAAACATTTTTTTTTAACATTACACATTGTTTGGATACATTTATTTTCTTACTTACAAATTACTGTTTTGATAAATGTTCTTAGATGTGTGTAGTATAGTATATGCTCTTCTTGTTTTATCTGGTTCATTTTGTGTTTAAATGCTAAAAAAAACATATTTTCAGTAGGTGTATTTTTTTGCGGGCCGGGAACCATGCAATTAATTGGTTTTCCATTATTTCTTATGGGGAAAATTCGATCAGAACCCGAACTTTTTAGGATTCGATCCAGAGTTCTGAATGGATTAAGTTCGAATTTTGAGGTACCACTGAATTTTGGTTCCTGCATTATATGAATGAATGAATGCCTTTTATTGTCACTGTACACATGTATAATGAGATTAAGAGTAACACCTTCAGTGCAAACATGTATGATGTGGTTGCTACACATATTTGTGGGATCTTAAGATGTAACGTCACCAAATTCAGGGAGCTCAGGCTGTAGATGGTTGTCGGTATAACAAATATTAGACAAAAATATTGGTTATTGGTATCGACCAGAACTTCAACATCAAAGCATCATTCCAATAGCATTATGTCTTAACAGGAGATGGACTACAGAACAGAAAGGGGAATTCCTGAGGCAGACCAATCAGAGAATGACCTCAATCTGATTGGACACCTATGGAGTGAGCTGAAGAAGTATGTCCACAACTGGTCTTGCTGAAGCTTTCCTGGAAAACTGAGTAAATATTCCCAAATGTATTTGTGATTTCTTTCTACGACTTCCAAAAACATGCAACAGGTGTGCACACATTTATCCATCATAAATATTTTATTATTCATTATTTTTGGAATAATGGAGCACATTTCTGCTTGGAAACTATGTATATGTAAATGGGGGTGAAAGAAATTTTGATTCAATTAGATTTGATTGTTTGGGCTGTTACGGTCCCCAGTCTAGGGTTGGGGAACATCCAGAAATGAGACAGACAGGGGAAGGACTGGGGAATGATGGGGGAATGACGTGACAGGAATGGGAATGGGAAAAGGGAACACACGACACAATGGGATCTTTTTTTATAGTTTTTTGTATTTTATTCACGCAGACTTTACAACATAAAAGGTGCAACAGACTTCCGAAATGACACAGGCCAAAATAATAAACAACACCACTTCCAAAGAAAACCCAACAAACTAAACCTAGGTGAACCGAATAGACAACAGAATGACCAACGTCCAGACTTACGGCACGTAACAGGGCCGATGGACCAAGAATAATGGCTGTGCTCTTTTGTAACATGATTTAGAAACCCTGTTACAAAACGACACTGCTGCACACCTGCATGAGCTGGACTTGCATTCCAGAAACACACAAAAGTGCTGAGGGGGAGAACTTTATTTTGTCGAACAATACATCTAAGGGACTCGCCGGGGAGATGGGGGGGCTCTTCCATTTATACCATGTGATTCAGCCATTATGAAATGTAGCCCCAGCCCGTGTCGGCTTCCTGCCTCACACTTAATGCACTCACACAGCATCTGCGCTTCTTAGCTGCATGCACCGATCCTCCATCTCATCCACATTACTATTCATTGATATTTCATTCCAGACTGCTGGTGACAAGCTCCAGATTTGTTGATTTATTTTCCTACTCCGTTGACTGTTCTAGTACAGCAGCAACTATCTACCAGGAAGCCTTATGTCCAGGCAAACTGTGATGATACAAACCCCCTAAATATTTCTTTTGCGTATTAATTCATAGGCTTCGTGTCGATCTGCTGCTTTGTACAGAAACAGTTCTGTGGCGGGCAAGGGGGTGTAGCTCTACTGGTTAATAGCTTATGACGACTGGGGAGGGATTCTTTTATTAAGTTTAGTCTGAGAAAGTGTACTTTTACTAATTAATTCCTTGCACATCAGTGCATTTTCTGATTCAGCAGCAGGTGGAACCTGAGATTTGTGTCCCAGGTAGAAGGTATAGAGAAACTAAGGAGGTACCTTGATGAAATGTCAGGTGAACATGGATCACTTTAGTAAACAGTGGAACATTTCTGACTCAGAAGAATACGTGCTGTTTGACTTTGAAATGCACGGACATCTACAATCACTTGATTTTACCCCCTTGAAGGCCTTATGAAACCTTTATGGAGATAAGTACAGTTCAGTATAGTATTCAACCTACACAGCAAATATAATATTGCTTTTATTGACGTGTGTAACAGACATTAGGAATTCCATATAGCATTACTTTTCAGTTCTGCGAGGACATCACTACCGACGCTCAGACCTTTAACCTCGAAATCCCCATCAGCTGCCTTCATTTCCATCAGTACTTTGTCGGTTTCTTTCTTTAATGACGGACTGGCGCACAGCAGGGACCGAAAATGTTCAACCAGATCCCCAAAAGACACTGCCTGTTCACTGGTCTGGACCCACTGCCCTTCATTTATGTCGTATTTGAGAGTATGAGCCCAGCTTTTCAGAACATCTCGATAAGCTTCCCTGAACTTCGTAGAGACTTTGGCGACCCGTGTGATCGAAGAAACCGGCAGGACCCGGCAAAAAGTCTGCTGGAGGTCTCGGTCGCGCTGCAGCCAGTCTGCAATAACCTCCTGCGTTCTCCCGTCGCCGTCTTCACTTTTGCCGGACAGAAGAGCTGCTGCCAGGATGTAAGCGACCTGGCGCCTCTCACCTTTACATTCTCGTAGAATGGAATCCAGCAAGTCCACCGATCGCCTCTCAGAGTCGTTATGCAACATCAAGTCGTCCAGACGCCCCCGTAGTATGCGGCCCTGTGTGGCGACGGCGGGGCCGTGAAACCCCATGTCCTCTTCTGATTCACAGGCGTGGGAGAGCAGCCCGGTCGCAGCTTTATAACCGATGAGCTCCTCAAGGTATGGAAAGGCGGGTCCGCTGCCGTCCAGGAGGAGCCTGATCGCTGACTGGTGGACAGCAGGATTCTGCATGAGGTTCGAGCAGAGCAGGAATTCACATCGGGCCAGGTCCGCAAACTCCAGGTCCCGGCATTGCCCAAACACGCCCCCGAGCCGCGCGTTGGCGAGCCGCAGGGCGCCTTCCAGTGTTCGCCTGGCTTCTGTGTCGTTGTGAAACCTGGCGTGCAGTTCTTGGCAGTAGCGGGCCCATCGGAAAGCCCGGTGCAGGGCAGCGGCGTCCCACTGCGACACGAAACTGCTCCGCGACACGGCCAGCAGTTGCACGGTACCCTCCAGCTCCCTGCGTATCTTCTCCATTGGTCTCTAACCTGCGAGTCGTAAACAGTACTGAACCCGTCTGACAGTCCGTTAGCAGCGACAAGTCTCCCCTTAGGCGTTTAAAACAAACAAAAAAAACTATATAAGTATATAATCAATACTGTCACTAGTTTCCGCGAGCCGAAGTTCAAGCCGGCACGCGCGCTTCCATTCCTGTTCTGTCATTGGACAGCTGCTTCCGGGTTAACCAGTCACGAGGCGAGGTATCAAGACGAGGGAGGAGCCATATAACCGATTCATATCCTCCTCTATACCCTGATTGGCCAATTCTGTCAATGCGGAGTCTTTACTGCGTCATTACTGCGGACAGAAACTTTATGATACTTTGAGAATAGGGCATCTAAGTTTTTATTATTATGTATATTCGGGGAAATTACGTGAGACTTTTGTGGGCGCAATTTTCGAAAAGTTAGTGCTAGACCGTGCAATATAAGTATAAAAATAAGTGATAATAATGCATAAGTAATACAATATTTGGACGAAGTAGCTTTGCCGAATGTGCAAATTGACAATATTAGTGTTGGAAGTGTTGGAAAAGTATACGAAGTAGACCGGCAAAACGGAACTGGACAACACAATGAACACAGAATGGACAGATCACTGATCCATTAGAATTTGTCTAAATGTATATTTTAAATTTTCAATATCAAAACATGAAGTCTGAGTTTACCGCAAATTTTAATCAGCTACAATATTAATCAAACTTGTACATGCCCACAAAAGAAGCTTTTGTTTTCAACACACGGAACATCCACGTTTTCTCAGTATCTTATGAGGTTTATTGTTATGCAACTAAAATAGATTATGGGAGCAATAGCTGTTAGCACTGCTGAATTAATCACGACTTGAAACATTTGTTTTGCACAGTATAACTTGGGTATGAACTTTTTTTGTGCTTGTCATGTGCCGTTGGATTCAGATGTCAGTTAAAATGTTAGAAATATTCGTATCACCGAGGAAGTATTCTGGCAAGTAAAAAAAATTGAACGTTAAGCCCTGCATACACAGAATATGGAAGATACGGCATCATATACTTGTACAGCGCAAATGTACACTTTTGCAAGACTTACATACGCACCTTACTTATCTTAACTGTCTTGTTATGCAAAGCCTTTGGGCGTTTTCGTTTGTTTTTACAATAAGTAGCTGAAAAACACTTGGCTTTAAAGTTTTATATGTTTCTCTGTGATTACGTAATGTTTTTGTATGCGTGTGAAAACTCACTTCGTCTATTCTAACCGGCCGTTCATATTATATATTGGGAATGTAGATCTTCGTGATATATTTTAGTATCTAGATATGTGATTGACAGTTTGTCAGACCTGTAGTCATACAGCTGCAGAGTGAGAGCGCGTGGGAGAGTGAGAGAGTTAAAAAAGTAGGTACGGGAGAAAGAGAGAAAGGAATCGCCAGTGTTACCACTTGACTTTCGTCCTATCAGCGGTGTCCTACGTACCATGCGGCGACTTTCTGCAAGGTGATCTGGCCGTCGGGGACCTGTGATGCCCGACTTACCCTGCGCTGCAGGAGAAAAGGCGGATGAGAGCGACAGCGTCAGGAGGCAGAGTGAGAGGAAGAGAGAGAGAGAGGAGCTGGGAAGCGCGTTACCCCGCCACAAGGAGCACTGCGGACGGTGAGTTACAGGAGTCCGACGCCTTCTGCCGCGGGTCCGAGCATGCAGGGCTTCTCAGTTTAAACTTTCCGTATCCAGGTGGCAGTTCCTCTGAGCGTGCATTTGTTGATCGTCCTCTCAAGTCAGAATAAGGACTCACGGGATCCGGATAAAGTTAAAGAGTGGGCGAACTTTTAAAATTGGAACTGACCGGTATTGTACAAAGAAACATGCAATTTTATGCTTATTGTCGCGTATTCTGATCAGTCATTGCAAGATTTGTGCAGAATAAAGAAAATTAGATTACGCAAAAAATATTAATAGGGAATTTAGGAGATGTGAAATAAGCATTGATACATTTTGTAAATCCTTGAAGGCCTTGTAAAACCCATCATAATCGTAGACCTTCATGCTATACTTGTTATTATACTAAAATTATAAACATAGATCTGTGTCTTGAAACTACAGTTTGAGCATTTTGTGGGGAACTCTCCCTGAGATGGGATGGAATTTGCAGTAGATAGTACAGAGGAGACCCAACCAAAGGTCTGTCACAAAAGAAGACTGTAGCAAGAATAGATTCAATGTTTTTCGGTTTATCTCAGTCCCTGACGTGAAGGTGATTTATTTTTGTGAACATAGTTAAAGTGATTTTTGTTTGAACAAAATGCATTTGTTGTCTTTAACTTGGTGGGACTGAGCTATAATTTGTTAGGTTTGGAGAATTTGTCTTATTTAGAGAACTAAACTGTGGCCGTCTTTAGAAAACCAGTATGAATCACTGTGCCTTTATTTTATGATTTTGTTGTGGGTGGCAGGGTGGTAATACGTTTACGTGATGGGTCAGGAATTTATTCATGTATATTTTTGTGAGTCAATTTGTCTTTATGATAAAAGTCTGGTGCTGTTGTGGTTCTTTCAAAGTTCTCAATAATAAAATGTTATATATGGAATTAGGGACAAAGGGCGACAATTTGGAACTTTTGCACCAACTGTGTGACAAGCCTTGTGTATGCACAAAATAGACAACTGGAACTGAACCACTTTGAGGAGCTGGTAAAAATTAAAGAGATTTTATTTTTATAGTCAGAGTAAAAGGCAGCCACAAGATTATAGAGTGGTCTGGCCATTTCTAAGTTTTTTTGATTGTTTATACACCTAGTTATTTGCAGTAGAAATATGGTTGTTGGATGTGTGTGTTTGTTCTTAGCTATCATGCCACCTACTGGCCGGAGGTGGAACAGCACCATGAAAATTACCTGAGTAGTTTGCATATGCAATAAAGAGCGGGATAGCAGGTACTGTTATATCATGGAGTACGCAGCTCTTAATGCCCCAAGCTGGTTGGTACCACTGAGTCTGTCCCATGAACCTGCACCACGCATGAAGTTAAGTGAGAAAAAGGTGAAACCCAAGCCTGTGAGTTCAGTTGCTTCTCATGCTCTGAATGCTGTCTCTAGATCAGTGGTTATAAAAGATTGGAACAACTAATAAACAAATAAACAAGGTCATGTAACACAGAGAGAGTGACGGGTGTGTTGGGGGGGCCTGGAAAGTGGGATGTGATAATGTTTCGGTCTGATCACTGAGCCGGAAACCCTGTTCTTCTTCCCGCAGTTAATTTGACTAAAGTTCTCTGAAACTCGTAGGCAGGGGGTGGGGATGAGAGGAGAAGAAACCCCCCTTTTTTGTTTTTATTATGCTGTGCTGGAATTTGGCAGACGTCCGCCTTGCTGGAGGGGCTTGCAGGAGTGTGTCAGACCCTCTGCCTTATTTCTGCGATTGTTTTGTCCGGGCACAGTCGTCAAAGGTGAGTGGGTGTGTGGGTGTGTGTGAGCGCCAGGGGAATGAAAGCAGCCTTGCCCGCTTGGGGACCTCGGGTATGGATGGCAGTGCCACCCAGAGTAAGCGTGTGTCTCTCCGCCGCGATCCCTGTTACATGTAGATGGGGAGAGAAATGGGTGAGGCAGTGAAGGTGGAGGTGTCGTTTCGGTGGAGACAGGAGGAGAGACTGTTGGGAGATTTTTTCTTAGAGATAGGAAGTCAGTTGAGGAGGGGGTTGGCTGGGGGGGTCCAGGGAAACAGGTGGGGTGGCTGGGGGTGATGTGCCCTTTAAGGTAGGAACTGACGTGTCTCTATGTATGTATCTATGTATGTATGTATGTATGTATGTATATTTTACTGAAGGCGATACTGGTGGATTGTGGACTGGTGCTATGTGTCTGTGATGAGACTGTTGTTGAAGTCTGTCTTTTTAGCCTGCATTTTTGTCTTTTAGAAATGTTAAGGGTCAAAATGTCTTGCGTGTTTACCCTGTGTGTATTTTCATGCCAAATATGATTTTTTGTTGTCTTGTTTCCCTATGGGGACAATAAAGTATCTGTGTTTTTAAGTAAGGCAAGAGATACGAGTTACAGTCAGTCCTGCTGACGTGATGTGAGGATATCAAGTGAAGCAACAATGCCAGCGCTGAGTCCTCTTAGAGGGGGTGGTTTGGACTGGCCAAGATTGAGAGGACTAATTGTCCATTCCTGGACCTTGGTGGCCATACACCAGGACAAGCTGAAGAGCCCTCTGGTAAAAGCAGAACCCAGACCGGGCCCATGTGATTGTAAAGACAAGCCTGCTAGTCACTAATAATGAGAGCTATGTGGCAGAATGTCCAGCGAGTGAAATAATTGTTTGTGATTTTTGCCTGGAATCCTGTTAGGGAAGTGGGGAGAGGGTGGTAGTGAGTGTGGATACAAAGGGGCCTCTATCTGTAAGAATGTGGCACTGAGGGTTAGGATGTGGCACTAAGGGCTGGGATGTGGCCTAAAGGCTGAGAAAGACTGCCGCTGGAAGGTCGGAGGTCATGCATAAAAAGGCGGGATCCATTGACGTCCACGCTTTGTCTGCGACGCTCGTCGTCCTTCAAAGATCACTGAGAGATCTGATGCTTCCATAGCAGTTGTTCATGAAGCATGTGGTGTGTGATTTCCAGTTTCTCTTCAGAGTGTTGAAAAGTAAGCTGAAACTGAACTTCAGGTTTTCAAATGTGCAGCATTCTGCTCGCTATTAGTGATAGGGTGGTGTGTACTGCAGCGGTTAGCGATCCATGTCAAATGTTTGGAACATCATGGGTTCAAATCTCGTGGCTGACAGAGTAATCCCAGCCGCTCCCAGCACACTGCCTGACTCTGCATTCTGATCCTTACTTGTACGTCTCTTTGAACAAAAGCATCTGCTAAATAAATAAACCTAACTGTAAGGGGAGGCCTTGGCGTAGCCTCCGGGTCATTGTGTCTGTTTGTGTCTGCAGTGCCAGACGCAGAGCTCAGCTGATGAATGATTATAATGTCCCGTTCCACTTTAACAGAGACTCCTGCTGGTTTTAATAGACCTCCAGTGGGTGTTAAAGCAGGTTACATGCAGGCCTTGTGGAAAGGTAGGTGTCGCGTTAGGCTCCCGGGTCTACTAGTAATTGTAGGCTCTGACCCAAAGCCTCTCCACCCCCCACCCCCTTTGATCCCGCGTTGCGTGCTGATGGGTCTCTGGTGATTGCGACCCTCTTGGAAGCACCGGTACCCTCATAGGAGATGGCGTTCTGCTGCTACTGTGATGCCGAGCACTGGAATGCAAACATGGCTGCCAGACTCCTCTCTGAATGCTTGAGCTCTGGGTTTTCTTTTTTTAATGCTTTAAAAACAGTCGGCGGGTTTGATGTGGAGCAGCACCTGTGCCGACGGTGCCGCCGCGCGAATCGGGGATGCAGGAGATGAGGGATGATAACCGGCACGAGGCCAGGCAGGCGTCGACAAAAGGATGGATGTCGCTGTGTGAAGGTGCTGCAGGAAGCTGATGAGGGTGATAAGGCAACAAAGAGCCACAAGAAACCCTCAAAAGCCAGGAAGTGCAATAAAGCCACAGCTGCAGCTGATAGCGTGACCAAACAATCGGATGAGATGAACAGATTGATGCCCCAAGTTTGCGCAAGATTTTTGTGTAAGTTTAGGTGCAAATGTGTTTGTTATCTTAACGTCGCAGTGACATTTTTGGAGAAATCATTAAAACATATATTATGGTGAGATCTCCACAAGGCAAATTGACTCATGTTGTGAGGGTGAGGGATTGACATCTGGATGAAGTGTCTATCAAGATAGGAGTACGAGGTGTGTGCGTGCTGTGCATGTTTGTCTGTCGCAAGCCCTGAAGATGAAAGAAAGACAGGAAGTGTCAGGAAGGTGCTTCCTTTGTAGGGTAAAGGGGCAACAGTCCTCCTAGCTGTCTCTTTCAGCATCTGTCGTCACGTAGCGGAAGCAGGCTGTCCGTCTGTCGGAAAACAGGCTGGGGGAGGTTCGATCTGCTGCTCACCTGGGCTTGGACCCAAAGCCAGTGTGCCAATGATGATTGCCATGGAAACGAGGACGCCAGGCCTGAAAGCCTTCTCAGCTGTCAAGTCACACCCAAAATTTAGCCTTTGCCCTCGTCTTGCTTCTTAAGAACAATAAATAGTGGTTCTACACCTTCCTCTGAAAGCTTTGACTCAGAATTTTGATTTGTATCTTTGGACATCTGGCATGCAGCTGTAGCCTCTCTCTCTCTCTCTCTGTCACTCTCTCTCTCTCTCTTTCTGTAACCTTAACTGCTGTTTGTCCATGCATGGGGATTGGGGGAGAGCACAGACCATTCTCCAGCTAGTTCAACAATCCACACATTGTTACCCTGTGCCCGTCTGACGGCTGGATGCCCAAGAAAGGTTAGAAAGTAGCTCATGTTTCGTAAATCCTAGATGACGAAGGGTTTGCCAAATATAGCTGTTCTGAGGGGTGTGGAAGCAAAGATTAAAAGGACATGGAGCCCCAATTAGCCTGGTTCTTCTTTCAAGGAGAAAGTCATGAAAAGCCTCCTGTTATAGGAGAAAAGCAGAGCCGGACCGGCCCATCGGCAGTTCTGAGGAGGTTCTGTGTCTTTGCTGATCCTGAAACCGCCCTGAGGCTGGAGTTGCTGCCTCGTCAGGAGGTTCTCTGTTGCTCCACTGATCACGTGCTTAGCCTAAGGAAAATATCAGCTGTGATGCTCAGCTTAGGCAAACAAACAGTGGACACAAGCAACTGGGACAGATGTATGGGTGGGTGTCGAGATGGGATGAAGAGAAGATGAGATGGGAGTGTGGGGTACACATGGTGTTTGGTATGGATGTAGAACACAGATGGAGTTTGGTAGAGATGTGGAATACAGATGGAGTTTGTTAGGGATGTGGAATACAGATGGAGTTTGGTAGGGATGTGGAATACAGATGGAGTTTGGTAGGGATGTGGAATACAGATGGAGTTTGTTAGAGATGTTTTGTTTTTTGATGGTTCTTGGTAGAGGAACAGATATTGCCATCTCCAGTTGTATTAAATAGCTACTTATGAATTCCTCATTCTGTTGATTCATCAGGCTGCTACCCATGTGATAAGCGACACCCGGATAATGGTGCCTTTGAAAGAAGAAGAAAACCATCATCGTGATAAAGTCCATAATCTCAGCTCTCCTCTGCGGGTGTTAAACATTTTAACGAGGATCCTTTATTTACCACCAGAAGATCCTGTGTTTGATGACGAGGGAACTGCAGATTTTACAGTGGATGAAAGCATTGG
>JABFEB020000020.1:20477768-20489884 GCA_019775895.2 Stomatorhinus ivindoensis | reverse complement strand
CCCCAAAAAAAAAACGTACAGTTCCTTCACCTTTTTCCTGGCCATCCTTTCCCAACCCCAAACCCTTATATTGTCCTGAAGGATTATACATTTAAAGTCGGCAGACTTTCATCTCCGCGTTCCTCCTGCACTCCTCTCCTTTTTTCATTGTGATTCTTCCTTTCGCTGATGTTTGAGCTCATTTCATGCCACATCTTTGCAGGAGCCACAGGGTAGGAAACGTCGCCGAATGATAATTCTTATCCCAGTAGTTTTTCTTTTGTAGAAAAATAGGGACGCTGCGTGTGGGGAGCCGAGATCCTTAGCGCTCTGTTGGCTATTTTCTTTCTGGGTGTTCCTTTTTTTCACTCAGCGCCGAGGTGGTTGTGCCTGTTGATTGGGCACTATGGGGCTCTGGATGCGCATGATGGGGCTGATTTTGCAGATGGGGCTCTGTGTATCCCGGCGGGGACCTTCCCCGTCCCTACAGGTATTGGTTCTGCTGAGCAGGCCTGCCCCCAGAGACTCACGCCGGCCAGAAAGGCCCTGAAGTCTGCAGGCCGGCCTCACATCTGTCACCGGTATCCATCCACCGTGTCGAGAAACCTGCCCCTGAAGCCTTCCCCTGAAAGGACTGAAAGATGTGCTGCATCTCTAAAATTATTAGGTTTAGGTTAGATTAGGTTAGTTTAGATTAGACTAGATAAACCTGATCGATGCTTGGGGGACATTCAATGCAGATCAACCTACTGTACATATAGTGCAAAACATACATAATGCGAAACGCAGTACACACAGGGTAAGTAAATATGGTGCGAATACATTTTTTACAGTTAGAATATCTAGAGAAACAGAATATTGTTGAATATTGTTGAAATACAATGTTTAATAATGAATCTTGGAGCAAATGAATGAACAATAAATCGACAATTAAAGACAGATAAGACTGGACTGTCACGTTTCAGCAGTGATAAACTGGGGTAGAGCGGCACAGGCGCCGGCCGCCATCACTGGAAATACCAACGTGGCTAAACCTGTGACGTGGGTTTCATCAGAGAAATGAGGTCAGATCCAAAGTCGGAGCGCCCGACCCCTCCCCTCCCGTCTCATCCTGCTGACTGGCTCTGATCTTATGGGGGGAGAGGACTGTGTCCCACAAACCGAGGTGTGACCCACCGCTGTCGTGTTGGTGACGATCTCCTGAGTATCATACTGTCATCAGTTCTGCTGTGAGAAATGAATCTTCTGAACATGACATTTTATAGCACGGAGGACACAAGCGGCAGAGCATGCAGAGTATATCCATCCATCCATCCATCCATCCATCCATCCATCCATCCATCCATCTAAGACTGCCTGTCCGGTACAAGGCCATGAGGCCTCGAGGAGAGGCTGGAAACTTTCCCTGAAAGTCCAGAAAATGACACAGGGGACACCATATATTTCATATATTTTAAACATGTAAATGGGGGTGTCTGCTGAAACCTCATTAGTGGGGTCAGGAGGGTGTTGGTCTGCCACTGCAGGGGCCAGCAGCAAGGCAGACAATGAATGCCTTCCGGTACCAGCCGACAGCCTCATCTAGAGAGTTGATAGGGCTGCCTGGTCCCCAAGGGGGCTCCTACGAGCCGATGCCAGACGCTCATGTCCCATCTGTACTGTCTATACTGCTCCTCTTGTGCCCACGGGTGAATAAGAAAGTGGCTTACTGTGGCGTCCCTTTGGAAAAACCAATCAAGATGCGTTTTACTAATCATGTGTCTCCTCGTTTGTCTCTGTTGTTCCCTGTGTGGTGGGACCCTGGGCCTGGCTGGAGCAGGGCGACCCTGTGCCGACCCCCGGGGTGTTTCTGGGTGGGGCTCCCTGTTTTTCTGCAGCGCGTGCCCATGGTTCACAGTCACACACGCTTGGCCGAGGTGGCGAGGTGGCGATCGGAGAAACGCAGCTGTGTCTGGGTACAAAAAGGCAGTCACGTTTAGTCTCCGAGCTGATGCTGCTGTAGCATGAAATCCAGGGGACCTATTTCCCGGCAAGGACACGGATGCGTGACGAGTGACTGGCACGGTCACCTGCAGAGGGCAGCATGTGGTCACGGTTCTGCTGAACTTGATGGTTCTGTCCATTGAACAGAACACTGATGATGCACCACAGAGGCATCAATCCTTACTATGTGCACCCTGGCAGTGAAGTTAGTGTGTTGCCATGACGACACACATGATGTCACAATGGTGGAACAGCAACATGGTACTTGAGACCGCTAGTATAAAAATAACACCCGATTTACTTCTGCCTGATTCCCCCTGAGGAGCTGAGGTTGTGAAGTTTGGAGTCTGCAGAGTGTTCAGTTAGGGGCGTCCTATGAAATTCAGGGTGACACTTTCTGTGACGAGCATAAACTCAGGCTCCTGCGAAGATACAGCCAGAAGCCTCAGGGGAGTTTATGTTCAATTGAGTGAAAATAATGCTTGACTTGACTTTAGTTTAGGACAACGGTAGATTTTGCAGTTCAATATTGCTTTCTGAAAAGGCATTGACTGTAATCAGCATGTTTCTTGTAGCTTACGGTGAGTTCAGTGCAGGTTCCTAGCGCGACCTGGCTTTGCTGTCTGGAAGTTAATTTATCTTCCGACTTTATTGTTTGGAACACCCACAAAGTTTTCTTTGGCCACTGGACCGTAAATCACAGCTGTGCCTTGGTTTAGCTTAAGAAATTGAAAGTAGCTGAAGTTAACTCTACAATCATTAGTGTTATCGTCATTTTTTATTTAGTTCACATTTGTTTAGATATGATACCTAAGGGAACATCTGCAATGGCCTTTTCTATTAATAAAACCCTGTAATTGCTACAAAGGGCCATATTGTATGACCCTGCAGCTTTATAGCTGAGTGTGAATCTCACCTCATTATTTAAAACCGGCCGGCTTCTGAACTGGATACGCACGACCTTAATAAATCACAGCGTGCAGTCTGTCCCTGTAATGAATTACCTCACGAGGATACAAACTGATAATTACACTGTTAAAAGCGAAATAAATTAGGCTGCATAAAGGCGGAAGTTTCGGGGTAAACAGTCGTAAAGAGAAACGCTGGCACAGACGCCGCGGCAATCGGCGTGGATTAGGGAAAGCAGAAGGTGCCTTTTGGGAACCTCGGTGACCTTAGATCAAGTTGTGGCGTGATGGTAACATGAGCCTTAGGATCGGGGGGCAGGTGGAGCTCAGCTAAGTATTAAAAGGAACAGCTAAGGTTAAAGAAAGCAAAATGAATCTAAAAGCAGGGGAATATCCCCCAGATGGCCACCGATAGCATGGTAGCTATTTGTTAGTGCGTTTATCGTTTAAGTAAAGCCTCTCAGGGTTGTGTAATTATATAGGCCTGCCAGATGTTCAGGCCCCTAAAACAGGTCTTTAAATTCCTACATGAGTGTTTCTGTCAAAACATTACGTGAATAAATAGAAAGCAGTTTGCTGCAGGCAGGTGTAACATTTGCTTCTGTGAGCAGATTCACTGGAATGGGACAGTGAAAAGGGCAATGCAAATACAGGGGCGGGGCCACAAGATCACTGGCCCCAGCTGAATGTTGATTGGCCCCTGGAGTCCCCTCTCCCCTGTCAGTCACCGACTCAAAACAAATCATTGGCTAATGAAAAGGTCGGCCCTTTTGTATAAACTATGGCCCCAGCTATGCGATACTACCTTAAACAAAATGCCAGAATCACCCTGTGGGACTTTTGTAGGACAGCAATGGGCAGAAAAGGACAGCGGTTTGTGCCTGAGGGAATGGGGACAGCAGGCTCACATGTGGGCTGGCTAAGGGCTTCGTTGCCTGAGGTTACCCCACCACAGGACTCCCACACAATGCGAGTACACAATGGACACACAATTGCGTGAGTGCACAATTGCGTGAGAATTAGGAGCTTTATAAGCCAGAAACTCACACTCTGTTAAAAACCATTCTACAGAGAATGATGGCCTTTTTTCCCACAGCATATACACTTGAATCATACCCTGAACGGGCACGACTCGCACCGTGAAGAATGTTTCTCTCGCTTGCTTGGAATTAATCCACACTGCAGACAACATGGCTGGTTTATGTTTTAGCCTTTAAGTGTGCTTGAAACTGAACTGAACAAATTAAGCTCTACAAGGCCTTTAATCTCCTGCCTTAATTTATGATGTAAACATTTCCGCTCGTATTTGTGCGGGCAGGGCTGGTTCACGATATGGACAAATGTGTCTCTGATAGCGCAATCGGGAAGATCTTTATTGGCCAAGCGTGATAAACATGCCAGGAATCTGTCTTGGTGCGTGTGATCCAGCATAACATATAACATTCAAAGAAATTCTAGACAAAAATCTACACATGACATTTTACACATATTTTTAACAGTAAACCGTCTACTATACTATAGTGTTTTCTGCCTGTATTTCTCATATTGTCTCTCCTGGTAAAAAGGCGTGCAATTACGATTTATTTTATTGCTACCTCACTGACACAACCATATTGCACTATGCACTCTGCATTGTTAGGTTATGTGTTAGTCTAGGATTCATTTATGTAGCACATCGGTCCAACAGAAAAGCAGTTTCCTTTTTAGCCGTGTACTGTACTAACCGTGAATGGTTAAAATGACCTACTTGACTACTGACAGGCAGAAGCAGCATAGGATGGAATAAAGTGTGAAATTAATGAATAATGATTATATGTAAACAGTGGTGAGATACCAGGAAGCGATATATCCTCCTGAGACCCAAGGAAAAAAAGTGTCCTTCAATTTTAGGTTACTTGTTTTTGGAGGAAATAAGACATCTTACAATTTATTTTAGTTTTTTAATTTCACAGCATGTCCTCTTTAGTGTACAACAGGAATACATATGTTTCCTTACATCAGTGAAAAGATAGATGCAAAACCAAAATGTCCACTACAATGGACATAAATGAATGGGTGGGGTCTCATAATTTAATCATCACAGGTGACATTTCATACAGTAAATGTATGAAAGTCCCGGACGGACAAAAATGCAGCATTATGACAGCGCTGCTGCAGGTTAATGCGGACAGAACGTGTGCGGTGATTTCTCAGGCTTGTGTCGTGCCTATGAGGGAGGGGAGCGGAGCGGATATCGCCTCCCTGGGGCCGGTGGGTGATGGCTTCACGTTGGCTCTGGAGAAGCGGTGGTGTTTGTCAGGAAGATCATGCTCTCTTGCACGTGTAGCGATTTGTCCGCACGTTAATGGAAATGCTTATTAAACATCACCTTAAGTTAAGGCGTTTCTCTTTGCCCCTGTGGAGGCAGGAAATGTGCTGCAGAAGATTGCATCCGGAATTGCACTTTTGACATTGAAATGCTGATGCTTCTTGCCCTGCAGCGAACTGAACCAATGGATGGAATAAGAACAAAAAAAGCTAAACCTTCCACAATGATCTCCCCCTGCCTCCGCACCACAAATAAGCATGTAAATGGAGTTTGGAGGTACGGAGTGAACCATGTGGGTGCTGGGCTGGGGTTTATGGGCAACCTTCTGTTGACACCATGGAACGTTCCGGCGCGTCGAGCCTGCAGAGTGTTTGGTGGAGGCCGCTGATACCAGCTCTGGCACTCGGGATCGATATCGCCTTAGCAGGGCTCTGCCTTGGTCTCCATGCATGCAGCGGTAGTGTTTATCACCACTCAAATCATGTTCTTGCACGGGGCCCCCTGTTGGCCACAAACAATCACTACACTAAATATTTAACAAACGCATCCCGTATTTAGGAGCTGCTGAAGCAACATGTTCTGCTAATCAGCTGGCTAACTACATTCTGAATGAACATGCCAGCTAACATTAGCGTTATACGCTCCAATGAAGCGCTGGTATCCCAACAGCGTCACGGAAAGAAATAACATCAAAGCCAGGAAGTCTCTAACAGGATATTTGATATAAGCTGACCAGCTTCTTTACCACTAAAAATGAAACGGCAGATGAAGATGCGGGGGATTTGAGGGGCCATAATTCATACAAGTGGGTCAAGCTAATCATTGGCCAACTGTATTTTTGAATCGGTGAGTGACAGGGGAGGGGGCATCCAGGGGCCAATCAGCTTTCAGCTGGGACCAGGGCCCATGTGGCTCCGCCCCTGCATGCACCCCTACAGGTGTGACGGGTATACAGGCAGGTGGCTCATGCAGGCTGTCACCAATAACCATGTGACTCCCAGCCTGTCATGTGACTCCCAGTCACGCACCCGAAATAGGCACTATAAGACAGCACTCATTTCTGGGAGTAAAAGAATTTATCATCCCTTAATAAACTTGCATTTTTTCCCTTTGTCATGTTGAATATGTACATAAATTATTGGATGTGTGCGGGCAATTTGGTGTCTCCAAAACGGCCGTGGGAATTTAATTATATAAAAGATTCAAGGTCAGAGATTGTTTTCCTCATTTATCCTTCCTGCTCTCAGCGGCGCGGGGCAGAGGTCTGCGGCAGAGTGAAAGCTCTGGCTCTCCGACTCAAATAACATTAAAAAATGTGATATTTGTGGGAATAATCATAAAATCATATGTCTTCTGTCGGACAGAAGAAATTGCTTCGCCAGTATCAGATAATATGTCTTGAGACAGTATGTCATTAAATCCAGCAGTGTTCTTTCCAGAAAGAAGTTTGTTTAAATGAATCAGTTCAATTTGGTATGAGGCCTATTAAAAAGATATTAGCTTTAGTTTGGTGTGCTTTCAACAGGCCAATGTGCTGTATGTCGGGAATGGATTTCAAATTATTTTTCATATTCTTGTTTATATCTTTGTAAATATGATTGTAAATATGATTTATTAGCTTAAGGCTCCTCAGTTCCGTAGCGTGAAGGTGCCTTTTGGACCCACATCCAGATCTACAAGGACTAGTGTTGAAATGTGCTCACAATCGATTACACACTGACAATTACACTTGCTTGGTAAAACTATTACTCTGGAAATGCATCATTATTATATTTTGCAGTTTAACTCAAAAATTCTGTTTGATCTGTTCCATGAATTTCTAAATCTAAAGGCTCTCGTTAAGCCGCACTGCCTGACGATCTTATTAACCTGATCTCCCACTGTAATGCCATCATGTATAATTCAACAGCGAGTGCCATCTTGGTAAATATTGTAAAAACTATATTTCCCATGGTAAATAGAATATTTGACTGGTAAATTGATTTTTGGTGATTTCTCATAAGCAGCATAAAAATGTACCAAATCGGTAAGTATTTTTTGCAAACCTGAAGAAAAATGACTGCAGTTATGTGGTTGTGTGACTCTGGGAGTCTCCTGCTTAATGGAACAAAGACAATGAAGATGTCATCTGAGTATGACAGGAATGTGTCTTATCATTTTGAAGAGACATCCCAGTACCCTGCTGCCTATTGTCATGGCAAACTGAGTATTTTTTTGGAGAAACAGTTGTCCGGAGGAAGATCTTCAAGAAGATAAGGAAGGCGGCCAAGCTGGGACTCAGTGAATGAATAGAGTGACATTAAATGTTAAAGTTACGTGTCATCTTCTTCTGGTGCAGCTCTCCTGAAATGGCCGTCCATGCAGCCCGCTATCTGGACAGACATCCATCGTCTCCACGGTGTGGGCTTTCAGCGTTACTCTGTACCTCTGGTCTTCCAAAGGCCCTGACACACATTTGGGTTAATGGGGGGGGGTTGTGGCTAAATATTTCCCAAGGAATCATTTCAATCAGCACCTTGAAAGTTGAGCTTCGGGCCTTTGATCTTTCATGAAGCTGCATGCTGATGTTTTATTGTCCTTGAATCAGCTGCCATGTGACATTCAGGATCACTCTAAGTCGACTGGACTGTCTTTGGGGACGATGGTGCCAGTATTGGGCTTTGGCTCCTTTTATTTAAGCCGCTCTGGATAATTGCTGTCGTCACCATGCTGCTGGAAACGTAAAGAGAACTCAGAAGATGAGTATCCCACGTTTTTTCCCCAGCAGGAGTTCAGATGGGATTTCTTCCCTTTGACTACAGCATAAAGAATTAAAGTTGTGCACATGGTATTTTCCCACACCCTAATTTCCCACTGGGCTCAGCTGTCTGCACTGTTGCCTGGAAGAAAGCGTGTCTTTTCTTTCTGACATCCTATCAGACCAGTTGTGTTTACTTACACACAACAGATGACTGTTTAGAAGAGGGCCCCGGCCTGTGATTCTTTCCTTGGGCAACCTGCGGGCCCTTCATTGGTCCGTCGGGGCTGTCTGTGCCGTGCCTGACAAAAACTTCACCATGAGAAGTTTACTTCGCACGTATAAAACTCGAACTGAATCCATCGTTTGACATGAATCATTAGCACTTCTTTAGAAATGCTCTGATTTGCCTTCCGAATGACCTTGCTGATTTGGGTCTCCGTCAGGACCCCATTGAGACATCCGGAGGCACGGTGTGCTGAGATGACTCTCTGCGTTGTGCGCTTTCTTTAATGAGTAATAATTTCCCATGCAACAGACGGACATGAATACTAAAGCAGCACTGAGACTGATTCATTAGAATTTTAGCAGAAAATTATTTTGCCTTTTAAAATGAATTTGCTATAAATGGGGAACTGAGAGAGGAAGGAGAACAATATGACGGTTGAAGATGTGCAGGCAAACCCCTTCATCTCTTAGGTAGTGGCATAATGGCAGTAAATGGACATTTATGCAGGTATGTGTCACTGGGCCGTTAGCACGATTGCTCGTTAGAGAGGCTAATGTCGCTTTTCCCTGTGAGGTCAGGAGGACACCCAAGTGTTTGAAGATGCTCTGGTCCTCGCCGCGATTCAGGGTGGAGGTTAAAGCGACCAAAGCATCTGCCCTTGGGATGCCCCTCTCCGCTGCTGCATGACATGGAATCAAGCCCAGCATTAAACACTGAGAATGGGGGGGGGGGAGGGTCTCTGCTCATGGGACTAGAAGCTCCTCTCTGCCTGCTCTTTATTTCTCAGCTCCAGACCCACACAGCGTCACAGAGAGCTAACGCCAGTCACTAGTAGCCAAAACTGTGGAAACGCTTCAAATTTGTACCCATTGCTAAACGTCAGTTACTCCAGTTACATATTTAATCATCCAGTGTATATTTGTAATAGTCTTTGATTGTTTATTAACGTTACCGCCAGAGGTGGAGATTTCAGGTCCAGAAAGTAAAAATCCAAACCAGGATTTTGTTCCAACCAACCAGCTGAGTATCTGTGACGGTGACTCTTTATACTCAACTGGTTGGTTGAAACTAAATCCTGGTTTGGATTTTTACTTTCTGGACCTGAAATCATCTCCACCTCTGGTTACCGCCAATATTTGTGTACTAATTAATTAGTTAAATAAATTGATTAATCAACTTAAAGCTTAATTCCAAAAATCCTAGGTGTTCCAACAATTTTAGCCACTAGAGTAGTCACAGGAAGTTAAACTTTATAGGCTGGGTGTACTAGAAAAGGCACATTGGGAGGTGTTAGTTTTCACATATCCCATCATGCTCTCCTTTTGCAAATGTCAACTGTTCATTCAGCACCCCTGGAGCATTTTTTAGGGGGTCAGGGACTTTACCCAAGGGACCAATGGCAGTAAGGCTACTTAGCCGAGTATGGGATTCGAACCAGCCGCCATCCAATCACAAGCACAGAAGCCTTATCTGCTGAACTGCACGCCGCAGCCGTTCCCCATAGCAGCCTTTGGGTCTGGTGATGTGTTTGAGACCCTCTCGTGAGCATGAGTGAGCCGGCGAAGCCGTCATTGACCAGCACTGCCAGTATTCCAGTCTCAGAATTTCATTAGTCACAATACTCCATGCAGTGTGCAGTGAAATGTGTCACTGCTGAGCTCCAAGACCGGAAACAGAGGACATAAGGATAAAGAAATAAGACAGACATTAAACAAGAAACATTAAGCACGAATCCTAAATATCTGTGGTGTGCAATTTACGGAGCGCAGTGGAGCAGCCAGAGGTCACCATTCATTATGGGCAGTTTATCGTGTATTTGCTGAGCATTTATGACCTTTGAATGGCTGTGTGTTTCTGCTTAGGGTGGTGTGGAATGTTACGAATTCACTGATGCTGCACATTTCATTTATACATCAATATTTGAATTTGATTATACCTTAAAAAGGGAAGATATTTTTAGTTTATATCCATAGGATTAATGCCGTCTACCGTGTAAACCGTGTAAGATCGTCCCGCCGTGCAGACCACAAGAAATCTCCCTCAGCTAAACATTCGTTGCTCGTCAAACTGGATGTGGAGAGACGCACAGGAAAGCGCGGCACAGTGTAGATTTCATGTCGCTTTCTGCTGAAAGCTGCGGATGAAACGCGGAGTGAACAAACCCGCTCTGAGGCGTCACCTTCTCCTGCAGCAGGAGGTGCTGACTCCCTGCGGCGGCCAGTTAAACAGCAGGTGCCGCTTAAGGACTCGCTGCCATTTAAACATGTCCGTATGGCGGGACAACCCAGCTTTCATGACTTTCTATACTTCGCGAATGTATTTTAATTCAAGGTGTAAAGACAGGCCTGTTTTAGGAGACATATGAAGAAGCACACAGGGTGGGAGTCAAACCTACAGCCCTGGAGGCAAGATGCCTCTATGCTGCCCCCTGCTGCCCAAATAGAATACCAGCACAGGAGGATCAGTAAATCCAGCTATATTTTTTCCACAGTTTCTGCGTTTGTTGTGACCCATCTGCATAATCGGTGCTCGCAAACCTGCCTCAGCCTGGTAGTGGACCGGATGAGATCCTATCATGCCCCAGGGTGCGAGTGTCCAAACAGACTGGTCTCTGTATTGATGGGTCGTGACCTGATGCTGCGCCGCCTTTATATATATCCATGATGGCTGCACTGGCTTGCCCGTTAGCGCTGGCGCTCACTTCCCAACTGTGGCCCAGTTAGTTTGGCTCCAGCGTAGCATGACTTGGCAGCTAAGTGTGAAAGGTAATTGTGACGCTTATTAGAAGTGCCACACAGCGGGGACACCCTTCCGTCACCCCGTCAGCTGGAATGAAGGCCGGATCTCCGTGACATAGCACCGCGTAACTAGACAAGGCCGAGTAATCACCGGTCAGCCATTACTCTGCCTTGGGAATGGGCTGCAGACCACAGCGCTGGCCGGTCTGGGTTCGGCACGTTCCGCTTCTTGCCCTCTGCTGGGTACAGCGGCCTCATCAGACATGAAGATACTCACAGTCCAAACAGTTCTTCATATATCCCTTTATTGCACATTCTGCTTCCACGTCCAATTCTTTCTCCACTAACTAGGAGGTCACCTGCACTTTTGAAATCTTAATGTCCATATTTTTAAATGTCATATTTATATTATGTTTATATGTCTCATATTTATATTCAGTGTCTTCTTCATTTGCATACTACGACCAATGAGAATGATATTTCAGCTCATTTTATGGTTCCATACATCATATATCTCAAACTGATAATAACAGGTAGTTTCACTTTGGGTTTTGACTGATTATTCAGCGTGAGGGATCCGAAGGCTGGAAGGATCTTAAGGATGTTCCCCCAGGATCCACTGTCCCCCAGCCGCAGAATGATCTCCAGCTGACCCCTGCCACTGTTAATCATCTCTACCCTAATTAAGAGAGTGTGTGTGTGTGTGTGTGTGTGGGGAGGGGGGGGAGGGGGGGAGCTCTGTAGCATCCATGGGTCTTGGTGTGAAACTCATTTTGTGTTTCCTTTTTATATGGTGAATTACACACATACACACACACACTCTGCATGTTTCTGTCTGTCTGTGTTAATAACCATGAGCACTGAGCTGCTGCAGGATTTACCTGCTCCCTCTCAGCCTCGCCTGAACACTGCACTCCGGACCCCTCACTCTGTAGCCCCGACACACTCAAAGGGTGCACCGTCGAGTGCCGCACGTGTTTATAAAATTTGCCACATTTTCTTTGCATTCTTTTCTAATGTTTCATGGTGTGGTGAAGGAGCCGGTCGGTTCAGACAAAGATGGTAGTTAGCATCTTCTAAATAAGGAACATGTTTATTTCATATATAGTGTGGTGACTGTTTGTGGTCCATGCAAATGAGTAGTTTGAGAGGAGGTAAACACCTGCAAGCACACAGCCTTAGTGTAAGTGGCTCAGCATGCTCCGGTGTAGTGGGGGGGGGGGGGGGGGGGGGG
>JABFEB020000020.1:20421449-20431852 GCA_019775895.2 Stomatorhinus ivindoensis | reverse complement strand
TAATTTCCACTTATGGCCACGAGTTCTAGTATTTAAACTAATATTGAAATTTAGCTCAACAGCATCCCGACCTGTTACAATCTTGTATACCTGGATCATGTCCCCCCTTAGTCTCCTTTACTTTACTTAGGGTATATTACTACATTTACAAATTAGCTGTGTTACTGCTTGGTTTGTGTTACTCGGGGTATATGACTACATTTACAAATTAGAACAAAAGCAATTTAAGAACGAACTGTTTTGTTCACTTTACTCAGGGTCTATTACCACATTTACAGATTAGCTGTATTACTTTTGGCTTCGCTTTATTTTGAATACATTTGTACATTGTATTTAGCAAATACCTTCATCAAAAGTGATATACATTTTTGAGAAGGCAGGATCTGAGTGTCCCTGGAGCAAGTGGGAGTTAAGGGCCTTGCTTGAAGGCCCTAGTGGTGACTTCACTCTGCTAACCATGGGAATTGAACCTGCAACCTTCAGATCACAGGCTCTGTTGCTGCTTAGTTTATTTCATTCTGAGTATTTGCCTATATTTATAAATTGGTTCTGCTGCTGTTGATATAATTTTTCTGTTGCTGTCGTTTCTGAGGCTGCTTGTGTTGTTTTGCTGCTATTTTATCTGGTTTTGCAGTATAGAGCTGTTGGTGTTTTGAGAAATTAAGCAGTGGAGGGAACATTATTTGTTAAGTGACTCTAACTCAGTTTATATTCCCATGTGGGCCTTTATATAGAAACACAGCCGGAATCACTGCATCATTCTACAACATTTGCACTTCACAATCCAGCATTTGGATTTCGAGAGGCTGGTATCCGGTGGTGACCATTCAGCAATCTGAGTCATGTTTATGATAATGCCCTTTGCAGAAAGAGTTTTATTTTCAAGTAACAAGGTTCATTATTCTGTCCTCCTCTTCGCTGAATTATTTTTATGAATCATGTCACCAAATTGAATTACATCTGGGAAGTGTCACGCTTGTTTATCACCTTTCTCTGTACAAAATGACCACCTATTTTCCCTGTTTAGGATGATAGCAAGAGCAAAATTTCAGTTAAATTTAAAAACAGCAGGATCTCAGGTTCTTTGAAGAACCACAAAGCTTCTTTTTTATCTCTTAAGAGTAATAAAACATGAGGCTTCTGATATCAGGGCATAGTTTGTTTAAGGCTATGTTCCAATTAGTACTGAATATGAATGTTTTATTTTATTGTTTGTTTACATATGGTGGTACTGTCTGCATGTGTTCATTTCTATAAGAGTGCAAGCTATGACCAGCTTTCCAGAAAGTTGTGCTATGATAGCTTCTGCTGTAATGGGACACAAGTGTATTCTACTGTGGCCAGGTCATCGCTTGCTCTTTTCTTAATGACCGAAACAGTTGTGCTCTGTGCCGAAATGCTAATCACTAAAGTATTTACTGAGCAGTAACACAGAGGGACGTTCTAACGTGAAATTTTCCTCTCTTTGAATTTTGTTTCCATTTTTTTTACAACAGTGAGCCTGAAACGTGTATATTAGTCTTTTCCTCACGCCGATAAAACCTTCAGTTATTCTTGGGTTGTTGCTTGCCTTGCACCCGGAGTGCAGTTACAGGTGTAAGCAGCCATATGGCCTAAAAGCAGAGCAATAACAAGCATGGAAGCCCTACCTAGCGGCGGTCCTACATTTCCTGTGTATGTGGATGTTCTGCTGCAAGGCCGCGGCCGGGAGGCAGCGTGTCAGCTGTCCTGGCTGCCTTGGCTGCTGCTGCCACCTTCACTTATGCGCGTGCATAGAAACATGTAATTAATCCCGACGTATCGCATTGACAAGACATCAGTCTGTTTTAAAATAGATCGTCTTGCGTGGGAAGTCCAGTCGTACCACTGGAATCCTGCAAGCATCCGCTGTCTTTCTTCACCTGAAGCATGCGGATATTGCCCCCCCATGAGCACGATAATAGCACCATTACATAAAAAAGGACTTTTGTTTGCAATTTTATTTCAAATGCATCTACAAAGGTCAGTTCTGTTAGACTGAATTTCCATTAGTGGTATATCTCAGCTATTAAACATGTTTTTCAGTCAGTACTTCGATTTTAAAATTTTCAGAGTAACATGAGGCGGTTAACAGATGTCCAAAGAGACCAAATGGTATGTCTGTTAATTTCAGGTGTGACCAGTCATAAAAACTACACAATCATCTAATGTATCAAAGGCAACGAAAAAGGACAGGAGTCAAAACTCACTGACAGGGATAGGTGGACACTTAACAGGGGTAAGGAGCATGCATTGATTATAGTGCGTTGCCGCATCTACCACACGAAAACCACCTCAGGGACGAGAACGTGAGTGCAGGCTGGTGCCGGAGAACCTGAGTGCAGCCTGGTGCCGGAGAACCTGAGTGCAGCCTGGTGCCGGAGAACCTGAGTGCAACAATTAACTGGATCGTTGGAAAAATCTGTGAAAGTCCAGCCTTAAAAATTAGCATAGAACTGAATGCCCACACGTGTGAGCCAGTCCCCCTGTGACGTCATGCTCATACCCTTCGCAGCAGGAGTAGTGTAAGAACGTCAGATAAAATGCCACTAAACAAAGTGCACGCAATTGTGGGAGACAACGTGAGTAATGTAAAAAAAAGAGCAATGTATGATTTGGGAGTTGCTAGGTCGGGCTGTTTTGTGCACTCGTTGCAACTTGTGATACACGAGGGGCTGCTATTGGAATGAAGTGTAAGTGATGCTATTGCCAATGGGAGAAAGATTGTAGGGCATTTTAAGCATTTGCCATTTGCGTATCCTCACTTGGAAGAGATTCAGATTGAACTGCTAATGCCTCAAAAATGCTTAAAACAAAATGAGGTGGAACAGAACGTTATGTATGTTTCTAGTAGCCTAATTAACAAAGCTTGTTTGGCATAATTTTTTTTCATTTGTATTTACTAGTTTAAAAAAAGAGCTCTGATATCGGATCAGAACTCATGTCAGCTAATAACCTCTGTTCAGGTGTTGGAACTGCATTGGCACTGAAAAAGATTGCTATACCTCTAATTTTTACAAACACTGAACCCTGTGCGCTTCACAAAGCTGAGGTTTGTTGCAGCTGCCACATGGTATCCGCTTGTATCCATGACCCATGCGAAAATGACGCTACCATATAAAGACCAATACCTTGATCCCCGAGCAAAAAAAAAAAAAATCACTGGATGGGTTTACATTTGAAGCCAAAGGATGTTTTCAACAGGCTGTGTTTGCTGTTAAACATGTCGGGATTCAGAAGTGGTGTAAGCAGCCATTGTGTAAGAGTCATCAGGTCAGTTCAAGGCCTGTGAGGCCTCCATGGACTGGAATTATTTGTCCAGCATGTGCCACAGATGCTCGATTGGATTGAGATCTGGGGAATCTGGAGGCCAAAGTCAACACCTTGAACTCTTTTTCATATTCTAGAAAACAATTCCTGAACAATTTTTACTGTGTAGCAGGGCATATTACCCTGCTAAACGAAGCCACTTGTCATCTAGGAATACTGTTGCCATGAAGGGGTGTAATTGGTCTACAGTAATGTTTAGGTACAGTAGGTGGTAAGTGTCAGGTTAACATCCACATGAATGCCAGGACCCAAGGTTCCCCAGCAGAACATTACCCAGAACATCACACTGCTCCACCTGCTTGTCTTCTTCCCATATTGCATTCTGGTGCCATTTCTTCTCCAGGTGAATGACACACACACCCGGTCATGCTCATCCGACCAAACTACCTTCTTTCAGTGCTCCATGGTCCAGTTCTGAGACTCACTTGCCCGTCGTAGGTGCTGTTGGTGGTCTGGTCAGCATGGGCTCTCTGTACCTATGCAGCCCCATACACAGCAAGCTGCGGTGAATTGTGTGAAGCATTAACTGCTTTTATCAGTTTGTGCTACAGTAGCTCTTATGTGGGATCAGTCAAAATGGGCTGGCCTTTGCTCCCCATACACATCGGTGACCCTTGGGTGCCGATGCCCTTGTCACTCGTTAACCGGTTGGCCTTCTTTGGGCCACATTATGGGAGCTATTCAGCACTGCATACTGGGAATACCCCACAAGATCTGCCATTTTGGAGATGCTCTGATCCAATTGTCTAGCCATCACAATTTGGCTCTTGTCAAAGTCACTCAGATCCTTACGCTTGTCCATCAGCTTCAAGAAATGACTGTTCTCTTACCTAATATATAATGGCACCCATGACAGGTACCATTGTAACAAGATAATCAGTGTTATTCATTTCACCTCTCAGTGGTTTTAATTAATGGTTTGGGTGATTGGTGTATAAACCTTTTATGTGGAATTCAGGATTGTAAAGTCCACTTTCAACCGTCAAAGAACTAAAGGCTTTTCTTCTTGAAAAATGCTCCAACAGTTACAGAGGTACTGACTAGATACAATTGGGCTCACCTCAACGCACAGCTTGTGCTTTGGAACCAAACTCACGAGAGTTTCCTCCCTTCGTCTTTGAGTCAGGCTCCGACTGTTGCCTGTGTGTATGTGCCAAACACCAGCTTAGACTATCTGGCCTTCTTGCAGGCCTTGGGTCTTAACTGGAAAATGGTGGATTGCCCTCTCATGGTGAAGGATGAGTTACTGCCTCAAGCAGTCGAGTTTAAGCATCTCAGTGTCATATTCATCAGTGAAGGACGAAGGGAGCACCAGACTGATGGTGCGGCATCGGCAATAATGTAAACACTGTATCTTTCTGTCGTGTTAAAAGCAGGAGCTGAGTTGGAAGGCAAGCTAATTTACTGGTTGATCTACATCCCTACCGTCGTGTATGGTCTTTGGGTAGCGACCCAACGAATGCGATCATGAATACAAGCGGCATCCCGGTGTCCCCTGTCCTGAGCTTAAGGAGATGCCCTCTCTGGACTCTGCATTGGGTAAGTGGTCATGGAAAATGAATGAAATGAAAATTGGGGAAAGACAGTAATTCATCAAATAAGATTATATGTTAGAACACAAAGCAGTTCATTGTATATGTTCCCAGAGCAATTTTATATAAGTGATTTTTCCCCCTTATAATAAACGTAAATTCATTTTTGGTGCTTAGTCTTAGACGATTCAGCAGCTGCTGTTCCACATTAATTACGTTGATTTTACCTTAATCTTTTTTCATTTAAAAATAAAGGAAGTGGCATTTAAAATACAGTAAGTTCAATGAGGAGACTGGTAGGATGCAATGAACCAGTGTGTTTTTGTGCAGTTTCGCTATAATGACTTAAACTCTATGATTCAGTATATTACAAACAATAAAATATATTCCATATAAAAGTTAATTAGCTGGCATGGTAATAAGCATTAATCGTTCTTAGAAATCTGCCACAGTATACACTGTTATCTGTCTTTTATTTTTTTGGTGATGCCCGTGTCACCTGTTACTATATAAAACTACTAGATGTTCCATTCCAGTGTTCCAGAAATGCATGTTTAGATGGTGGAAACACTGAAGTAACTTTATCATACCATAGTTTTATCGTATTTCCTTTAGCTGCTGAGATCATCGACTTTATCTTTGTCTATTGATGATTAAAAGTGTGTAAACATTCATTTATATCTGCTTGCAGCCCACATATCCTTCAGAATGTCTCCTAAATGAAATCTAAGTGATACTTTGCTGTTACGGTCTTAGATGTAAAAAATCTCAAAACGTGTCTAAATGTGTCACATTTTAAGCCCTAATGGTGAATCATTAGCACCTGAATCGTCTGGTTCCTGAGATGATATGTTGTGAACAGTAACTACTTTGTCCAGTCACAGTGGAAAATACCAGAAATCAGAAGCGTGGGAGAGTAACGATGTGATGCTTCTGCCATTATACTGCATGTATGACCACCTTGTGTCAGAAGGCGACCGATGACCTGAGAACAGGATAAACCCCCATCTTCTTCCAAACACCTACACTCACCACTGCAGTCATCAGGGACCAGACTCTGCTGACCGGAGACACTCAGAAGCAGGGCTGCATTGGTAGGTATCTGCCCTGAGTTTCTGCATGAAAAGCCGTAGCTGCCTTGCTGAACAGAGAGGTTCAGAGTTGCCTGGTTCCTTTTCAATGATAAAGAATGAGAACGGGGTTGGACTGGGCCGATGGAACGAAATAAAAAGTAAACTGAAAAGATGTGAGCGGGGGCTGTGAAAGTGGGCCATTTCTGGAAAAATAAAACCACTGACATTTTATTTTTAAGGCACCTGGGTAACAGGGAGAGACAGATGGTGACTGCCCCCCCCCTCCCACACACACACACACACACACCTCATATGTCACAGATTTTCACTGGATAAGGCATTTACTAATTACAGTAAAGATTCGTTTGTTGCGTAGGGAGAAAACAAATGACAACTGGTATGTATTAAGTAATTCGTGGATCGACAAGCGCTGTTCGAGGGAACATTGTGCTAATTGCTATTTGTCAAGGTCCAATTACAGCTGGATTAGACCATAACCATTACTGTGAAAATTTCAGAAGAGAATAAACCATGTAGCATGCATCAGGCGTGCAAATCACTGCGATTAAACTGATTTTTTTTTTTTTTTTGGTGCAATGTGTTGATGATCTCTAGTGCAATTGCTTCTTCTCTGTCACTAATTATAAATATGGCGAGAATGTAGACCTGCAGACCACAGTTCTTCCCATTGCGTTTCTGGTTTCAGCGCGCGCCGTTCTTGTGGATCGAAGGTTCACCTCTGTAGTGGAAAAGCAGAAATTTAAATAAAGAAGAGTATTTGGTTTAAAGGGTCCTCCATCGGCTTTGGGGCTGGAGAACCAGCCCAGTCCCAGAGTGAAGAGTTCTGCTTGCACATCTGTAGCCCTCAGCCCGCTCTAGCTCCAGCTGCCTGCTACTGCCTTGTTTCTGCATCTGCTCCAAGAGATGGAGTCACGTGACTTCAGGGCGGTTGACCAATCCGCTGCTCTCCTCCATTGTCTTCTGGCATCGTTCTCCATTTCCCTGTCATTTAGTATCTATGAATTAAAAATGTGTCGCCACACACACTTCTTAAGTGCCTTGGGGTGACTGTGCTGTGGATTGGTGTGATATGAAAAATAAACTGAAGGAGTGGGGTATGAATGTCCAACTCACACAAATTAAAATGACATTTAAGACAGCAGGGGTGACAAAACGAATGCAGCATTTATTACTGTGATGACGGAAATCACATTTTATAGACACCTTCAGCAGTCTGTCTCCTCTCTACAGCAATCCGGCCCATTTTGACGCATCAGAGATTCCCGGCTGACTCGTTCCGTTCTGATCCTCATTCTGACATATCTGCCCCGCTGTCAGCCTGAGGTATCGATGACGCCGGGAGCCGTCACCCAGTCAGCCTGCATGGGGTGGCGTGTGCTGATAATTATGCTGAACTGTAGCGTTAGCATTTAGCGGCTTTGGGATGGTTCAGACGGGTTAGACATCGCAGAGGGTCGGTGTCTGTCTGCAGTGTGGCTCAGTTGGCCCGGGCCCCCGTCCTTGTGAACTGGAAGTCGCTGGTTCGCTTCCCAAACAGACAAACACATCTCCCTGCCCTCAGATCCCAAGCTTCACCCTAACCCATAAAACACGAGATGGGGTATGAGGAAAATTACTACATTCCCGTTCATTTATGCAAATGACTATTAAAGTGTCATTATCAACATGCAACATCAGTTACATTTTCACGACTGAAAGCCCCCTCGTACAGTATTAAAGTAAATCAAGTGAACCCCCCCCCACCACCCTTTTGCCTCACCTTGGGTCTGCGCGCCACCAGGACAGACATCCTCGTTCCATTTTCCTGCCTTCGGATAGATTTGACATAAGCGCAGCTCCCACGCCCTGTGATTTCTGGCTGTCGACCCCAAGACGGACGTCGCTGTCTCAGTGCCTCGCTTCTCCGGACCGTTCTCACCGAATCAAAACTCCCTGTATGATAACAAGACAGGCGTCATGGGCTTCTCCTTGAACGCTTTGCACAAACACCCCCGGCTTCTGCCAATTTATTTTCTTATATTGAAAATAAAAAAAAACAACAGAAAGTGAATCGGCCTTTGACCTCCGCATTCAGAGGCTCACGCTGGATTACCGTCCTGCTCAGTACGCCTCAGTCATCACAGGATGGGCCAAACTCCGCACCACATTGACTGTGTTTCTGTGACGTGGGGGGGGGGGGTGTCTCTCTCTCTCTCTTTATTGGCTTTTTATACGCTAGCGCACAGGAATTCTTACTCATCCCGTCAGTGATATGTGCCATCCAGGAGGATTACACCGTGCAAAACAAAGGCACCTCAAAACATCAATATCCACATATGATAAGTGCTGCAGGGGGAAGGTAATTATAAAAAAATACACTTAAGGGCTGAAATGGAAGACATGCCAAAATAAATTATAAATATATGGAATATACTGCATATAAGATGAATGAAAAAATGGCTGAAATTGGAATATGTGCAAAGGGTCACTCTGTTCTGTAAGGTGTACTGTGCATTTATGTTGTAGTATTATAGTATTGCCGCTCTGCCAACTTGTAAAGGGTCAAAACTGTTCATAAACTTGTTAGTGGCCATACTGTTGCTGGTATCTCCTGATGACGGTATATCCTGATGATGGTATATTCTAATGCTGGTATCTCCTGATAACAGTATATCCTGATGCTGGAATGTCCAAAACTGGTATCTGCTGATGCTGGTATCTCCTAATGTTGGTGTGTCCTAATGCTGGTATGCCCTGATGCTGGTATGTCCTAATGCTGGTATCTCCTGATGCTGGTAACTTCTGATGATGGTATCTCCTAATGCCTGTGTGTCCTAATCCTGGTATATTCTGATGGTGGTATATTCTAATGCTGGTATCTCCTGATGATGGTATATTCTGATGCCGGTATGCCCTGATGCTGGTATGTCCTGTTGCTGGTATGTCCTAATGCTGGTATCTCCTGATGCTGGTATCTCCTAATGCTGGTCTGTCCTAATGCTGGTATATCCTGATGTTGGAATATCATGTGGCTGATATATTTTTGACCAAACGTCAGTGTGGAGAACAGACTATGATCAGGATGAGTCAGTAGGGTCTGAATGCAAGAGCTGGTCCAATAATTGAGTATTTATCAGGGTTCAGGCACCACGCTGCACAGGAAGTCGATGCTCTTCTGGCTCTGCTGCAATACCGTCTCCCTAGGAGTAACATGTTAATCAGAGACCAGTCTCTGGAGAGCTGTTATCTGTGAGACAACCCCCCCTCTCCCCTGACCCCCACCTCTGTGCCTTCTCAGTGTGTTGAAACAGACAGGCGTTTCTTTCACAGAGCCACATCTCCAGCACGTCCCTGCAGGATGCAGTGTGTGCAGGGTCATTTGTCGCTAAACAGTTCAGCGGATTAATTATGAGGCTTCACTGTTCCGACCGTTAAATGTCAGGCTGGTGCCGCATGGGAAATGAGTGTTCCGGGAGATGGGGGGGGGGGGGGGGGGGGGGGGAGCAGTGGGCGGCTGGATTTGAAAACTTGGAGGACGAATCAGAAAAAAGGCAGACATGGACACAGGTCTGGAGTGTGGGGAGCAGACATTCATATAGGAGGAGGGGAATGTGCCACGCCCACCAGGAAATGATGCGATAGGAGCAGGCATTTATCTGTGTGCCAGCGTACTGGCTCAGCCCTGCCAGTGAGCCCCTGGGGAGATGCAGTGGGTGTTCTGACCTCAGGACGGTGCAGGCTCCATCCCCAGTCAGCCTGTCATTTTTATAGATTTTTATTTGATTACATCATATAAGACACAATCCTGTCTCCCATTGTAATTTTAAATAGGTTTTTTTCTCCCAGTGATGACAGTCACATGATTGACGTGAGCTCAGTTTATATCCAATCCCCGCACTTGTACCGTAATCGATCCGTACGGAAGAGGGAAGAAACAATGATTTTAATGGATATATATTTGAGACGCGGTGACCGGGGAGACGTGTGGCATTTTATATGGGATGCAAAACTGAATGAGAAACCGGCTTCATTTACGTCCTGATGAAATTGAAAATTATACACAAACTCATCTGGGGGGGGACAGTGCTTACAGCCCTGGTGGAGTGGCTCCTCGCAGAGCGAGTGAGTACTCCCTGTGTAAGCAGGCTGGTACTTACCCATCAGCTGAAAACTGTCCTTTAGGCTGAACACACAAGAGAACCTGGCGCTGAGACATATTGCTATTTAATTCTATTATTCTAGATGGTCACTCTACCACTGACAATAAAAATCACTATAATATCTGATACCTCTATGGGGTTTTTCAATTTAAGACAGTATTATGAGTCACATTAATCACCAGAGTAACTAATACAGGTATTGTATACATTAAACATGTGTTTTGCAAGAGCTGATCTTTTTTTTTTTTTTTTTTTTTTAAAACTCGATTATCAGGTGTGGGGGGGGGGCT
>JABFEB020000020.1:20403646-20414217 GCA_019775895.2 Stomatorhinus ivindoensis | reverse complement strand
CATGCTATATTTTTATGTGTCATGGGGTGGGGGGAGGAGAGTAGTACTAGATGTTGATGGGGAGGTGGGTAGGGGGTAGAGAAAAAGAGGACGAGGAGACTGAAAGGAGGGTGCCCAGCGGCATTCTGGGAAGAGGCTGGAAAGCCGGACTGTGTGAAGGAGGGGTCACCCTAAGCCTAACGGAGGGCCCAATGCGAGGGGGGTGTTGGGGGGAAGGAGCCGTGAAAAGTGCTCTGCTCACAATGGTCCTCTGTTAAATCAAACTGCGGTGTAGACAGGGAAATTATACAATTACGAAGGATATTAAGGTGCCGTGTTTAGCGTCTCTGATAGATATGAAATGTCTACGGTGCTTTAAGTCTGTTGTTTTAAATCTTAGAATTTTCTTGTGGGCAATCTTCCTCTGTAATAACTTTGTCTGAGAATAGATCTCTGTGGAGATCGCTAGACTCCCTCCCAGGCTCCAGTAATCATATGTATCAAAACTATCGAGATCTCAATTATTTTTTTGTGTCAGTGCAATATCTCATTTTGAATATCATTTTAATATTAATTTTCGTTTTTTTTTATATAATTCAAACTTTTAACCAGCTTGGTGCATGACACGTAAACATGTAGCGAGACATTACACCAGCAACACAACAAATATTAATAAAATGGCTATAAAAAAAAAAAAGGAGGGAAGATAAAGTATTAATTAAAATACAAAAATAAAGATAATCATATTTCAAAATCGTCAGACAATAATATGTAATTCCAAAAGTGATCCAATATTGGGCTTATGTTATGGATTTTATCTGTCATCCTAATCAACATTTAATATTAATTTGAAAAAATCATGGCAAATAATTCATACAATTAAGGTGCCATCTTTAAATGGGAAGTTCACGTAGCCCTGGGAAATATGACGTTTGTCTCCTGTTAGTGCATTATGACTTGAGGGGGTGTACCCTTTAAACCCCCTACCCAGCACCTGTTGCTCAGAAGTGTTCATACTCAAACACATAGACTGTTCAATTAAGTCAAATTGAATGAATTCAATAAAATGATTACCTTGGGGTGGGAGAAACTGAATCATTAAATCCAGCATGCTTTAGAGGATTGTGGGAGTCCAGGCTAACGGGATCAATAGCGACAGCCTGCATGGGGGTACGAGCTCAGAGACCAGCCCTCTCAGTGCGAAGCTTTATCTGCAGTAGTATGACTCAACTGACTCAATCTGCAGAGAAATGGTCTGAACTGCAGGGTCTCCTTCTGTCTGCTTGACTTCATCACATCACTCAAAGTGGCTCCAATCAAGCCAAATAGGCTTCTGGGATGGAGATGTTTGTCTGTATGAATATTTATTTGCATGGTAAAATGAGCTGTCAGCCGTAGCTTATGGTGGCTGCACTTGACAGTGCAGGCGATTGTAAGCAGCTTTTTTTTTAAATTTACGTGACTGGCTTTTCACCAGAGTGCTCAAGGTGGCTTAGACTGGGGGGTAAAGGGGCTGTTTTGTGTTAGATCCATCCAGTCATAGGTTTACTTATCTGACTTCCCTGTGAATTGATACTTATGATTAATTTCAGCTTCAGAATGATTTAAAAATTGCAGGCAACCAAAAGCAGAATTACACATGGCTTCAGGGGAGACAGAGTGAATGATTCAGGGAGGCTGGAGATGGGAAAGGAAGAAATACAATGAGATTTCGGAAGCTCGGCACGGCGTCCACATGTCTTGGAGATGTATTTGTGTTTTCTTGATGCTCTGGGAGGGGCCGGCGGTCGCTGGCTCGTGACTGATGTGCGCTGTACGTCGTCGTGCCTAGCAGTGGTGCTGGAGACGGAGAAACTGCCGTGGAAATGCTCCCCATTCGAGCAGACGAAGGTACGGTGTGGTTCAGCTCCGCCAGCGGCCAGCTGGGCTGAGACCAGGAAGCTGTGGAGCCTCGGGACACGCGCCTCACCAGGTACAGGCGGTTGGCACGTGCCCTTAGCAATATTATAGGAAGACCGGGTGTGTTTTCGGGGGCTGATTTGGTGCCTACTGAAACCTGCGCCCTTGCGCCTCATGTTAGTCAGCATTCTAACCCAATGAGCCACACGGCGCCCCCTAGTCATAAAGTGCCTGTCAGGCATTGATGTAGAGCAGTAGATCTCAATCCTCTTCCTTGCATCTCCTGTGCCAGAATGTTTTCTTTCCAATCCCACCTTAATCAGGCTTATATGGTGCTTAATAGGCTAATGATGAATGTGGCAGGTTGAAAGCAATGTGGGTTGAAATGAAAACGTTCTGGCAGGATTGAGAGCCACTGGTGTGGAGCGGGGGCTACGCCGCCCTACTCACCCAGGAGTGCTTCTCGGTCTTCACCAAGGCTCCAGTTTGGAATGTAGCACCTTGGTGAGTTCGTCTGTGTATGACTGGGCTCATAGGGCTGAGACCCGGCTCTCTAGCACCGATCCAGTTTCTCCTTCCCGTCTTTGCCGAATCACGTGTACATTGCTCGGTTTCATTTCATTTCGGCCCCAGTGACCCAGACCAGTGGAGCTGTCCTGTAACTGGCCAGAAACAGAAACAGAATCCCTGGGTAGCATGAAGTATACAGTTAAACATTCTATCAAGACAAAAGTACAAAAAATAAAAATGTATCTATAAATAAGCTCATACACCTATAAGTAAATAAAGGTGAAGCAACTAGATTCAGGGTACAAACAGCTTTGGGGTATGTGCTTATGAAGCCATCGACCTATCCTCTTCTTTCATGTCCCAAAAGGGCGCCTTTATTTTTTAGTCCTCATTCAGTGTTGATCTCCTCTCTGCTCCGAAACTGTTGTTCCTGCAAAGGAAACCCCCCCCCGTAAACCATTACTCTTCCCTCCGCTGTCCCAGTGCCATGAACATCTGTTTGCCTCGGTCATTTTCACTAAAACTTTATTTGCGTGTCTGATTTTATGCGTGCACTCCGTGCAAAGTCTCTCCGATTGTATTTCATTTCTGACCTCTCTGAGTCCCGGTTCCTCTCTCCATAGATGTAGCGTTCCGCACGAACGTGGCTTGACTCGGTCCCGGAGCTCCCGAAGTCCCGCCCCGCACGCCAAACCCCAGGCTGCGTATCCGCTGTGGGCTGATGGTGTCCCATGAGATCACCCTGCACGGCTGCACGCTTCTAAGTGGGACTGCAGTCAAAACAGACACTCTCTGCAATTTGCATGTCATTATGCCAATTTGTGACATGAAAAGGAAGCAAAACTGCTATGCGAAATGCCATCTACATGCGTTTGGCTGAGAACCCGTTGGGATATTAGCGGCGTTTTACATAAGGAGGGTCTGCTGAGTACCCCGAGTGCATTCGGATGGGGTAGGAGTTATAATTCGGAATTACCCTGGTAATTTGCTAAATGTATGTGAGCCGACCATCTTGTTGCGCTGAGTAATGACCAGTGTCCCCGCACAGACTCGTCTCCCAGCCTGAGAAATGTCCACCAGGGAGCGAGTAATGAGGCTTCTGCCTGCAGCCAGCGTGCAATTACCCAGATTCGTCAGCACCTGGCGCTAGAATCGAAGACTCACCGCTCCCTGACTGGCTCCTGCGTCGTCACAGTGATGCACTGAGTCATTCCTCACCCTGCTTAATGCTATAATAATGCTAACCTGTAAATGGAAGGAACATCTCCGATATGCATGTAACGGCAGTCGCTGCCATTCTAACGCATTGGAATAAAGTTTATCCCTTAATCGCTGCTGTTAAAGAAGACTTATATTTAGTTGCTCTGTTTGTGTTCTTTTCCCCAGCAGTTCTGGGAGCCATGATATCACAGACAGGCAGGGGAACCACACGATTGCTGTCACTTTAAATGGTTGAGGTGCGGATCATCCAAACACGACAGTAATGTGGGGAAGCCCACCTCCTCAGAGAATTGGGGTAGGGAGAGGGGGGGTTACTCTCTACAGAGGGATTTCAAGCAACTCACTCGGCAGCCTCTGTCATATTCATGCTGTTATTTACCTCGAAATCGAGATTCCACACAGAGCAGGCCGAGCGTCAAAGCTATTGATCACAAGGGCGTCATTAAAGGAGCAGAATATTCCGGCTGTAAGTGCCCTTGATTCCACTGCATGTATCATCCCGAAGAGCCTAGGAGATGCTTCGCCTTGTGGGGGGGGGGGGGTATGCAGTTCTGCACAAAAAAAAATACAGATATCCGTTCCTTAAATGTAAGTGTGAAATGCAGGGGTGTGTTACAATATCTCGCATCATTTGAAGGTTTATTGTCGGGAAATTTGAGGGGGTGGGGACGGCACGGAGGGGTCAGAGCCACAGCTTGAAACTGGAGCGTATACAGGGGTGGGACTGAAGGGCCACTGAAAGCTGATTGGACATGGACTTCCTCCTCCCCTGTCACATACTCATTCAAAATATATCACTGGCTGATGGTGCCTCTGTTTGGATTATAGCCCCCCTTAGCCCTCTCCCCAGCGAAAAACCCCCTAGAATACCCCCAGACTTAGAAAAATGACACCACATCAATTTAGCATAAATGTGGAGTAGTGTGATTCGACACTAATATTTAATTCTGGTTGCTAGATCTGTGTATGACACTCAGACCTCACATGTTCATAGGGTTAGCTCCTGTATCCAAAACATGCTTCTCATGTGCAGAACATGCACAGAGTCTCCCAGGGAGGGTGGAAATTGGGACATTTTAATAAAACTGGGCAGATTAATTGGCAAGTCTGACAGGCCTCTCAATGGTGGATCTGATGCTGGTTATTTACGGCACACAGCGACGCCATTCGTGCTGTTTAATTAGATCAATTCATTGAACATGTATGAGTGTCCTTGATTTCCCATTATATACAAATGACCAGAGTACTCTACCATTGCTCGTTATATCTCTGATTGCAGGCAGATAATGAGGTGAGCGATATGGGATGGTTTAAGTGCTGCAATCCGACACAATTACACTGTATTTAAAAATAGTATTTAACGTAAGAAATACTTGCTTTAGGACAGAAAGTAATGCGCTTTGGGTATGAATCCTGGCCATGTGTCTACGTACGTGTTTGTATATACTACATTGTGGGGACCAGAAACCTGACACTGTTTACCTTGTGGGGACATTTTGTTGGTCCCAACAAGGGAATACTCATTTTTATAAAAATCTGTGACTGCAATCAAAAAAAACGAAATTAGCCAAATGTCTTTTATTTTGTTTGATTATTTAATATACAGTCGTTAAGGTTTGGGTTGGGTAGTGGTAGGGTTAGGATTAGGATTAGGATTAGGGTTATGCCTATAGAAATTAATGGAACACAAAGATATCAATACAATTGTGTGTGTGTGTGTGTGTGTGTGTGTATGTTTCCTGGGTATCCACTCTGGCTTTCGTATCACAGCTTGGAATATGTAATTAGGTGAATTGGCTGTGCAACATTGTTTGTATTGTCTTTCTGTGTGTGACCGTATGCCCTAATTTATACCGTGTGTATCCAAGGGATAGGAGCCAGGTGCTCCGAAACTGTGTGCTTGATGAGCTGTGATGGAAGATCGAAGGATGGATGGATGGATGGAGGCAGGTGTGTGATGGTTAATCAAAAAATACACATCATTTTAGAAAGTAGGTGAAGTTTCAGCATAGTTGGTTTGTGAGTCATTCTGAAGTTTTGTAGCTGTCAGCTCTGCTGTACTCAGACCTGTTTCTGGTCCACAGGTGGAGAGAACCATTTGATTCTGGATGGGGGGCTGGGAAGGCGATTTTAATTTGCCAATTAGGGTCCTTTCCGATGTCTGCATGATGGGGTGGAGGAAAGATGGAAGAGACGCAGTAAGCACAAAAGACTGAGGTTTTGGTAGGGAAGGACCTAAATAGACTGAGGATTTATGGCAAACTACAATGGGATAAGAACTAATCACCACTCAAAGCCATGGTCTACTGGCTTTTGCTCCCCAGACAGAGACCGACTCCCAGAACATATCTAGCCTAAAAAAAATTGCACACAAAAAATTATAATAATAACATTTGATCCATCTATACAATAATGCAGTGTCAAGGACATAGATGCTGACCATGTGGGTGCAGGTTTGAATCAAATGCAGGTTCACGTTAACCTTCATGTGGGAGATCACAGTTTTCCATGAGGATTGAACCAAAAAAGCTGTGGTTTGATCTTCAGCAGGGACCCCCTACAGCTCCCCCATGCGTGTGGTGTTTACAGAAATGCATTTAAAAAGGGCTTCTATTTAAAGGGTAGAAGTCATTGTTGTACAGGAGAGGCAGAGATAGAGCACCTGGTCTGCAGTGTCGCCTGACTTGTAAACAAAGGGCTCATATTTAAAATAAACACGGACGGATCCCTGGGAATCCCGGGCTGCCGGAGCAGTTCGACGTGAGCAGAGAGCCATGCGGGAGAGGGTCGAGGCTCCGCAGGCACTAATTTGTCATTTATTTTTCAGTCTTAAAAGAAGACTGCCTCTGAACAACAGAACAGCAGGGGAGAGAGGGCAGCATTGGCCGGGGGGGAAGCACCGGAGGGTGTTGTGTGGCTCTGCGCAGCCGGATGCTCTGGGACTTTGTCAGTTCAGATCCCAGGGTCCGCAGAGTGATGTGACCGTTACCCCCCAATTGCTCTAGGAACTGTTGATGCACTTTTCTCAATCATCCTATTGCATGAAAGCATCATCTAACTGAACACATAGTAATTAGGGGTCACACAAACAGTGACGGTTCAGGTGACTGTGTGTGTGGAGTTTGCATCTTCTCTCCATGTTATCCTGGGCTTTCTCCCAGGTATTCTGGTTTCCCCTCACAGTCCAAAAACATGCTATGGTGCACAGATATTTCCAAACTACCTGTACAGTAAGTGTGCATGTGTGAGTGAATGGTGTTGCCCTGCGATGGATTGGTGCCTCACCCTGGGTTGTTCCTTGCCTTACTCCTGTAGCATCTGGGGTAAGCTCTGTATCCACTGTGACCCTAAATAGGACAAGCGGGTAGGCTGGATGGATGGATGGATGGATGGATGGGTGAACAAACATAGACTCTGCAGTGAGTCCCTTACTAGTCAGGGGAGAGGCAGAAGAATTGGAATATGTTATTTTTTACATACAGACATGACTGATGTTAGTTTAAATCAGCATTTTAAGCAGAAGAAAGACATTTTTAATGGCAAATCTTTCTGAAAGCTGCAGCTCCTCCTTCCCAAAAGCATGTTTATGTGGGACACTGATCTCATCCTGCTGCTGCCACCAAATGTTATCGCAGGTTTCCTGTGAATCAGACGGTGCCGGAAGATTACGGGAGAGTTCTGGGGACGCTCAAACTGGCATCTTAAACCTAGGCTGCGCTTACAATGAGGATTTACAGTGTAATCAGTATCCGGCTGCTCTGTGAGCGCCCCCACCCACCTGACCGCGCCTGTGGGTTTACGACCGTCTGCAGCAATGCGGTGCACATTCCAGGCTGGCTGCCCGTAACTTGACCCACGCATGCATTCCAGCAGAGACACCAGTGCAATTAAAAGGGGTCGTCTGTGTGCACGTCTGTGTGATTCTGTGTGTGTTTCGGTTAGTAATTCTTTGTGATTCTCTGTGCTTGTGTCTGTGGGTTTCTGTGTGATTCTCTGTGCTTTTCTGATTCTGCGTGTCTCTGTCTGCGTGTTTCCCGGGGGACCGCTACGGTCAGCACACTCGCTCCTCCACGGAATGCTTGGATAGAGATAATTAGCCGTGCCGGTGAGCGATCTCCAGAAATGACCATCCCCCCACCCCCACCCCCAGTTGGATGTGGGCTTGGGAACGGGGGCAGGCAGCAGCGCCAAGTGCTGTGGATGGCTGAGAACACAAAGGCGGCGTCAGAGTATGTGTGGATTTGCCAAACGCTTCACGGGGCTCAGTAATGCTGCCAGGCCTGGTCGCGAGCCATCGATCACGGCGCGGGGGGGCCTCTGCGATTCCGGAACGGCAATCCGAGGCGGGGGCCGGGCAGGGATTCCCATAGAATATTCATGAGATCAACTAGAACACAAGAACTGGCAACGACGGCGACGGCTCCTGCGTTTTGGGAAGTTTGGCCACTTTAAGTGCCACGTCCGCTCAGGTGCTTATTAAATTTGATTTTTTTTTGTTTGTTTGTTTTTTATTTACTTCGAGCTTCCTAATAGCAGGTAGGAGGGAGAGCAAAGGGGGTGAATCGAGAGCTCCAGCACAGTCCCCCGCCTCCGTGACACTCATGGGTCTCACATGTGAAGGGGCCAAGGGACGGAATCAATTTACATGAAAATGGGGTGGTCCTGGGTGCGGGGGTCCCGTTCTCTATGATGGGGTCTCACCCTGCAAACCCCCCCCCCCCACCAGTACTCCCACTGAATGCCCAGAGCACCAGCCCACTAAGGACATGCTAAGATAATGGCGCCACTACAGACAATCAAACTTGTCAGCAGTACAACTGGGGTTTGTTTTTATTCGCATGAAGCCAACGACAGAGATCTCCTTTTTCTGTCAGCCTCCCCCATCACACCCCCCGTCTTCTGTCCCCGTTTCTGCGATTTGCTTTTCCATAATCTGCATCTGGGCTCGAGAGCGGCTCAAACACAGCCCCGTGAACACCAATGGCAGCAGGAATCCTTCCCGCAGGAAGGGCATTGATCAAATCCCGGCCAGGGAGACAGAGGCACCCACTGGGCGGGGCGGGATAGAGGAGGAAGCGGTCAGCCACGTGCGAAACCCGCGTAGAGATGGGATGAGGTGTTGTGCTGATAGCAAACAAAGCTTTATTTGCCATTTGTACAAGCATGAGCGCAGGTACACTGGAGTTAGTTTTCACGTATCCTGCCTGAAATTTCACTTCTTTTTTTTGGAGACACACATATATAAAGGTGAGAGTGAAGATTAGGGTCAGAGCAGAGGGTCGGGTGTTTTATCAGGTGCCCTAGAGCTCTTCTCAGGGCCTTGCTCTATAGCCCAGTGGAGATGTGGTTATTCTGCGGATCACAGGATTCGAACCATTGACCCTCTGGTCACACAGAGGCCTCACCCTCTAGAGCTTTTGGGCTCCTGTAGCATGTAGGACATTGTCCTGGCATTCCTAAAGGAAGGGTCACAGCAGGTGACTGTGTCCCGGGACTCCGGGGGGCGACAATGTCAGGAAGTCATATTACTGCGGGGTGGGGGAGAGAGGGCATAGGGAATGCATCCCCTGTTAGTTCTGAGGGTAGAATAAAGAATGACTGAATGACTCAGAACATTGTTGTGTGAGTAAAACTCCCATGAGCACCATGGACAGCAGCATGGAGCAGACAGAAAGAGAATATCCCCACATGGGATCGATAGAGTATCAGTATTATTGTTCCTTAAACATGACTGTGAAGTTACTTGATTAGTATATATATCTATATGCAGCCCAGAGTCAGTGTGAAGCAGCTGCCAAAACCCAAGCTGAAAAAATAAAAGTCAAATCAAGAAATAAAAACGAGGTTAACCTTGGTGTTCGGAGACCAGCCTGGGTGTGGCTCTGTGGCCTCACAGTTAAAATAATTTACCTGCAGGAAACCACAAGGCTGAAAGAACATTGAGACAAATAACTTTCCACTTAATCTATTTAAATTTCTGATGCAAAATTCACACTTTTTCCTGTGACAGTCAACACGGCGTCGCCAGTGTGAAAGGTAACTGGGAAAGAAGATTGGCGACTAATAAAAAAAGTACCAAAAGCCAAACGAATTTCGATTCATACAAATATGAATTGCTGCAAATAATGTATTAATAAATCATATAATCTGTACAAATATGAGGAGCTGCTAGTGAGAGGTACTGTCCACTCAGGTATCCACAGGTCAGGTCAGGTTGGGGTCATGCACTGGTACAGAATTTTTGAACTGCACTGGAACCCCCCAGGCTGACACGCAATCCAGTCTCACCCTCTGGAAGTGGACATCTATCTGCCAGACACGGGCGTCCCCTTGGCCTGGTCCAGCCACTTTGGTCCTCAGCAATGAGGGTCCTGCGAGCCGGATCGCCCTCAGGGAACCGCGCCATATTGCTGTAGTGCCGTAACTGACGCTCCCTCGCAATGCAGGTAATGTGCCTCGTTCAGGACTCCCTGAGCAACCGCTCATCGACACAAAGTCAAACCAGCAAAACCCAAGGACTCTCCAAAGGTACACAATACCAAAGGGGTCCAGTCTTTGTCTCACTCATTGGATAGAGTCCCTGTTTCACAGCCATACAGCAAAATAGGGATACCATGCAGCAAAATAGGGATACCATACAGCAAAATAGGGATACCATACAGCAAAATAGGGATACCATACAGCATAATAGGGATACCATACAGCAAAATAGGGATACCATACAGCAAAATAGGGATTCTAAAGACTTAGTCCTTCATCCGAAAAGTCTCAGGATGTGCCACAGGGCAGCTTCATCAAACCAGTTGAACGCCTTACGTAGGACTGGGCGATATGGAAAAAAACGCAGGGTTTACAAAGCTCCTCAGACAGCAGAGGAACATGGTTATCATTCCAGAGAGACAAGACGTTCCACGCGCCTACCCGGCTGGGCCGCCTCAGAATGGGACCTGAGTGCTGATGTG
>JABFEB020000020.1:20324808-20359119 GCA_019775895.2 Stomatorhinus ivindoensis | reverse complement strand
GGGAGGGGGGGTGTGTTTGCTTTAATGAATGCTGTTTTTCATCAGATTGTGACCGTGACCCCTTCTGCGATTGCTAACAAACCCCCCCGACGTGGCATGGTGTCAGACCTGGGCTGAATGCTGGTAAGAAGCTCAGGGCCGAAAGCATTTAATGTGGGGTGATTTGTTCGGTCACCTTCAGTGATGTTTGTTCTCTGAAGCTCGCTGAAACTAACCCGACTGTCTCGGCAGGCCGTCCGTATTGCGGAGTGTGAGTGCGTCACCGCGTTTGCTAGCTGCCATCAACTCCATGCCATCCTACGGGGCAAAACCCGGCCTTGAATGAAGGCCTTCGGGCTAAAGCAGTGATGAATTGCCCATTATAACCCAGCAGACAGTGCTAAAATGATCGACGTTAGCAGACCTTTCAGCATCACTATGTTCCACTATCCGCAGCTGAAAGCAGTAATATTGAGTTTTACTTTAAATTATTCCTGTGTTCAGCTACAAATCCTGATTAGACATTTGACTCTATTCACTCTCTATTCAGGATAGCAACCCGGTCTAGGTAAGATACGTTTTTTTTTTTTCATTGGCAAAGAGGATTTTACTTTTTGAGATTCACAGGGGACAAGGGTCAACAAAAGAGTAAATATGAAAAGGGAGAGCAGTCGTTTTGGAAAGACAAAAATTGGGGGGAAAAAGGAAATTGAAACTGTATGTGAATGGCAAACAGAATGGGGAAAAGGCCCAGTGTCAGGACCAAAACTGGTCTAAAAATGCGAGACAGAGCACAACACAGTGGCGAATACTGTCACATGGAATTGTGGGACAGGTGGAGTAACAACGTAGCTCCATTCAGCTTTCTCTGTTTGCTGAGACGGCAGTTCCACATCTAAGGAACCACAATGTTAAAAGTTCAAAATAAGAGTCCGTACTGCATTAATTAATAACATGGCCCGAGAGTGTCCTTGCTGGGTTAAAGAAACACAGTTCTTAATTTCTCAAGACACATTTGTTTATCTTGAGATGTCACAATCAGAAGTAGTTTTTAATTTTTCCAGCAAAAATGAGGATTTTGGTGGTGTGGTGCTGACACTGCACAGGTTGCTTGAAGGTATTCTTACTAAGAAGGCCCAGTGCTATTAATGTCTTTTACAGTGTGGTGACCAATAGTGAACATTGGAGAATGGAAGGATGATTTAATCTTAAAAAGGACCCTTTTAGACTTGTACTGTGTCCTTTGTGTTTGGCCTTGTTTGTCTTTTATTGAGCTGCCAGTTCTGAAACTTCCAACCTTTGGGCATTGCCTTGGGCATAGCTGGCACTTCACACCATAATTGACTGAGGAATTTGTGTAGAGTCTGAAGGAGGCAGCATCTACAAAGGTGAGAAATGGATGTCTAAAAATGCATGTGGAATGTTAGAGGTTTCAGCACCACGGACAGTGCAGAGTGGCTGCGAGCGTGGATCATGTGGTGAGTTTCTTCATATGGAGCATCACGGTTCTGGTTTCCATGGCATGTCCAGCTGCTGTTGCTGATATGTCTTATACTGATAGTCTGACCTTCAGGAAATCAGTCATCCTATGAACTGCTTTTGCATCACGACCCCGAATGCTGGATGTAAACTTCAAACTCATCCCAAGCCCGTGGCACTTCTGTCTCAACTGGATAAGGTTTTTTGCCGTCATAGATGTACGCAGAGAAGTGCATCAGACTTGTTTTCTTCAGTAGCCACAGAATACACAACCAGTATATGGAGAAAATTGGTTTCGGATGCTCTTAGAAAACATGAGATACAAGTGTGATGTTCCGGAAGCCATTCTAGTGACTGTCATTACAGGCACTTTGAAAAAGATAGGCCGATGTCTAGTGCTGACTCCTCCCAGGGGTGAAGGTCGGTGAGTAGTATAATTTGATTATTCCTGTTCCCAGCCAAATTGGTGGATGGAGGTTATGTTGTTACTAAGAACATGTTTACTATTACGCGCTTCCACCTGCGTGTGCTCTAATTCTGGAAGTGGAAGTTGCAGCTTGCTAACTCTGCTGCCTAAATCCCATTCAATAAATGGAGATAGCTGATGACTTGCTGCTTGCAGCACAACTGGATTTGCAATGATTACGTATTATTTGGGATTTGGCGACCTGTCAAGTTGGTCAATGACCCTTTCCTGAACACAGCTTTGAATGGGCATTTACTTTGCTGCATAGGAGATTATGTATATTTTGACAGTAAGGATTGAGTTTCTCTATTGGAAGACAATAGGTGCTTAGTTAAACGTAAACTTTGTTTTGGTTCAGATTTACCAGCCTCAACTGTGAATGAATTTTGCCAGTTTCTCTTAGTTGCTACGGGTTACTGAGAAATTCTCATGTATATTTGTCCTTTACAACTATATTTGTGTTCCTCGGTATATAACCAGCAGAGTATATAACATGATGTTATAAATAATGCAGCTATTACATTGCTTCTATCAAAAAATAATTTGTTGAATTTTTAAACTTGTGCTACAGTGTTGTGTAGCAGGATTGTTGATTTGGCTTGATTTAAAGTTAATGCTATAAAGGTGTATAAATTTTACTAGGCGGGTAAATAAAGATGATCTGACCAATGCAATCAAAAGACATGTTTTAATACCATCTCCAGACACCCCAATACAGTGAGGACACACCCTTGTTATGAGTGGTAAGAACAGCGTTAATATTTAAATAGGTGACTTTCAGCCTGTCCAAGGTCGTCAGAAGCACAGCAGAGAGTGTCAAGGCCCTACAGTGTGAGATGTGCCGGCTTTGTGAGAAGCTCCAGACTCACGGGCACGATTCTGGCGAGGCTGATGCCTCTGCATTCAGAGCAGTCACTGTCAAACTCTGCCTTTCACATTTTATGTTTGATTACCGTCTAATTATATTATAATATTTAGTACTTTTGCAAAGTTTAATGTGGTGCGTGGGGGAAAAAGAGCCTGATTTTCCAGTCAATTTCTCTGGCAGCCCGATTAATATAATGTGGGCCTTTTAGAAATACCTTTGGATAAAGATCATTGGTGTCCCCTGGCTATTTATGTTTGGCTGTTTAAATTGTGTATGTGTATGAAATTAACTTTTATGAATGCTGTCAGATTCTCGTGGGGGCCGGACACTGCTGCCAGACAGTCACTTCAGGCAGTGGTTTCAGGTTCAATTCACATATTAGTCTGGATGGGCGGCTTTTCAGCTTCTTTAAAAACTCACGTCCCCAGAATGGAGCATTTTCTTAGGAGTATATGCTTGGCAGGCCTCGGGCTAGAGAGGCAGACCAGTGTTTGTTTTCAGCTTTGTCCCATCAGAGAGATCTGTGCCAATCCAGCTTTGCCTTCATGTTGTTCGGAGACCTGCAAAGCAAGAGACTGGTTGCCTTATAATGGCCTACAACTCTGATAAGTGTGTCATACTCATGGGTTTTATCTCGCCTGACGTTGTGCACAAAGTACATGCCTGCTCTCGCATGGGACTCTACACCTGCAGCAGTAAGAGGCCTTAACACGAGGAACACAACATGTGCATGTTCAGTGGGCACCAGCACCTGGCGCTATGATGGACTGGGCAATATGTATAGAGACCGTATGAGGCAGCACCTGCGAAGGTGAGAAACGGAAGCCTAAGAATAGACATGATAGATTTCAGCACCATCGATGGCACCGGTGGAGATGAGCATGGACCGTGTCGCGAGTTTCTTTACCACGGACAGTAATAAATGACAGTTATAGCAATATATGCGCAATATGTTCAGCTCTGGTATTTGGGATGGCGGGAAATTTCTGATAAATGGCATAAAAAGCTGTAGCGAGATGTCAGTTCTGATGCTCTTAACCTCTGCAGAACTCTATTCTGTAGAAGAATGTGGTCTACATCCAGAACCGGAGCAATGTGGTGTGTTCAGGCCCGGGTGCTCTAAGACACGTTTCCGCATACTGTCACAGGACCATGCTGTTGTCGCTCTGTACCTACGGAAAGTGATAAGCACTTCGAGAGCCAGTGGTAACCGGTAATCATGGTTTCCTTACCACAGGCCCCAACAAGTACCAAGGAGACACAGCCGGGGAGTGATCAGGTCTGAGCAGTCTCCCTGGGCGGGCTTAAAGCCCAGGCTGGGCAGAAGCTGAGGGGAAAGAGGGGAGCCAGTTGGGCATGTTAGGTTTTTGTAGGTGGAAGAGGAAGTACCACCTGGGGCCACTGGAGGATAACCACCATGAATGGACTGTCACCTCAGTGTAGAGCCCCTTAGGTATAGTGCTCCCTCCTGTTCTGCAATAAACCAGGCCCCATCTGTCAGCACCTGCCTTCTTCAGCGCTCAGAATATCCTTGCTCAGTGACATGCTGTGCACAGTAGGCTTGGAAACAGGTGATATGTCTCTTCTCAGGGCAGCACAAGCTGTCCATCTCACTACTATCCCTCTTATTGGGATCCCAGGGTGTCTGGCATGGACTCATGGGGAACTGTGACACATGCTTCATCGGGGCACACCAGACGCGTTCCTGCACCTGGTAATGGTGCCGCTGACTGAAACCGGCCCAGAAGTGCTGTACAGATCTTCATGGAATGGAGATGTTCTGTTTGGTTTTGTGGCTGTGGTGCTCCATTGTCTGCAGACTAGCTACACAGAACACATTGGTAAGGAGAGTGCTGGCTATGGGATAGGCTTCACTGAATGACCGTCAGGCGCTTCTCCCCCCAGAACGGGGAAATCCCCTTAGGTTTGGGTTAATCCACTCTGTGGGTTCTTTCCCTCAAATTTTGCCTGCATAGTGGATGTGACCGAAACTTCAGGGAGAGGTTTTGGTAATACTGACCCGTGGAGGAGAGCATGCCAACGTGTTTATCTATGAACGCAGATCCCTGTCTCCCAGAATCACATTGCGGGGGCCGTCAGGGTGGGCTTGGGCCACCGTGCTGCTTCCCTGTCTCAGGCTTCTGTTTGACAGCCGGTGCACAGGTGGGGGGATGGAGGCAAAAGGGCCTCATGCCTCCAGCTTCACATTCGACTTCCCAATGACCAGGGAAAATGCACCCCTAATCAAAATACGCTTCATTTTGGCTGTCTCTCTGCCAAGGAAAAATAAAAACCCTAAGTGGTACTGGGAATGCAGATGAGATTGGGCGGATAGCAAAAAGAATAGGATGCATATAGATGTGACTGCATTTAAAATTTCTAAAGGGGTGTACCTGTGCAAGCAGACAGCCTGTGAAAATAAACAAGAATAGCAATACTGGGTAACATAATAAATAATTACCATTTATTCAACTACTAATTGAATAAGTGCTGTGACACATCTTTCATCCTGGTTTGTAATCTTGCAGGAATAATGAAAAGTTAATATTGTGTGATTATGCTCTGTGTGTATGAGGGAATCCTGATTAAAATCTGCTAATGGGTGGCAGGAGGGGGGAGTGTGGACTATGACCTCATCACGCGGAGCCTTTGGGCTCCCTCAGATCCCAGCTGCTCCATGTTCTGAGGATTCAGGTGGGTGGGAATGCTGGGATGCTTGGAGTGCCTTTGAATTAGTCACAGGTGCTGAACAGCATGCAGTTGGCTTGTGTGTGTTCCAATTTTTTGAACAAAAATGTTTGCATATTTATGTTGAATCCGTTAAAAAGTAACAATAGGCAGAAAGAGAGCAGTGAGTCTTGGCTGCAGCAGAACTGAAGGTGTGAATGCTTTTAAATCGCTACATCTGGGCCATGCCCTTGTCCATTAACTATCATCTTGGAGGTGAAGATCTTACACTGCTTGAGGACTTTCGTAGCTTTGCTGGCATCTGCCATCCTGGCCACTAGCACAGGAAACACTCACGCTGGCATTGTGTCAGCTTGGACCCTGGTTGTCCTTCACTGCCTACTCGTTGTCTCCAGCCCTTTCCTAAGTGATGATGTGGTGCCGATAGGAAACCCCGCCGAATGTTTGCGCTCCAGCGGCACCTTCCACGATTTTGGGAACGGGTTTAAATGGCACTGATGCCTAAGCATTCGGTCCATTGTACACGTGTCCTGTGTGGCTCTAGCTAACCGTGATCACCATAGTGACACACTGTGAGTAGCATCCGCAGCCAATGGTGGGTCTTGCCTGCATATGTGATCAAAAACTTGCCGACCCTACCCATTGCCAAAGCTCTTAGAGTCCAAGAGAAGCTGGAACACAGGCCTTTCAGCCATGATGTGGAGCCTGACGTGCCCAGACTGGGCTCTCCTCATGCCTCTGCTGGTATTTTCAGTGCTTGTGATCTATTGTCAAACTCCTCCCAAGGAGCTGGCAGCACCCAGCAAGCCGTGCGCCCCCTGCTGCTTCTGGCGTCGGGTCGTGCGGCTCTCTCTTGCGCTGGGCCGCCTGGCCGAGCTGATGTGGAGAAATGATGGCAGGGGTGGAGTCAGGCAGCTCCGCCCCAAGTGTCTTTCAATAAGGACCAATGGGCCCTAGTAACAGACACGCAGCTCCACAGATGGTCTCAGGAGAAAGAGAAGCCGCACATGTCAGCCGGTCACATAGTGCCAAGAACCATTATGGGATGTCCTTAGCTAGGCGGAGCCTATTGGGTGATGCCTTGCTGTTTAGTTTTTCTTTTTATGTACCTATTTGCCTGCCCATTTGTTGATCAAGTCCACCCTTGTTCTGGAATTAGCAAGCTTTTAATCATGAGTATATGTCTTTGAACCTTACTCCCATTCATGCCCTTACATTTGTATTTGTTGAACATAAATGATCTGTGTTGTTGCCAACAGACAAGTGATGTGCCTTTGGCTTCATCGTGATTTGGCTGTCGGTGGAAAGCAGTGGTTATGTGCTTCAGTGTGTCAAATAAACAGATTAGAATGGATATTTTCTGAAGTATAGTAACTGATTAAAATCAGCTTTATAAAATTCCTGGATTTTCTAAGTCATTTCTGAAATCAATTTGTGTTTCACCGGGTAGGGTTTAAGATTTGCAGAAGAGCATGTGAATGTGGGGGTTTTCATCATCTGTTTGCATTGTGCCTTCATTTGTTTCCTAGTAGGCTAAGACCCCTGATTTTGACAGATGGCCTGTCAGTGGAGCTCCGCTTGGGTCAGTAGCATCCCAAAGCTCCCCTGAAGTCCTTGCTGTAGTGTGTAATCACTTTGACAGCACCGCACCCTGTGTGGTATGACAGCACCCATGCATATCTGGTCATTCAAAGTCACTCACGCTTGACAGACCTCATCCTTCACCTGCAAAGGAAACTTTCTTCAGTACTTTTTCTAGGAGTAAAATGATCCAGGCAATGATAAAGAAATAATGCAAGCATCCATCTGTGTGCCGAACACAGGTTTGAGGTTTCCATTGGCTGATTTGTTTCGAAAGCTATTAATATTAAATGAATTTGGGGAAAATTATGGTTTTGAAAGCTGAGCTCATTGAATCGGAGCTACCCATTGATTGAGGAAGCATTGGAATGCCCAGGTGTCATCACACCGTTTCTTATAAGACCATAATCATCAATCCCCATTTACCACGAGTGCGGCGGAGACTTCTTTACGTCTGTTGAGTGCCCTTGCCCTTTTAGCCCTTAACTTGTGCGGGGGTCTGCAGATTAAAGTTGACATTACCTACAGTTCTCTTGTTAGATGTCAGTGATTCCCACATTCGAACGTGTACCTAAGTATAAGCTCGTTTTTTGCAATTGTCAAAAAAACTAAATATGCATTTGTAGGGCTGGTTGATCCTGTAAGTGACATAGGCGAGTGTCTAGGGCCCCATCTTCGGAGGGGATGCCGGACATGCCATCCAGCTTTAGTTTCCTCGGGTGGGGGGCACCGGTACTGAGGCTTGCCTAGGCTGCCATGTTGGCCAGGACTGGTACTGTAAGGCTGTCAAGGAGGTGTGCTCTGTAAAACTGCTGTAACCCTAGTCTGAGGAACCTATTGGTGAGCAGATCATTCACCCAATGCTTCCTGTGGATGTAGAATCATGACGTGAGAAGCAGTTGCTATTTTGTTGTGGGTGCTGTTAAATTGCCTTTCCTGAGAGAGGGCAGGCCTGTCTTCTGCTTTATCTCTCTAATGAATTTCTCGTTTGTCTCTATCTGTGCTCCCCAGGTAAGCTGCTGTGTGCCTTTTACCCAGTATGAGTCATCTTGAGGAGATACTGTGCGTTTCCCAACCTACATCTTTCCTGGTGGCTCTTATGTGTATCTGACACTAACTTCCATGCTTATGAACATAACTGGTTATCCAGGTTTGCCTCAGGGGCCCCTCTGATGTTCACAGAGCCTGCATTTCGTGTGTGTGTGTGGTAAAATATCAAGCGCTGCTTTCTGTGTCCTCTCCTTGTTGATGTGTTGTCAAGATAACTCTCTGTGGTCAGACATACAGGTCTCGCCATCTTTCTCCTTCTTTGCAGATTACTTGAACTTGCATTAAGCTTTGGGATGGGGGATAACATCGGCGTTCTTTTGCTGAAAACATTCTTTTCGCAGTTGCTGTGAATGAATCCCCCACTCGCTGCCATAATCGAAAGAGTACCTGCCACCTTAACATAGCCGTAAGACACCGGCGAGTCGCCGTGGATGTTCCTCTTATGTGTGTGGGAAGGCAGCCTAATGAAGTGTCTGCCCAGCTGGCCACATCGCGCTCCGTTCTCTCCTCTTCATTGTGCATCTTTTGTCGTTCCTTCTGCAACCCATTACGGGGGTACCAATCAATTACCGGCTGCTCATTTCTCTTCAGGGCTATGCCACTGGGATCTTTTTTAGAAAGTAATAAGGATATTCAGCACTTTGAAGAAAGTTGTCATATTTATATACAGCTGTGATTTTCAATTGAACTTTTATTAAGACGGAATGACAAGATTTGTTTTGTGGGAGCACAAGTACAGTAACTTGGTAACTCAGTTACTACTCAAGTATAGATTATGAAGAAATATAATAGCTATGAAATAAATGAACTGTTATGATTGATTAATGATGAACGAACATGGAATCAGTACATAAGTAACACTTTGTTTCTGGTTAATTAATACATGAAGTATGGGCGTACTGTTACATTATTTGTGATCCCTCAAATAAAGTACTAACATTTTTTTCTTTTCAGGGAAGAGCTTTCTAACCTGTTTTTTTTTATTTTTAATGGTTTTAAAAATGACTGTAAATTCAGGTATTTCAGACCTTTATAAAACAGCTTTAAACAATCAGAACTTGCATTTACTTTAGCCTATTTTTCTGTTGGTGTTATGTGTGGGGGGCTCTTGCTAGTTCATTCCTTGTTACCTTGTCCTTGTTACCAAACCTGAGCTCAGTAGAGAAGTTGCTAAATGAGAAATGCATTCAATCAGCTTAATAAAACATCAAGGTTAATCTGACAATTTGCATGCCGTTTCGGCTTTACATGTCTTTCCATAATACTAAATTTGAGTTCAGTGTCTAAGAGTGAACATGTGACAGAACATGACTTGTGCAGCAGAGTCATCAGTGTTGTTATTGCTCTTGGTAATCATCCATCCGTCCATCCATCTATTTCACCATCAACCCCCCATCTCCTAACTGCACATCTTAGCCAGGATCAGTAGTTGTTGTTTAATTTACACCTGGTCATCAGCAGATTTTTTTAATCATTTGTGTAAGTTTCAATTCGGGAGCCTTTTCACTTGTGCTTCCTGTGTGCAGTGCTGCTGTTCATTTTCATGGCCTCCATTCTAATGGGCTTGTGCCTTCTGAGGTGCAGACTATCAGTGTTTTCTAAGCCCCCACAGAGCCTTTCCAAAGGGAAAGCATGATTCAACAGCTACTCTGAAACCTGCCAGGTAATAATAGGGATGGTGCATAACTGATGTCAATCATGTGAAGGGGGCACCACTTTGCCCTGAAGTCCAAGACCCTCTTGTTTTAGTGACCCCAAGTAGCACATGGGTGCGCAGCCTTTTCTCTTCTGTAGGCCATCTGCTTGGCAGACTCATCCCAGCAAAGGGGGCCTTTGCCCCTGTTCCCACAAGGCGATCGTACAAAGTGAACCCGAGCGTGTGCAGTCTCGCGGGCCGCGCCTCCTGCAGAAGACCCCCGCTTGTCGTCACTTGCAGCCCGAAAGCCCACGGTCCATCATGTGTAACTGAATAATGCATATGGTTTACCCCCTCTGTGTGTCTCGTAAAGAATTAATTTGACTCGCTGTCGTATTTTCTTTACAGTTTGCTCTGCAGTGTAGCCACACAAGGGACACTTATCTCACCTGCTGTAGAAGCTGTATGGCTTAACGAGCAGAATGTTATGTTATTAAGACAGAGTCTGAAGCAGACATCTTTATCTCCAGTTTGGAGGGTATCACTTTCAACTCAGAATTGTTCCCAGCACCAAGGACCTCCATCTCTAGCATGGACTAGCTGCTGAGAAATAGCCGCTGATCATAATGGTGGGGCTAGGGACATCTGAATTCTCATACTTTGCCGGCTATGTACCAATGTCAGTAGAAAACAATACCCAGTCTCATAAGCTGAATTTGTATTTTTTTCATTGATAGTTTTTAATAGTTTCCAGCTTTAGTAGGGGTCAAGTTACGTCATTGGTAAATGTCTGAGTCAAGTAATATGTGAGCTGGTGACCGCAGTGTGTCTGTGTGCATTCGGAATGTGCTCATGCATACATGCTGTATGTGCTACATTAATTGAATTTCCTGCTTAAACCTTAATAGGTTTTCCTGCTGCATGATCTGCACATGTCTATCTGCACGGCTGTGTGCGCAACACATCTGAACCTAAAAGCACAGGGACAAGAACCAATCCCACATGGGTGATGTTGATGAACTTTAGGCTCTTAGATATACATACTGCCTATCTGCAGCTTCTGATTACAACACTGACTTTTCCAATCAATGGCTTTTGGTCAAACTTCCAGGCGGGAGAATGATCTGGACTCGTGTGGGATTAGCACATGCTATCTCATTGCTACAGCTAAACCCTTCAGATCCTTCAAATTTAAATACTGAATCTAAGGGTTCTACTCACTGTGCACGCCTGAAACAGCATTCATTGGAGGTCATCTGAGGTATCATTCGATTGTAGTTTGGTTTTCTTGCCACATCTCTCTCTCGCAGAGACTTATTATTGGCAAGTAATAAAACTTATTTTGTTTCTTAGTATGCAATGGTATATGAGACAGATGGCATGGAATGTCAAGTTCCTGGACCTATAATTGGGGACATGCACCCTCATTTTTGATTACAGGTCAAACGCTTTACAAAGACATGAAGCTGAATTTGTGCTGCTCTCCTGTCACATCGGATTGTTATACATATTTGAAACAAGCTGCTGTGGAATAATCAGTTCTTACCAAAGTGTTCCATGATTCTCTGTCATTTTTATGACAGACTATCAATGGTAATTTATTTCTTCCTCTTTGTAGATTTAATAATACTGTCATGATTAACTGAGTATTTCAATTGCAGTGCTGAGACTGATTAAGTTCAGTTTAAAATCCAGTTACTTTGCCACATGCAAAGTGTTCATTTTTGCAGGGAGTCCTAAAAGTCTGCAGAATAATTGCGTGGATCATCAACTTCAGTGGATTCTGTGAAGCTATTGTTTGTGTTGCTTTGAAGTAACAATCATTCAGGTCCCAGTAATAGGGTTTTTCTTTCACATTGTTATCTTTATAAAAGGTTTATTCTGCTTAATATAATACCATTATTGTTCTCTGGATTTTTGGGGTGAGAAAAAAATGTGAACAAAAAGGTTTTGTAAGTAATGGGACCGTTTCACACAATTCTGCATCTTTCACAGACATGTGCTATTGCATCTTTCACAGACATGTGCTATTGACATTCTTACTATTCCTCCAGTCGTGATCTAGAGCTGTTGGAAATTGCTTGGGTTCATCGCTGTGGATTTCTGACTTCTGTCCAGTGCTTCCACACGAGCCACTGGTCAAGGGCAACTATGGGCCTGACCCCTGCTTGTTCCTTCTGCTCCAAACACAGTTTGCTTTTGATCTGCTGCAGATGAATGAGCTGGCCCCAAACCCATTGCTGTTGTTTTAATAGGTGTATGACTATATATTGATGATTTGTTAATTGGACATAAAATGATTTGTGTACCCTAGTTCCAAGAGACTCTCCAAGGTATTTCTTATCGGCGAGGCCCTTTATAATCTGTCTTGTACCGTTATTTTTGTACCTGAAGTGTTGTTTTCCTTAAGAGTTAGTTTTTACATTTCTCAACATTTTTTATTGCTTGATAAACACTCCCTTGCCTGCATTGTGCTACTTTTAGAGAAAGAGAAATGGGTTTTTGTCATTAATATTTTCTTTCTTGCTGCTAGAGAGATGTTAGAAACATGCACATGCTATTCCCTTTGAGGTTTTCCAGTGTGCATCACTATGAAGGTGTGTGTCAGTACATGCTCAGAAGTTTAGAGAGTGCCCCTTAGGGACGCAGCTGGGGTCCGTCTCGGTGTGCTGTAATGCTACTGCACCGCTTTGTCCCACAGCATTTGATTTTGAGATATGTGCTTTCTTCCCCTATAATTGAAAGGTTACTATATTTTATAAATTTTGTACCGTGCTTACTTAATAAGAAAAAAAATGTTGAATTCTGATGAGTATGGAAATTAGGCAGAGTATATTCTGATTTGACTTTATTAAATGTATATGCAGGTAACTGCCAAGATGAACATGTTTCTCTCAGAATAGTTCATAATTTTCCTTGCCCTCTAAGAGGTTGAATGGACGTTACCCTGCCGAGAACAGCCACCACACGCTGTTACCGGCCCTCCTTTCCTTTACAAAAGGAATTAAGGCCTTGAGACTGCATTCTTCTTCTTTTGTTTAATCTTTTTTGTATACACAGCACGTGTACTCATCCAGGTGTTGTGAACAGGCTGAATCATATTTCAAGGTAATTTGTCAAGGAATAAGCAAGGTGCATGTGCAAAAATGCTCACTGATTATACTCACTTTTGTGGGTCACTTTTTGGACTGTGCGAATACAGTATTAAGAAGGGAAAAATTATATCTCAAGATTTCCCAATCATTCTGTGGATGTTTGGTTGATTGGGCAAACTTGTGCACTATATAGAGTGTAGCTTTTTGACAACCAGTCTTCATACTCCTAGTTTCTGACCTGCTCTGGTGGAGATATTGGTGGGATGTTGAACCTATGATGGATTTCGTTCTGTTGTGACTCATAGTATGTTGACATGCTTTTCTGTGGCAAGCTGACAGCCATCAAAGTACACATCCAATTTTAATGGAGTCATCTGCCTGAGTAGTACCTGGACCTGAACTTTGATGGTTAGAAGGTGGGCTTCCATTTGTCAGGCCAGTTGTGTATTTGGCTGACTGTCACTGCATCCGACTCCAGTGTAGATCTCAGCAGAACATGCCAGACTGAGTCATCAGCATGGAGATATAGTGTACTGTCATTGGCATCAACCTGGTGACCAGGGGAAATGGAGAACAGTAGTGATCCTTGGTACTTAGGCCCAGTTTTCTCCCAGGCAGTCACACAGATTTGTTCTACATGCTTGGTGGAGTTTTGCCTCTGCTGTGGATGTTTTCAGGTCTGCTGTTCTGTTTTTGTAACCGTTTGTCTGTTCCTACCTCACTAATGACGGATTACAGGTATATGGGTTAGCTTTAATGTCCTCCCTGTGTATTATATACCACTTGAGGAGACAGAAGAGGTGAGGCCGCAAATTTTAGCACTGTAATTCCCAGTGAACTTGAGAGGGGATTGGATTTGCTCCTGCAGTCTTGTCAGGCTTGAGGCACTTTAGGAACCTGTTGACATTATTGGATTTCAGTATCACACTATGGACAGAAAAGGTAGCATTTTTCTCAGTATGTAGTAGCTGAATTTTCTACATCTAGAAGCTGGCATTTCTGCACAAAATGCTCACTGGACACTTTTGCTTTGTCCCATGAAGCAGTATGGTGAATATTATGACAGAGGTGAGTTAGTTAACGGTTGTTTCATAACAGCACCCGAAAAGCCTCCGCGATTGCTGCTTAAGGTGTTATGCATAAGCCTCTTTATGAATTTCATGCTGTCCTTTCTTGAAGCCTGATGAATATGAGTCTGCTTTGGCTAAACCTCTGCTTGCTGGCAGCAGTGTTGTTCATTTTAAGTCTTCAGAAAATGCAGCACTTCTTCCTTGACACTCTCTGTGCTTCTAATCAAACCATGCTTTGTCTTCAGCCTCTCTGCTAGATGTTTTCCCAGGGATGAATCACGCCATGTCCTCATAGATGCTGCCAGCGATTTGGCCACATGTCTGTTCTGGAGTAAAACAAAACATGTTTATATGCTGAGATGAACAAAAGAGTAATTCTCTTAAAAATACATATGTACGTATATTGAGTGTGGGGGCAGGTTTTCAGAGCGACTGGAACGGCTTCAGAAAAAAATGACGGGACGGCAGGGAGGGGCCTGCGGGCAGTTCGAGAAGAGGGCTGCCGTGAGAGGAATGTGAAGCGGGCAGGGCAGCTGCTGCCCCCCCCCCATCCCCCGACATTGCCCTGCGCCCCCCAGCCACGTTTATGGTGACCATTGCATCACCCTTCACAAAGATACAATGGCTCCAACCACATATATTATCTCAGGATCACAAATATGAAGCAATATTAGGGTCTGAGCACAGTCATTCCTGGTGCTTGTTGGTTTTAGAAAGAGATTTTGTGCATGTTTTGGATGAAAAGCCACTTCCAGCAAGCTAGGACAACAGTTATACTACTACTACTACTACTACTACTACTACTACTACTACTAATAATAATAATAATAATACATCTGGTGCATCTGGTCTTTTAAAAGTGCATACTGCATATGAGGAATGTGGCACTGCAGGTCTTGTTTTTGAATTAGGGAACTGCTGGAGCCTTGGCTGGTTTTATGATGAAACACTGAACTGAAACAGTAAAAAGAAAATGGCATTTGAGAGCAAAACCAAACTGGCATCCACAGTGAAGCTTGGGTCTTTATCAGAATTCACAATCTTATGTTCTTATAGAGTTTTGGCTTTTGTTACTGACAGCTTTGGGAGAGTACAATTTCTGCAGAACATCCAGCATGGCCTTAAGGACCCAGCCACTGCTGCCTGGTATGGACTCTTGCCCCGGACCCAGCCAGAAATGTTCCCTGTATTACGTTACGGAACTTGTTGCCTTTGAAATATTAATCGATTTTTTAGGACACGTATCTCGCTTGTCCCAATTTGACAAGGATCTTACCACTCATCTTGCCTTTCATCCTAGACCCGCGTTAAACAAACAGAGGTCTTGCCTTTCGTTGTTGCTTTATCATGACAAGCCACAGTGCTGTATCTGTCTCCAGAACTCTCTGTGAGAGTCTCTGAGATGCGTCAGAATTCACTCTGAATTAGCCGGACGACCTGCACTGCGGTGGGCAGCAACTCATGCGTCGGATCGTTTAAACATGATTTCTTCTTCTTTCTTTTTAAATTTTTTATTTTTTTAATCTCAGTTATATCTTTTATCTCAGTTGACTCACATCATCCATGACTGTTGAGAGGCCTGTGGCAGCACCAACACGCGTGGTGGGAAAGGCCAACGTGCAACACCCCAGGGAGGCCGGGAGGACGTGCAAATGTCAGGAGAATGGCAGGGCTAGGGGGGAGGGTGTTATCAGTGACAGCCAGAAAGTGGTTCCATCATGTGCCCAGTTCAGGAGCCTCGAGCGCCGACAGCTTTAAACGTACCGCAGCGAGCCTGGTTTACGCAGTGCTCTTCAAAATAACATTTAATTTAAAAAACCTGAAGCTTTTGTATGAGAGGGAGCACACAACGGGGACAATTGAAGTGCATGCACTGCGATGGACGCAAACACACCCGGCCTTGGAAGATCCTTGTTGCCTTCTGAGTGATAAGTCATTATAACAATATGGTAAACTGGTTGGTGTTTTGTTTTTTGTAGGAGTAAATCTCAATTGTGAGCGTTGAATGGATGAATTAGGATCTGTGTACAGCATAGCCTTGTAGCAGGTGAAAAATTCACTAAATTTATAGGTTGTCAAGGGCTGTTTGAAATTTATAATGGTGTTTTGAATTGTCCCTCTTGTTCCAGTGCTGTTCCAACCTTCAGTGATCTTGAGTGCTGGTCCTTTCAGCCAAGGTAGGCAGTAGAGGCAGGCAGATTAACGCAGAAGGCAATTTAGGGTTAAAACAGACCTGACCATGATGAGGAAGGTTAATAATTGAAATCATGCTTATGGTCTGCCAAGGCATGGGCATCTGCACTGTCTGTTAGGGAGCCTGTGTCCCTAAATTGCCTTCTGCGTTAATCTGCCTGCCTCTACTGCTTACCTTGGCTGAAAGGACCAGCCCTAAAGAAAGCTTTGGATCTAGGTAACGGGTCAGTTAGCGTGAAGTCTGTCTCTCTGGTAAACTGTTTAACAGTGGATTACTTGGTCTTTGTGTGTGTGTGTGTGTGTGTGTGTGTGTGTGTGGATTATGTTTATATTACATTGCGGGGAGCAAATGTTCCCTGCAATGTAATAAAAACTCGTTATTTTGACATTGTGGGGACCATTTTTCAGGTCCCCACAAAGATCTGTGAATGCATTCAGAAAACTAAAAATGCCAAAAGTCTCGTATTTTATTTGGTTATTTGTGGTGAAGGTTAGGGCTGGGTAGGGGTTAAGGTTGTCATGTTGAGATTAGAGCTTTCCCCCATAGAAATGAATAAGGAATCCCCACAAAGATTTATTTACAAGCCTGTGTGTGCGTGTGCGAGGGGCAAATTCAAGCTTCACAATGCTGTCATCATCTGCAAAATTTATAACAAAGCTCTCCCAGAGGCGCGATGACTTCGCTAGTTGTTTGGGAACTTCAGGATTGTAATTTGTTCCTGGATTGTTGGTGACAGAGTCCATTCTGGTGCAGGCATTGTGCTTTTTTAAAGCTATTAAGAGGCTCCCAGGGCTGTCTGGTCACCACTGGTTACTGGAAAGCCGAGATATTTGAGCGCAGAGGCCAGGCTGGAGCCCAGAGAAGTTCACCCTTCATTTAGGTATCTGCATGGGCAATGCCGTCCTGTTAAACCCCTAGTTCAAATGAGCTGAAGAGCAGCATCATAAAATACTGCAGTTTCTCAAATGGAAATAATGAACTTCAGTGTGTGGTTTCCCCGGATATCACAGTATCTGCAGTATCCGTGGAACCTCTGTTATTAGTTAATAAGGAAAGGCCACATAATCAGAAAGTCTTTTAATGAATAGGCCTCGTTATTTAATGAATACCCAGGCAGGTTTATTCCCATTGATAGAATATGACATCAAATTGGGAACACATTCAGAGATCTTTTTGTTTAATGTGCTGTGAAATGGGCTGGTGTGGCCATTTTTGGGGGGTGTTTGGGGGGGGGGGGTGTCTGGGAGTATTTATTTTCATTCAGTTTGACAGCTTCTTATTTTACTGAACACTGTCTTTGTTTTTTGTTTTGGATATGTGCTTAGAGCTTCGTTTTTTAAACCAGCCAGTTTTATTTATATATATATATATACACACATACGTTTCTTCCTTTATCCCCAGAGTGGTCTCGAGTTTCTGCATTGTAATGTGCTCACTCTCTCCTTCCTCCCAGTCCCAGAGTGAATGCTCAGGCACATTTCTTAGTAGACGTAGTAGACTCTTTCAGGGGAAGAACCTTAACTATGATGGCCGTCTTCCCTGATCCATCGGGTGCAGCCTTCTGTGGCCTCTCCTGATTCGTTTTCCCAACACTGATGACATGGCTCATGACCTGATATCTGCTCTGGTTGCTCCCGCTTCCCAGGTGGAGCACTGCCGCTGTGCTGAGAGCGCGGCTCAGGCCGTCTCTTTGAGGGAGACCACCCGTCATTCTCCTGTGGCGTCTAGCGCGTGCTGAGGAGACTTTTCTCCAATCTGATTGGCCCTGATTTATCTGATTCCTGGCCTGTCAGTGGGATGCATTTGACATGCCCAACCACTGCTCTGATTGATGCCATCATGACCAGTCATGTGCAAACCAGACGGCGCAGAGCTGCCCAGTTGCTGTCAGAGGAAAGGAGCCATGGATTTTGGGCCGTTGTCTGGCACAACAGGTGCAGAAAGGCAGGCTGCATGAATCTGGAGACATGCAGAGAGCAGCGGGTTGCTCAGTGGTTAAGGGCACTAGGGGCTGAATGCCTTCAACTAGATCCTTATCCTGAACTGCATGATTACAGAGCCAGCGGGGCCTGTTAAATACTACGGTGCGTGGATCACGCAGGCTGCTAAACTTGGAGCTGCTGAATGATGTGCCTCTCACAGGCAGAGGGTGAGCATATGAACATGTTGCTTTTGTAATTATTGTAATTGTTACATTTTGGGGACCACATTTCTCCACATTGTGATAAAAACCTGTAACTTTTTACCTTATTTTCAGTCCCCACAAGGATAACCTTAATTTTATAGAAATCCGTGAATGCAAAAAACTAAAAATACATGTGTGTGTGTGTGTCATAGTGGACCTGGATGTTCTGGAAGGCCAGGGTGCTGTTTGATGCCAGTGACATCGCATTAGTTTGCATGTCAGATTGGAACACAGTATTACTGTACCTAGAGTGACTCAGAGGGATTACTCCTGTACCTGGTTGTACAATGGAGGCACTGTAATATAGAGAGCAGAAAAAAAATGTTTTGCAGTCATTTTTTTTTTTTATGCTTCTAATTTATGTTATTGGAAATTTATCAACAGATTTCATCACATGCAGAGCTCAGCTTCGAGCAGCAGGGGCACTGGCTTGATGATGACCAGCTCTCACATGCTCTCAGCACTGACACCTCTGTCTCACACCACCACCACCCTGTGTGCATCTGTGTCACAAGCACACGGGTCACTTGGCTTATATTGCATGTGGACCAGCGACCAGTGATTAGCTACCTTGCTAAATTGCTTAGAAATTCAAATGTACCAAACTGCGGCCTGTCTCATCAGGCTAGCTGATATAGGCAGGAAACGGCTGTTCACAACAGGATATAAAGGATTCAGGACTTACTGAGTACTTAGGCACATAGCTTCTGAAGTATGAGAGAGGCTCACGGTTTACAACTGCGATGAATAAAGGGGGAAGATGAGCCAAGTGTTATTAGTGCCATAATCCAGTGTTTCCCAATTTGGTCCTCAGGGACCCACAATCAGTTCTAGTTTTTGCTCTCTCTGAGCTCCTTGCCAGACAGTCCACATTTTTGCTCCCTACCGTGAGTTGGGAGGGAGCAAAAACATGGATTGTTTTTGGGTCCCCGAGGACTGGATTGGGAAACACTGCCCCATTTATGCTGCCTGAGCGCGGCTTCATACCGCAGTTTAGCTGCAGCCGCTGGGCTTACAAATGAGGGTGTGGCATCAGTTTATTGTCAGTTTTATCACACACGTTGCCCATCCGCTCAGCAACACTGTGCTTTCATTCCCCCCTCCACGTGCTTGAAATCATGGCCAGAGAATCTGGGAATTGTTGCCTTATTCCTGCTCACATTGAGATGAACAGCAGCACTCAATAGTTAAGCGATTCAGAGATTCAGTGATGAAAACCTTGGTGGTTTTACTGCAGGTAGTATGAGCTACTGAGAGTCAATCAATGGCATTTAATTAAAGTAAATTAAAAATAAAACAGGTTTCAGATACTGACAGAAAACCTCTGCAATACGCCTAAATAACAAGCTGATTAATATTTGTATGACTTCATACAATACACAATTATAATGCCAAAAGTCTGACTTAATTTCTGATATTTCCCTTTTCTCTTTCAAGACCTTGTTTTATCAGTTGAGTAATGCAGGTTAATTGTTCTTTAATCTGAATTTCAGGCAATTAAGGTCACATGCTATACTTTTCTATCTAGTGTGAATCATAGATAAAACTACTGTTGTGTTTTGCACACAGATTTAGAATTTGGTTACGTTTTTGTTCAGTCTCACTCCATAATTTTCCTCGTAACCATTTAGCAACAACAGTGTTGGCAAATTTGTTATTTTAGGCAAATCTCTGACTGCATGTTAATGAACACTCGCTGTTGGGTGTTACATTAATGCTAAGCTAAGTGCTTCTTGTTAACTGGAATCACCGACACACCGGTGTAAATTGCAGGCCTGGCAGATGGCCATGTTTATGAAGTTCTCAGGGATTCGCTGGCAGAGACGACTGCCCTGCTGGACCACTTCAGACTCGCTTAAGGGTACAACAGCGCAGCTTCTCCTGGGGTCCCAATCTACATGTACGACAGATTCAAGTCCGGCTCCCTGACCAGTGTGACACCACCAGCGATAAAGTTATAGAAACAGTTTCAGGGCAGTCCAAAAAGCCCAGTCAGAGTGGCACCCCCTCCATGAGTTCTATCGCCACTGCTCATTGGGCACTGTGGTCACGGGTGGAGACTGCGGGTGTCCTTTTCCTTTTGTCATCCCATTTTCTCACTTATCAGGACCAAACAGACAGTACAGCCTCTGTAATTCCCCAGCACTCTTACCCCCCCCAGAGTCAAAATCATTGTCCCTTGTTACAAAAGACCAGGCTGTCAGCCGTTGGACATAGCCGAGGTTCTCTACCGCACAGTACTGGCACCTGAGCTTTCTAACTTCTGCAGTGAACTCTTATTGGCTGCCCCCGGAGGTGGGGACGTGGCCGCCTGCTTTCCTGAGACGGCCCCTTTTCCGTGCCAACATGAAGTTGGAGATCTAAAGAGTACATTTTGCCCCTCCATCTCCAAATGGGACACCTCTTTGGGAATGCCGATGACTGATTGTGTTATTTACTTATATGTCTGCACATAGTTACATTGAAGCAGAAATGATACAGCAGATCTACAGCATGACATTGGATTGAAGGCTGAAGTCAACTGACAAATAGACTGACTTTCCATTAAGTTAAATAATAGCCATATCTCACGGAAACTGTACCTGATTACCTGGTCATTCCTTGCACCTTTTTGTTGTCATTTTAATCAAATAATGTATGACCTGTGTAGGTCAAGGTTATCTCTAAAGGTATTTGCATTTCCTCTTTTGTAAATGCATACAGTGGCAATCTTATATTTCTTCAATGATCAATGATTGTTAGTGATTCATCATTGATTTAGTGGTTGGTTGTGTGTGTTACAGTTTTGCATTGTCCTCTCTGGCTTTAACAGTGAAATAAGTACACGTTCTACACAGGACCTTTGTTACAAAGGAGCATTTTTGTTCTTTTTTCATCATTAGTACTGCCTTTCGTTTTTTTGTTGAGGAAATGTATTATAATTGATTGGATTTAGCCAAATTTCTTGTCAACCTAATTAATTGTATGATGTGTTCTATGATATGTGTGTGTGTATATATATGGCACATACATACATGCATGCACACACACGCACACACACACACACACACACACACTTTTGTGGAAACGTAGCATTTTTGGCATTAAGCTTTAAAAATTCATAGATATTGCCGATAATATTTATAGAGAATCAAAGAATGTTGGAAAAATCTCAAAAAAATTTAATTTTTTCTGCAATTTTGGCCACTAGTGTGTGTTTTTGTGTGTGTGTATCAGTTACAATTAATGATGGTACTTCATGTTATGTCTTTTACAATTACAGTGACTCATCATAAATTTTGTATGAATTTAAACACAGGAGAGAGCATGTTTAGGTCGCTGCCTGGTTCATTTCGAGAACGGGGACAAAGGTGTTCGGGTTGAATTTGACCCAGAATCTGGAAACTGCCTCTCAGCACTCATGTCACCTGCCAGTGTGCCATTGAGTTTGAAGCCTTCTCACCTGAACGGCTCCAGTATCAGCAGCCGTGATTTATCACCATGTCACGCTGCCGACTGGGGCCATATGCTTGGGAAATGAAGAGCACGGCCGAACAAAGGCGGCTTTTCACCGCGCCAACTCCAAAAGTGAAATCCAGCAGAAGCCCAGTCTCTCTTCTCTTCAGAGAGTGCTCTCTGTTTGCGTTTTTCATTTTCTCTTTTTCCCACGGCTGTTAGCTGGCGGTTCGGAGCTGTTTCTGGGGGGCTTTTTGGCACTGGGCCTTTTGGCTGCCCAAGCTTCTCCGCCTCTCCTGCTCGAGACCCATCCCGAAGGTGGCTGGTGTTGTCTGGGTGATAAGACCACGTGACCCTGCGCCTGTCAGCTTCTCCTCCCGCTGTAAAAGTGGCAGCGCTGAGGCCCTTCTAATTAACTCTCTTGCAGATTTTTATGGGGATTTTATTGTCTAGCTTGGGTGGAGTCCCGCAGAGCGAGATTTCCGAGCTGAGCCAGCTGATACCGACTTACACCGGAGCGCCCATCATTCCTATTTACGGCCGTCACTGGCTGTCCCCACTTATAACCCTGAGAAATGGCCCTTTTAAAAAACTGGAATGGTTTTTCCAGGGACCTTCTGTCCGCCCACGTGTTTAAGAATGTAAACAGTGATGATCTGTGTTGGGTCTGTCCAGCATGTTGTTTAGATAATACACTAAGCGGGTTGCAGGAGGCTGATGGGTTATTACTGGATGTAAGGAGATCACACAAACCAGCCAGTAACATACAAAGATAGGCTTACCCAGTGTTGCTTCTTTGACCAAAGAAAGCAACAAATTTCTAAATCTTTTGCACTTTCATAAACAATGAATCATTCATTGGGAAGTGGTATTTATTGGTTGTATAATGCTGACAGTGCTATTTTTTCATTGGGTGTTTTGGTAACGATTAATACTTCACTGCTGGCATATTCCATATAATTTGAATTTTAAAAAATGAGAAAAGCCAAAATCTCTAGTACAGTTTAGTTGGAAATTGTCTCCAGTTTGCTGTGATCAAAAGTAGGAGTGTAAGCTCAGGGATTTTAGGACCATTTGCCTGTCCACTGTTTTTTTAATGGTGAAAACAATGTTTTCTCCCGGTAGCACTTGCTACACATGCACCGTGCTGCAAAATGTCCACTGAGTAGCAGGCGGATGAATCGGCCAGTAAGCCCTCACATGCAGGGAGCTCTGTGTGAGGGAATCTGTTGTGGATATGTAGAACTGCAAAATGCAGCATGGTTTTGACTTAATATGTTGCCAAACAGTGCTTTGTTTGTTTGTTTATTTGTTTGTTATGCTTCCCCAATGTGTTTCCCATTTTATCCCCATGAGGCCAACAGATGGGTGTTCCTCATCACGTCAAGTTTACGTCCATTTTGGCGGTTCTGTGATTTACATCACAGTTAGGCGATCGAACTGTTAGTGTAAATCTGCCATTTGGAAAAATGTGGGAAACAGATGAGCAGAGCATGAATTTGACAGACTTTGGGTCGCTGTTTGAAAGGCAGAGTAATTCCGAGTGGTGACACGATCGTCAGCAAAGCAAAACCGTAAAAATGTTCTGTGTACCCAATAACTGGCCATGATTGCAGTTTTTTCCCCTACCATTATATTAGGGGGGAGCCCCGCCCCCCAACGGCACCTCCTGCCCCCCACCCCTTTGAAGGTCAAGTTAATTTTATTAGATTTTGTTCTCTGTACAGTGCCAAATCACAACAGAAGTCATTTTAGGTTACCTTTCCTATAGAACAGGTCTATACATTGTCCTTTTATTAAACAAACTAAATAGCCTTATGTTATTGATCTTATTTACACAACAGCTTGTCATTTTTGCCTCTACACAGTTGCACGTTTACAATTCTCCCCTGAATCCTGTTGGTGTCCTTCTTTGCCCCCCCCAAAGCTGTAAACCTTGGGGGAGCACTGTGGCGTATATAATGAGACTGGTCTGCATGCATCTGTGCGAGAGCGTTAACCCAGAAATGAAAGTGGCTGAGCAGCTCTAACTGCTTTATTTGATGATGATTTGCGGTGTCTTTTAAAAATTGATTTGACAGTATGCAGTTTTGGCCCTGGCAGTGCACTGATGTCACAGCTGGTAGTTTATTTTAAAGCTGACTGGTGGCTCTCAGCTGGCCTTTTACTGCCTCTTCGGGAAATATCCACTGGCATGTGATTTCGGAGCGCTGAGATGCTGTGAAGTGCTGCTTTCACAGAACTGTGTTGTGCTTCAGGATTTCCTCTCACCTTTGCTTCATTTCGTTAAAGCATTACTCACAGAAACCTAACCCACTCAAGTCATCAGATCTCATTTCATTCATAGGTGGTCTCATGCCACAGGCCCAATGAGGCAAACTATATGTTTTATCCGCCGCTTGTTGTGGACGTGCACGTGCATACTTCTGGCATAACTAAAGCAAAAACAGCAACAAGCTTGCCCTGAATATCTGACACAGGTTCATTATGAGCCCCCCAGGTTATTTGGTTTCTAGGGAAACGGCCTGGGTTGGGGGGAGGGGATTGAAAGATTCACGAGTCAAGTTACAGGGATCACAGGAATCTAGATGATTCCCGTGTGAGAGGCTGCTTAACTCTAGCACCTGTAACCCCTTCAGAGCAGTGTGTAAACAGTGCCCCCTTGAGGACATGAGCGCCTGAGGGTTGCTAAATGCCCTGATGCTGGGCAGTTTGTGTTATTTGACTTGGAGACGATCCTTGGCAGAGCCTGGCGATTATGACGGCTCCGTGTTTAATTCCCTGTGCGTGAGGCTGACACAGAGTGCCCGTTGTTAGGGTTGTAAATCACACACTGTATAATACAGACAAAAACAACGGCATACTGCTTGAAGTCTGCCTTAAAATGTGCAGCACAATGCAGTGTGTCACAGTGATAAAACAGCTTTTCATCTCCAGTGTGGCAGCTGTCAACCTTTGACGTTGACCTGAAAAGATGGCATGTACATCAGGGCTGCCAAGATTCAAGTAGAGTTTGCAGTGAATGCAGTCAGGAGCATTTTTCACTGGGACACCTTCAGTAGGACACGGCACCGGTGATCGGGGGTGTCCTGGCTGAGATTAATGGGCAGTGTGCTCGCTGGATCAATTTTTATCTGTTTGTTAAAATAACAGTCCTTTAGTGAGGCCGTTCATGTAATGCAGAGAAGTCCTAATAATTACTGCGGCTGCCTGGCATCTATCACAGTCTTGAGTCCTGGAACAGGAAGTGAGAATTTGAAAGTACTAGTGTCAAGGGTTCCAACTACACGTCTGACTTTGATAGTCGTTATTACATAAGGATGCCTTTTACAGAAAAGGTATATTCAAATGTACTCAAATTTCATGTTCTTTTTCTATGGGGAGATTTATTACTTTCAAATTGTCATACTTTGTTACCCCTTCCGTCTTCCTTTTCATCCTTGTCCATGCTAAAGGTGTCATGAGCCAAGAGGGTCTGCAGGTTCACACCTGGAAACTCGCCATGGCAACACTAATTGTGCCCCCTAGACCCAGGCCCTGGGGTAGTGCAACTGGCAACCCCTTGTTTCAGCTGTGCTCGTCACACACGCCTGCGGAAGTTCATTTTTCATTTTGAAAGAGCTTTGCACTTATAAACAAGCTTGAGGACCATAAATCTGTAATTCATCCTAATACTGCATGTCGGCCGAGTGATGTGGCCCCTGTGCCTCATCATCACTGGTCCCTTCCCTTCAATAACTGAATATTTCCCAGGGTTTGTGAATCAGGACCGTTAACGGAAATAGAGCTCGGGTGAGGCTGTGCGGCGACTGCAATGTTTGAAGCAGCCGGGCACTGAGGGTTTGGCAGTTAATTGAGTTGGACTGCAGCCACTGTGTGAGCTGGAGAGGGAGACAGAGCTCTTCCAGCACACTGCTGGTGTGGGAAGGCAGTGTCTCTCCCAGCACACACATCACACACTAAGTGCTCTTGGCAGAAAAATATAAACCTGTCTGTTAATGTACAGCATTATCCTCTGCTGGAGCGGCGCAGCAAGGGCTCTCTAATTGGCCTGGGCTCTTTCTCCCAGGGAGATTCTGCGTTCTGGAAGGGGACCTGTTTTTGTAGTCGCATGCAGGAAGGCCAGGCATTCTTAGGGTGCACTTTCCACCACACCGGCCAAGACTGAGATTTACCGTGGCGCTTTACTGTCTCTCTCCAAGCTCTCCAAGCTTTGAGAAGCACCATATAGCCCAAGTCTTTCCGGTAGCTTCCATTTCTGTTGCGGTTGTGCAACCGGCAGGTCTTTCACTGGCAAGTCCACGGGAGAACCGTAGCCGCTCCGCTGTTGCCACAGCAACAGCATGTTCTTCTATAATTGTGTTGTTGTTGTCAGCTGTTTGACTTATGACACCGGAAACCGCACTGAAAACTTCAGCCTCAGGTCTCCATGCATGTGAGGTCCGTCATGGATGCCTTTATCTGCAATTAATTCATATAGAGATGGTAGCAGGTGTGCTGGATGCTTGCTGCAGATTGGTAATTCCTCCATTGTAAAGCTGGCCTGCTCTTGCCTTCCTGACCACTCCTTAGATCCCCTGGAAAAAACAGCTGACACTGTCCAGTTCATATGAATTGTTACTATAGCTTATAACGGGAGTATGGCTGGTGGTACTGGGTTGCTCGTACAAGTCAGGTTTTTAATAATCTAGCCAAAAAAGATTAGCCTTTCTAGTTTATTGCATTTTAATATAAAATTATTTAACAATATGTACCGTGTTGTTACACTAGAACAAATTGTAGCTGATAATGTGATTTGCAATGTAGGAATACACTTGGTCTTCTGTAACAAGTTCCTCTTAAGAGTCCTGTGCTTAGAATAGCTCCTGCCTGGTGCAAGTGCAGAGTCTTGTGAACTTTGTGTTCCTGAATTCATATTGCAGTGAGTTGTTGCATTTCAGCTGATTAACAAGGAAAGAGGTCCATATGTTGTCTATGTCCAGTGAAGAATAAACATAGTCAGCCTGAATCCTGAGTGATTTAAAATCCTGCCACTGCAGCAGCTTATGAGTCTTTTCTCTTTATCCATCCTCGATTCAAATAAGGAGGACAGACCAGGTTAACTGTGTTTGCTTTGCATGGTACGGCAGTGTGAAGTATTGTACTGATCCGTGATTTGAGTTCCCCTTTTAGCAGACATGCTGAATTTATGAATCTATTCATTGCACTTCAAAGTTGACTGTTATTGCACAGTCAGTGCACAATAGTATTAAATAATAAGAGAAACATGTTTAACCTGCATGTTTGGAGCTGTGTGTGAAACAGGTTTATCTAACTGGCTGTTGAAGGCATTGTGAGTATTAGTATGATAAAGCAGTTTCATTCACTAATTGCCCAGGGTTTCGATAATTAAGTTTTCCCACCTGGCTATGGATGTCTTTTGGGAAAAGCACAATGTCTAACCTGGATAGAGGCCCTGTCCGACAGAGTTACCTGTGAATTTATCAATTGTTACCTAAGTCACTGTGTTCAGGGCAGCTTATGTTTCCTGTGGTGATATAAAAGAGGTTTTACAATTTTAAAAAGCTGGGTCCCGGGACCTTGCCTTGCTCCCCAGGGGTATAACGTTACCTTAGGATGGGTCAGGCATGTAGTCCCTCCTGACTTTGCTGCTCCCATTCAGGCTGTGTTAAATTATGGGGCTTTCTTCTGCCAGGCCTCTGTCTGCCCATGCAGCTTCCGACTTGTGTTCCGCCGGCCTCTCAAGCTGAAGCCACGCTGAGCTCGTTTACAGGGTTCATTGGAGCTTTTCTGGGAGACCCTTCCTTGTGAAAAATAAAGTAGTCTAGGACCCCGCAAAGTGTTATTGCCTATTTGTGTTCATGCGTGCTGCTCTGTTATTACCCGGCAATGATTTCTGTAAGTACTGTGCAGTCCTCAGAAGATCCTCTCATCTCTCTTACTGTAATTATGTAATCTCCTCTATCTGCTGTTCGCTTTCCCCAGGCTGTATTTATATCCTGTATAAAACCCGTAATTGCCGGGTTGTATCGAACGAAGGCGAGTCCTCATGTGCGCATATATATATATACATATATACATATATTCATATATATATGAAGCGAGAGCAGGGGATTCTGAGTGGTGTCAGAATCCACAAGAGTTCCTGATTATACTCTCTTGCTGTCATAACTATGAGACCTAACATTTTGTTATTGCTTAATGTTGTTAACGTATTGGTTAACAATAATACGTTACAGGTATGTTATATGTTGTTTAACAACAGCCCATCAGCCGTCATGCCCATCCTTGTCGATCCTGACATTTCAGTGGACTGGATATTTACATGTCATTTTATTTATTTGGGTCAGTCAGTTCCTGCAACATTTGGGCGTTAAGGACCTTGTTCAAGGGCCCAGCATTGCCAACTTGGGGTTGGAACCGGCAACCTTCTCCATAACAGGAAATCCTGTGTTTTGGTTTGTACTGTCATTATCCTGTTCATCTGGTTTCCAGCTCAGGGTCACTCTGGGTGGGAAACAATGTTCGGCATTTCAGGTGAAGAAAGTACAAATCGAGACCAAGATTTTGTTTCTACCAACCAAGTGAGTACTCTCTCACTGTGACTCTTTATACTCAACAGGCTGGCAGAAATAAAATCTTAGTCTGGATTTGTAGTTTCAGGACCTGAAATGCCCAATGCTGCTGGGATCCCAGTCTAACAAGGTCCACAAACATGCACATAGAGGTCAAATAAACATTAGTTTGCTTAAGCTGCAGTTCCTGGGGGAAGTCTGATAGGTGAACAGCACAGCGCTGTACTATGAGGCTGCAGTGTTACCCACTGAGCCACCAAACCATCCTTTGTTTATTTCAGGCTTAATACCTTTCTTCCCTGGGACTACAGGGGAGTCTCTTGCACTATGTAAGATCAGATATGCCTCATTTTGTATAACAGACCAGAGCGGTTGGTGTGAATATGCTGCAAAAGCCCTCTCTGTAGATTAGGCGTTTGGCCTGGGAGTGCTATGTAAATCCTCTGTCAGACACTGGCGCTGCGCTTTTGAGACACCCCCAGCAGCGATGCTTTGCGATCGGCGGGATTATAGATGGGCTTCGTACAACAGAGGCCGAAAAACACTCTTTGTTTTTGTGGCACGACTGAAAAAGCACCCTAATTTGTTTTGTGAAACCCCATTTTTTTTCTGGGGGGAAAAAATCTACAGAATGCCACAGTTCTCCAGTTAACACCTTCAGCCCCCTCACTGGGAGGAAATGAGCACAGCCCTTTAGAAAACACGGCCTGCAGCCTGCAGACAGGCCGCGGATCATATCCTGGCTTAAACGTCTATACAGTATATTAAAGCAGAAATCACTTTCCAACCAGTTTTCCGCAAACCCCAATAAATGAGCTACCATTTGTGAGGCTTGCAAACAGCCTGATCCACTCTCATTTCTTATTTTCTGATTAATGCCACAATGTCATTTCTTGCACTTGATCTGTCCACTCCGCTCACGTAGCCAAGGTCCTTCTGTGTTTTAATCTTGGGGTTAAACCCAGCATTGTGTAAATGCTGATTGGGTCGTTAATTAAAGCGTTGCCTCGCTGGCCTCCAGCTTTCTGCATCTTTCCCATCCTGCTGCAGCTGTTTAGTTCACAATCTTGCCTGCATCACTCCGGCGGGAAGATGTAACAGCCTTTCTCTCACATTGTTCAGCACCTCCATCTGGAACGTTTCTCCTTAGATCAGGTTACATGGGGATAGATGGGGCATAACTGTGTTTTAGAGCATGGTTGCGGAAGAATGGTACAAGCAGACTTCTATACCTGCCCTGTCAGTGGGGATGTAAATATTTTCTCCATATGACTTATCAGTCCTGAGGTATGTTGCCATTCTGTTGTCTTCATGGACAGCAGATGTACTTAGGAAGTACATTTAGTGGACAGTGTGACCATAATTAATGCTGATGACTTATTGATTATTATGTCTGAAAACTGCTTCCAGTAGAATGTGACATTGAAATGTACTTTACACTGTACATGAGCCTTTGCTGGATCGTTAAACAGCAGTTTATATTTTAACAATCACATATCTTTGGTTTGAATGCTTTGAGCAGAACAGCATCTCCAGCCTGGTTCCCAGCTTCCCACAGCACCCACCTTTGTCCTTCGTGGCTCGTTAAGAGACGCGGAAGCCTGCGGCTATGCAAGATTATTCATAATGGACTCCGAAAAACATGCTTCTCTTATTGTAAATAAAGAGGGCTTATTCAACAGAAATTCATATTCTGTAAGGTCAGGTCAGTTGGCATTTCTTCCTTTTCTCTGTGTGTGAACTATACACACACCACAGTGTGAATGGGGGAGAGGTAATCGTGTTTTCAGTGCGGGTGACATCACACGCTTTGTGGGTCAGGGTCCTGTGGCCCACATGATGGATCTTGGGAAGTGGAGCCTTGACTGGACTCAGAGGGAGGCCACTGGGCGAGACGTCAGAACATAGAGGCAGAAGAGGGCTGCTGTCACCACTGACAATGCCTGCTCAGCTCCTACCAGCCCCATGTGTCGCATGAGATGAATATGTTTCCAAAGTTAGCATTGGGAGATCTGCATTGTGGCGCCTGATTAAGGTAACTTATTGCGGTTTCTCATGACAGAACAGGCTGTGCATGCAGACAAGCTCACAGCGATGTGGTTATATATGGCAATGATTGGATGCAGAGCTCATGTAGTCTATGCCTGTGAGCCAAAGGTAATTAGCAGCAGTGTGATAGTTTGAGTTAAAAATAGTCACTCTGCTGCCTGATATGGGGGCTGATCTCAAACATGTTGGCTCTCTTTTGAACACCTTTGTTCTGACCGTGTGGCATCACAAACACACCATAGTGAGATGTTCAATTCCGCAGTCTGTGGGGTCACTGTACTCTGGGTCCAGCACAGCAATGTTGCTCAATATGAACAAGTATTGGGAATGTAGTGAATGGTGTTTTCCCTTCAAGCTGTTATACTGCTAGACTCCCTGTTTCGCTAAATTACTGAAAATATTTTCTTCTTTTGATATAAAAAAGTTAGGAATGTTTCCTGTAAGACACCAGTATGTCTTCCATACACTAGTGGATGATAAACCTCATATATCCACTGTGAACTTACTGTCCAGGTCTTAATAGCAATCAGCTATCTTAACCTGGAGTATCAGATTTCAATTGTCTCATTGTTTATGTTGTAGGTCTTTGATTTTGACCCTAAATTTTCTTTTACTGTTACTTAATGAGCCTAAGTGTCTCATGTGTTTATTCTGTTCTCTTCTCTTGCTCCTACCGGCTTGTAGTGCAGGGCATTTGTGAAACCCCCTTAAATATGACATGGGAATTATTTTGCATTGTTCTTGATCTGTGCATCTTTCACATTCTGTCCTTTGTTGTGATGAAACTTGATTTGATGGACTATTTACCTGCATAGAACTGTAGGAAGCCATGCCTTTACAGTACCTGTTTTGTTGTTGTAGTTTACCCAGTGTGTTCAGTTTCCCCAATAAGTCCCTTTGTCCTGGAGTTAAGTCACCTTTTATTCCCCACCTGTGCCACACCGTGCTCTAACATTGCCACAGTGTATCATCCAATGCTGGATAATATTTTAGCACAGAGAATGTATGTATGTCTTTCTGTAACAAAAAAAAAAATCAAAATCAGACATTTAATCACCAAGCAAAAAATTACCAAGAAATTTTGGTGCATAAACATTCAATCCAGATAAAAGGTTAAAAGAAACATTATATAGAGAAAATAAACAAAAATATATATATATAAACAAGAGTAAAGATGTGCAAATAATAAACAAGCATGTAGATGTGTAAGTAGACCTAAGCCTGCTACATGCAGGGTAATTTGCACCTCACTGCCGGGAAATTGCACAGAGCAATTGTAGGAATCCTGGAATGTCGTGCGTGTTGGAGAGAACTTGCCTAAGGAGACCCTGGTCCTTAATAATAAAACAATAATCAATAAAATAGAGGCCACTTGACTTGCTGTGACGTGCGTATTGCACAGAGTATGTTCGGGGGCATCCCATTCCAGAAGGGCAGCAGGAAGAGATTGTAATGGTGAAGCCCAGGTGGTCGACATCTGCTCAAGCAGCTGCCTCCGGGTCACAACGTGTGTCTCACATGTGTGGCTGGACAGCCGCTTGGTGTCGAACAAATGGGCTGTTGCTCATATTGGATGTCAAAGAGATTTTAGCTGCTTCCCTGGCCCACTTTTGCAGTAGTTTTGTGATGGAGAGTATCCATACCCGTCTTTTCTATTGCTAATCGACTTGTCAGGATCTTTCTTTTTTTCTGGAGTTGTGTTAAGGATTCTAATACCGAAACAATGAAATATAATATGACTGATTATTGGTCACTTGACTTGTGAGTCATCCCCAAGCGAACGATTTGCTTTTTGGCATCAGGTTTTATATCCAGGCATAAATAATATGGAGGAATTTTCTGGCACTGAAAACACACATGCACACCCAATACATTGCCGACCACTCTGCTCCTGCTGTTTTCTCAGTGTTCCCCTGGTTCTGCTGGGAAAGACCATTCTGGCCTTTTGGTGACATTTACTATATTCTGACTTGAAGTCATTCGCACCTCAGTTTAGGGACTTCGGGCTAATAGTCCATGACGTTAGTAAGTACGAGACAAGGGAACATGGTTAAAAACTGGGTGTTAGGCAATACTGTTAGGGCCTTGTCTAACAGAGATCTGTCCAGTGATGCTCTTCCAGATCCTGTCTGCGTCTCCACCTAAAGATTACTGGCTTTATCTTGTCTGCCTCTCTCTACCTGTTTTGCAACTTTCCTGTCATCAATGTGAATCTACGCTAACCCACTGTCCTAGTCAAGAGTTCATGCAGGACAGCCAGCAGTCGTGCTTGACTGGGTTTGGCCGAATAGCTGTCCTTGCCAGCCACTGTCCTGGAGTCCATTTGGACAGCGGGGTGTGCACTAACGAGATTGATTCCTGGTGTCTGGCTGCCCTTTGGACTGAAACAAAGGCTCGCCTGTGGGTATCGGTAATCCATGTAATGCAATTAAAACAGGGCCACGGTGCAGAAGGCTCTCTGGAGAGAAATGGGTCCCCCTCGGAAGGACACGAAAAGGTATGGTGTGCGGAACACTGACTCTGTAAATATCCGGGACAGTTCTATCGAACCTCTACAAAGTCAAGGTAGTGTCACCCACCACTGGCCAAGGGAACCCAGCTAGTTCTATTACCATATATCACTGATTATGATATATGTTAATTATTATTTTTCTTTTTTTGCTCTGAAGGAAAGTGATAGGGAAGCTAATTTACCCAGCATCCACTGGGGTGGTGGGGTGGGGGGGGGGGGTTGTGCAGTAGGACAGCCAAAGAGCTTCTTTGAAGAAGAATGGCTTCATCTCCCTGGGAAAGAGAGACTGTCTCGGTTGCGCCCACCGGGTGGCATGGGAAAGAAGACACAGTACAGAGCAAGCCGATGTGCAGCCAGGAAGACTCTGAGCCTTAAGCCCCTGCCTGGCACACAGGGACTCCACCACATAACAGGAAGGCATGCTGTGAGATTAATCAGGAGCACGCAGCGGCTGCTGGTGCAGGTCGGAATCCTCTGGCTGGGGGAGAGAAACACGCCAAGACCTTTAAGGACTGACAGGATGCTGCTCAGAAATGACAAATATAAATCAATCTGCCCGAGTGTGCTAGGTCTATCCTCCTATCTGCTCAGATTTCTCTCCTACTGTTTGTGCACCTGGACCTCTGCGGGTGCTGGAGAAGCGACCAACAAAAGTGGATCACAGAGGAAGTGGGGGGGATATGACCCAAGCTGTTACGGTTTAATGCCGAGATTGCGGCAGCACATGGTAACTATAAGGGCTGTTTACAGTGAGGTTGCCTCTGGTCATGTGCAGAACATGCTCGCACAACCACATTGTCACCTTCAGCAAAGTACTTAACCTGATTGCTTCAGTTAGTGATTGATAGCTAGGCCTGTGTTTCAACCTCTCCAGATAAACAGCAAGTGAATAATAATTTTCATGGGTCCCCGGTGAGAATGTGTGTGAGGTCAGGAGGGAGAGGACTCTGAGAGGGCCAGCGTAGAGCCAGCAAGGCCGGGGGGACTGTGGTCATTCAGCTAAAGATGTAGGATGCTAATCTGGCCCGTGGTCAGCTACTGCGATTTCTCCCTACGGACACACCTCCTACATGTATGTCCTAAACCTGCTTTAACTTGGAATTTTCATCTCCTGAGAGGTCTCAGAGGTTCCTGGGAGGCTCCGAGCCCGCTTTACTCTGCAGGAGGATTCAGTCCTTTCTTTGTAGTGGTTAGGACATCTTCCGAGTGACCAAGCCACACTCCATCACAGCAGGTGGCCTGGTTCCCATAGAAAAGCACAGGGTGCGTCCAGTCTGGATTACACTCAAAGCCTGAGTTTACCTCCTCAATGCTGTGTTGCTCCATTATGCTTCCTGTGAACTAGGGTAATGTCGTATTTTTATCAGCAGGCGCACTGAAAGCTGGAAATCCCCTAACCACGGGACAGGCTGCTGTGGAATTCCCATCATTGTGAATTAACTTGGGGGG